>OZ023146.1:488293-980191 GCA_963675895.2 Styela plicata
AAATCAAAATCTCGCTATTAAAGTATTTGACATTTTTTTGTTCATCAAAAGGTGTGCTTATAATAAACACTATTAGCAAAAAAATATGTTAACATACTGCAAACCTCTGACAACCAGAACTCGATATTTTTCACTGCAGTTATTAAATTACGCCGCTGATTAGCCTCTCTCTGCTTAAATATATTAAAATATATAAAAAATACGTTAACATACTACAAACCTCTGACAACCAGAACTAGATATATTTCACTGCAGTTATTAAATTACGCTGCATCCCGTTGTTCAACAAGCGTCTCAATGCGAACCTAGATTGAAGAAGAATATGAACATAATTACTATACCTATATTTTAATCCTATATAAATAGTTCATGTATTAAAATTAAGTAAAAATGACTTTTATTAATTTTGAATCCTCATGGAGTCAGTATCCCATACCAGAGAACGACATTTCATTTATTTTAATCCTATGAAGACATTTCTTGAGAGAAAAATGAAGCAGAAACATGATGCAAATGATGCAGTTGGTTTAAAGAGAATGTGCAATTTTCAATACATTACTACCTGAATAGCATCAATTAGCTGTCTTCCAACATTCACAAACGATCCCACTCTATCTTCATTTGCGTCATATTCTGCTTCGAAAGCCTGATGCTTGTGATATTTGCTCTGAATGAGATGAAATGTTTGGTTTCTTGTAATTGAGATTATGTAGAATGTGATATATATTATAAAGCTTAAAATATATTCTCCAAAAAACAGCTCCAACTCTTTAGTTACTTTTTTTCATAGTTTTTTTTTTGGAAGTGTTAATAACCCATATCCATTGTTGTTGTCCTATTTCTAGCTCTCATGACTTGGTTTCTGCTGTTTGTTTATTTTTTTTTTTTTTGAAGGAATGTAAAAGTGGGTTAACAATATACTATAGATATAATCCGAAGTAACTTTACAGAATTGCATTTTTTCATTGAAATGACCAATTATATTACGTAATATTATGAATACAAAATAAATATCATGCAGAAATTTTGTATGGCTAGGATTTTCAACCTGTTTTTCATAAACTATCAAAAGTGGATACAACATTTGTTTTTCTTGAAAACAAAATGGAATATGGATATCACTAAGTCTATTTAGGATCAATGATTTGTGTGTCGATTTGAATATTTAATTTCAACTTCATAAGCGAAAGTATCTTTTATTTTGCTGTGGAGATAAAGCGCTACAACTACTTAGAACACGCAAAAATCAACAACACAATAAGTTGGGTTTAATCGATGTATCAGAAAAGAAATACAAAGACAAATTTTTTACCACATAATATTATTCTTCAATATTGCCCTTCAAATATTTAATACTATAAACCAGTTTCTGGCTGATCTAAGAAATTGTACACAGAAACGTCTTTGCCACTCTGTGTTTCAGGTCTTGTTTAGCCTACAACTTATATGTCGCAACATGTATGTTATTGTTTTTTGTTTTCTTTAGGAGTATTTTTATTATTTATTTTGAGATTATATGAGTTGCTGATTCGATAACAAATTTTTTAGTCCTTCGCGACTCCTGTCCTTCCAATATTTTTCATTCCTTATTTAGGTTTGAGCTAAAATGAATGACAAATTAATGAATCTGAAAATCAATAAGGACATCAATCTAACAAGGTACCTGAATATTGGTCAAATCTTTATAACTATCATCTGCCGTTGTTTGTCTGAGTTTCTCCAAGGCGAGATCTTTTCTCTATGAGGGAAGCTGAAAGCTTTTACCACCTAAATGAAAACATTCATCTGATAATGAGTGAAAGTAGTTCAATAGTCCCTGGACTTCCATATCATCCATGATGATTGGTTTTTAGACAAAGTAGGCCTCAGAAAAAATGTAGTGGTTATTGTCTCTATATTCATGCCTATTCATGAACAGAATTTGGCATGTTGTAAATAATAACTAAAGCTACTAAACTAAAATGAAAATATATGCATATATTAAAATATACATACATATTTAGAAATGAAGATAAATTTCATAAAACTAAATAATTGCCTATTCTGTACTTGATCTGCCTTCTGACTGCATCGTTTGCATAATGCGGTTGATAATGCTCCAGCAATGTTTCAGCAGATAACTGCAATGCTTTAATTTTTTCTTCTTGCAACCTAGTAGCTCGTTCGAAATCTTCATGTCTTTTATCAGATATTCCATAGAATCGAAAGAGTCTCCTAAGTAAGAAGTATTGGAGTTTAAACTGACAATAGAAATTGAAAATCTTTTAAGAAACAAATAAGTATTTGTGCATTTTACTTTAATAAAATCCGTTCTTTAGGAATTTAATTTCTGACTGCCCAGTACTATTGATGAAATTACCGTTTTGCGTTTCTGGTATACAAACCTACTTTTCTTGCCTGATTAGCCACTGATAGAATATGCATTACCAGTATACACCATCGGTGGCATGTGACATATGATAATATCCGTTGTTATTATTTACCTACATATTTAATGTAACGCTGCATCAATTTCTCTGAGTTCGGATACTCCACATTTATGCTTAAGTTTGCAATGACGAGGTGTTTTCTATAATTCTGCAATCAGTGATTATTAAATATTGGAAATATATTCAGAAAATAACAAATGCTTTGTCAGTCTCATAAATCTGAAAGATCTGTCGAGGAATAAAACAGATTTATGGGCATAAATTTCTATAGATATTACACCACACCCTATTCATGGTTTGTGCAACTGCATGGACTTAGTTGTGTTAGTAGTTAGTTAGTTAGTTGTGTCGTAATTTAGTTTGGTTTTCCATGGTCACAGATGAACGCATTAAATTCAACAATTCGATCATGTCATAAATTTCGATATTCCACCAAGAGCTACAACTAACAGACTGATTAAAAATATTGAATTTTGCGACGCATCGAAGCATCGACTAAAATGTTGATATTTATGAACCATTAGCTATGGACATTAGCATTAGAAGTCATTAGATATGTTCATAAAAAAAAAACAATGGGCATCATCAAAATTTGATTTAGACTTTAGAGAAACTTATTTTTCCGTAATGAAGTAGGAAACTAGAGGATCCTCATACAAAATATGCATATATAGGAAAATAAAATTATGAAATGCCGATTACCGGTTTATATCTATATTCTATACTAGAGATACTACCGGTATATAGCATAGAATAATATTCTATACTATATCGTACTTCAAAGATGCCTCCTATGTATAAATTTTGACATTTCGCGTTCTGCCTTGTATAAATGAGAGACATTTTGAATTAACCTTTGTTAGCTATGGCCGCAATTTGAGTAACATAGAGAACCGCAAATAGATTTCAAGATCATCTATTTTTCCGTAATGAGGCCCATGTGAGGCGCGATGGCCTAGTGGTTAAACATGAAGGCATCGCAGGTTGAAGATCTCGCCCACCACTCAATCCAGGGTGTAAAAACTTAGGTAGGCTAGGCCGAACAGTAAAAGATGATATCTTTCCAGTAATTGTAACCCTGTCCGTCTATAAGTGGCCGCTGTTACAAGGCCTGGGACAGGGTGATCTACTCTAAGAAGTGGCTATAAAAAAAAAAATATGCATTTTATTTATTCAGGGACAAATTCCTAATTTCTTATTACAAACGTTGAATCACAGTTTCATATAGGCCTATCTCAAGCTTGCCCGATAAAAAAATACTGCCTTGGTGATGCAATATATATTCCTGCCCGTTTGCAGCGTTTATCGTGCGTCAGGTATAAAAATGTGACATTCAACAATTCGAAATCAAAAAGTAAATCTATAGATCAAGAAGTATTTACTAAGAAGTAATTATTGTTTCAATCCGAATCTTGTAATTTAGGTAGCATATGCCAAGATTCATTGAAAAAATTTTAGTTTGGTATAATAAGTAAAAAGAAAACAAAATCAGATATTTCAGAATTGCCTTAATAAGTTGCTAATAACTCTGCGTATATACACTAAAGCTCCAAAATCCAACCAAAGTATATTGAACACCACGCCATTTTCATTTTTCCATTTCAAGATAGTTTCAGTAGGATATGAAACAGATCTTAATCACTGTCTCATATCTTTGCTGGTCCACATATAAACCATTGATAGTTTGCATTACACATTCGTTCAAAATATTAGAATTGTCACTATTATCTTCATAAGTTTTTATACAATTGCGATCTGCATGCATACAATCAAAAAGTATGCATGTGAATCATATATTTCGATCTTCACATAGTTCATTGGGTTCTCTTTATAATGTATATTATATTTGCTAACAGTGTCTAGGAAAGAACAAATCGGTCCATCTGTGGTTCGAGGTTTGAGAAATCGAATTCTTTATAGAGAAAAAATTTCAACTAAAAATCTTAAATGTCCAGGCACAATTAAGACTAGGCGTAAATTGTGAGGACCTTATTTTGATAATTTGAACTACAAATGGAATTTTTCTATTTTGTAAAGTAATATAGTATCTTGAAACGGTTGAAAATTACTTTTTTTTTTTAAAGAGAATCCTATTCAAAAAGATTTGATTCAAAATTATTTAACTGCAAATTGGTCAGAAAAAAATATTCGAAACTTAAATCCCAATTGGCATAAGTATTTATTTGATTATAGTGATATTTATCAGAGTCACCTCAACATCCCAAACTTCCATTCAATCTTGGATAACTATTTCAATTACTCATCACTAAACTGAAAATTTGGCATTCAGGAATACCTTCGATTTTTTGACTTCCAGTGATCTCTTTTTCATTGCTTCGAGTTGTGATTCCAATGCACCAGAATCTTCAACTACACTTGCACTGAAAATCATGCAATTGTGTTATAGGAAATCAATTCAGCTTGTAAGTCAGGCTTGAGAATAGTCTTAACGCATTTCCTGCGCGTCAAAAGATGCAATCAAAAGGTGGTAGATGATTTTACCATCACCAAAGGCGTATACCACACACTGCACTTTACCATAGTAGTTCAGTTCTATTCGGGATGTTTACCGCTAAGTGCAGTTTATACTACATCTTGTAGTAGCAAAAATACTAAGCAAATTCACAGATGCAGAAAATGCATTGGGGTAGGGGAGATAACATGAAAATAAAAATACTAGATGAGCGGAAAAAGCAGGACATGGACTAGCATTACATACCATTAGGGATAGAAAGGTTTCAGAAAATTCAGATAGTTATCCGAAAAGTTTCTGGGAATTTTCAAGGGCCCCGAAATATTGGGAATTTTTGTATAGCTTCTTTTTCAGATTACAATCGAACCAAAAAATATTTAAACTATCTTCATATGTTGCTTATATGATTAAACTTCATAATTAGACAGCAATTGTAGATTTAAACTGTGAATATGAATAGTTGGTCATCCTTGAACAAGTCCCCGATAACTTTATCACAAGTTAAACGACAAATCAGTTCAAGTTGATATCAATTAAGAAGGGAATTTTCATGTGAAGTAATTTACCTCTGAAAAAATCGTTAAGGTTCAAGTATATTTGGACAAGATTTCCATTGGGTTCGCACCCATACACTTGCAATCATACCATCAGATCTAGACGAGGTGATAACGACTTCAACGTGCACATATACACAAGTAGCTTAAGCAGAAGATGATGGAACTGTAGGATTCCACTTAGGACAAGTATAATTTGGAATTCAGAATCTTTTTCTCAAAAAGTGACACATAATAGATTGCAAAGTAGTAGTCATTTTCGCAACATTTCTTGCAACACTCAAGTTTTAGCTGCAATTGAAATCATTTGGGACTCATTTTTCTACTCGAGATAAGTTGGAACGCTGGATGGTGAGGAAAGTGTAATTTTGACAATCTACTAGTGACTACTGTGCAAGTACTTTCAAGATTCCAACGAAATAAATCACAAAATTCTCATGTGTGTTGTTCATCGATTATGTCTCCATGCTTCATCATTTCTTGACAACTAACATATTATAATAGTATCATGGTCATTTCTAGGAGCTAAAACGCAAGAGCCTAAACTTACGATGCCTTGATCATGTTGACTATAAGATTTAGTCAACTTTGTAAAAGAAAGAAAATACAATTCGAAAAATATTATATCCACATGTCCCTTCAAATTAACAGAGCATGGAAACTTCAAAAATTCCCAGTTGTGAAATGAAATAATCTAATCTAATCTCCTAATCTAAACTTAACAAATTTGTCATTGTAGAATGTACCTGCAATGGAAACCCGAATTGCGCAAGGACATTACACAAAGAAATGGCCCAATGTTGGTTGTAGTTCACATGAAAAAATTCTTTGCAAGTAGAAAACAGTGCCAGGCATACAAAGCAGGCAGATGAGATTATCGCATTGGCCCACTAGTATTTTTATTGTGATACTGATTGTCAAGACCGATCCAAGACAAGGTATTTTAAATGACTTGGCAAGCATGAATATTCATGACCATGACATAAATTTAGTGCTACATCTTGCATAATGTTATGTAACAATGAAATGAACCCCTGATAATCAACTGTAAATTTTGGACAGCACAAAAATTGGCATTATGCTGAACACATCATGGTAAATTACGCATGATTAAAGTGTAATCAGTTACTGCATAATGACAGTTGTGGAAATTTGAATTTTTTGCGTCCTTTCAAATTTTCTAGATAATTTGAGTTAATAAATACCGAAACACATTCTTCGATTTCAGAATTATGAGAATTTCAATTTGGTGCCTTCCAGAGGTAATTTGCACCCAATTCGCGATGTTTAGATTTTTAAAAAGATATTTCGAGCATTATATAATCATTGTTGATGATTTGTTTGAAAATTTCGATTATTAAATGTTGGAATATATTCTTCATTTTGTAAAATTCCAGAACTGATCTTGGTAACTGATAGTAATCACGTCAGGCATATCTGTGGTTCACCGTTTAGAATATATTATACTCAAAAAGTGGTATATAGATTTCCCAAATCTGAAAATGGGAGAGTGTGTCACATTTAAATATCCAAATTGTCTTTCCCTAAACCTAGTCATGTTTGGTATCATAGCGAGTGTAAGAATATCAGTAAATTTAATGAAAATGAAGAAAATTTCAATCGCGTCCTGCAGACAATTCGCTTATGTACCGGTATTCGACATGACATAAATATTTATTATTCTTGTATGACGATATCAGAACTGACCATAATACTGATATTAGCAATGAGAAAATGATCAAACATGATTGATAATCAGGGGGATTTTGATATGTATTTTGCACTAATTTATTGTGCAACAAGAATATGAACATGTAAAATCTGTGAAATATATCCGCAGTTCAAAATAACCTGGGTTCCCATACAACCGCAAACTTTGTGGCACCTTGTATATAAGAATATCATTTTATTTTTGTTCAAAGCAAAACTTGGTCTAAAAAATAAGATAGTTAAATGCTACAAAATTGATTTCCTTTGAATTTACTTTGGTATGTATTCCTACTCTTATCTTGTTATCAACAAATTCGGACCAATTTTTGAATGAATGGAATACCTTCATTCCAGATGCCGGCGTCCATACAAAAAAGTTATCAACAGGACAAAATTAATTCCAATACAACTTATCTGATTTGAAAGTGATAAGTTGACGTCGCAACAAAGTACTAAACTGCTGGATGTGGACAGTGGAGGTAGTTTTTTATGTTCAATACATATTTTTGTACCCCTACCTTTTGTAAACACATATCTTTCATACTTTCAGGACTATTTAGCAAGAATAACAGTTTAAAATTGTATCCCTAACATATATGCATATCGAGGAAGGGGGGTGATATTCGATCTTGACATAAAATAAAACTAGAAATCGGGCGTTCTACGATTCAAAAACACCAAACACAAAATCTAGGCAAGAAATCACCTTCCAATTGAATTGATAGAAAGCACAAGTATCTTGGAGATTTGATCTTCTTTCAGACTCTGCTTCCTGTAGTCTTTTTTGCTTTTCTTTCAAGTGTTATTTAAATTTTTTATGATTTCAACATGTTCTGGATTTTCCTAAAATGTTGAAATATTGAAATTTGTAATAAAAATGATTTCAGCAATCATTGGCATCACATTTCAGTGATCAATCAAATAATCAATTGATAATTGACATTTTCACATAGCTTGATCCCTAATATATCACCTGTATTAGAGCTGGGCGGCATGATATAATATATTTTTTGGGCTGATAAACCACTGACAAACGGTGTCGACAGAGGTGTCGAAATAAACTAGGTCTATTTCTATCTAGTAAATGTGGGTGGGTTGCTGTTTCACGGTATAACCAAAATTCAAATGTGACTTATAAGCCGGTGTATGTGATCTGAAGGCCTGTTTTTTAGGGTCTACTAGGTGCTAGGTGCAATATTGCATCCATCTGCAACCAATTTAGGCCTCATACCTATTATGCAAGCAATAAATACTGCCACACCGAGAGGATAGCCATAACTAACCCGTAAATCTGGATGATTAAACATGAAATGCAAAAAATTACCTGATCATTTACCTGTTTTCCCTGTTTATTGAAATCAGCAATACCATCCTGGTATACTGCAGGATCAGTCTCAAATGCTTCATGATTTTTCAACAGACTTTGAGCAGCTGCTAGTGTATTAGGTAACTCAGGAGCCATTAATACACTTATTTTCTTATTCATCCGACTAGTTTTTTCTTCCAGAATCCATACTAAACAGGTCATAGTTTGAAACAAATTATTCATTGAACACCAACTAAAAACCATGTCGTTCTCTCTACTGTGACATGACAATTAGATTTTTTCATTACGAACGATTATTTAACAAATTCATGGATAGTGTTTAGAGTACTATCTTTCAGGTAAAATTTCTTAGTCTGTATACTTCCATTAAAAATAATATTTCTGTAAAAATATGGGTTATCTAGTCACTAACCGGAATTGCTGATAAGCGCTAGCTTGTTCCAATCTAGTCTTTCTTCGATCAGCAAGTTCTATCAATTTCTTTCAATTTTCATTCAAGTCTTGTATTTTTTTCTATTTCCTCACTTGGATCTATTTCTCTTGCCAACACTGCAACAGTTTCCTATCAGTAAATGAAACAGACAGATGACCAAGAAAAAAATAAGTAAATTCAATACACAAAGAAACAATTCGCCTTCTACATTAAGGATATACTGCGCAAACGTTAAGTTGGATCACACTTGAATAAATTATGTTACAGATGGAGGCAGAGAAGGAAATACCACACCAGATGCTTTAGTGAGTTAAAATTCAAGGTTCAGGAGTTCAATATTAGCCAAAGATGACACAGGAAAATTGATATTCCATTTAAACATTCCATTTCCATTTAGACGATAGCAAAAAATATTTTTATGCATTCAGTGTTCTTTAGAATAAGATGTATCATAGTGCGTTTTATGCTTTGTTATGCCACAAATTCAATTGTTTAAAACACAAACTTGCCAAATCTTCACCTGATAAAACAACATTTTCATCCTATTAAAGATCAGCTCGACAACATGACGACCTATGACGTAAAATGAGGTTTCAGACATGAGTTAGGTGCCTGCGAGGGGACCTAATTATATAACAAATTTTTCGCTTCCTATTTTTATACACACATTGAGTACATGCACCCTGTCAGTCGAACAAAAATCAGTCGACGATTCTTACTCTTGGGTGTTGCATATACATTATTATTATTAAAAAAATAGCTCTACATTAGGTATTAAATTACGCTGTACAAAATAAGTTTACATAGTTATATGATATACGCTACTTCAAAGATGTCACAGACTTTTTATATACTTATTACTTAAAAATAGGCGGTCGATGTTAGACTCATGAGTTACGATCTCAGCTCCCAATCGTTTATGACATTTCCTCAAATTATTGACGCTGATTAGATTTCTACCACAATTCTCACTGCCAACTTGTTGTTTCTTCTTGCTGTTTATAAATACGTAAGAAGTAGGAAACAGATAAATAGAGATATGTTAAGATGAAATAAAATTAAATTAGTTAAAACCTCCACTTCAAAATATGACATTGAGGTCAGTTTCAAATTAAAAAGTTGATTTACTTGATCCAAGCTTCCTCATCTGTAACATCTCGAATAAATTGATGAGTACGTTGTGATTCTTGATGTTTTGTTCTTTTTGCACGAGCTAATTCCTTGATTTTGATCAACCTTTATATGAAGAGTTTAGTACATAATTTTCAACTTGTGAAAAGAAATTCCAAGAATATAGCTTGACCATATGAGAGACAAACAAAATGTTTAATGTCAAACTTTACCTTAACTCTTTAATAGCGCCGTTGCAACTTTATGCATTAGTCCATCCCAATCCTGTAATCCTACAATCTGAGCATCAGTTAAATCGTTAATAAAATCATCCTCTTATTGGGAATATGTATGAAAAATGATAGATAATTTTTCTTTTATTGTAACACTAATAAATGCTTCAATTGGCATATCATCTTTTTAACATTCACCTCTTTGCTTCTAGATTTGAAGATTCCAATGCATCTGATGTTCCGGCACCAGCAAGCAATTACACCAGCATGTGACGTGAGATCGCATACACAATCTTCATGCGCTGCAATGTCAGCTTCTATGAGTTGTTGTTTTGATTAAAGATTTTTAACAGAAACAACATCTCTACCAAAATTTTCAGATGCTAAAACAGCTTCAACCTGAAATGATTCGACAAAGAATTTTAACTTTCCAGGCTCAACCTGGATTTGGCTCTTTACTAAAATAGATTAACATGTCCCTTTAAACAAATACTTTCAGATAGCAATTCAGGGAAGTGCATTGTGCATCAACTCCAGAAACTGTATTTGAAATCACATAATTAGCAACACCCATAATAATTAAAGTTATGAAATGTTCCTGAATGATCCTCTTTGCCGCACAAGGAGATATATTTGTGCAAATTCCAACATGCCTGTTATATCTATGCGGATGCATCATATATGGTAATTTTGTAAAAAATATTTTGAACAAGTACCGTAATCATTATAACCTTTTGAATCCCTGTATAAAACACTTTTTTCGAGCTATTTCTGTTTGAAGAACATGTACGATCTTCCATTTTGTTTTTTCAATTATACCGCTTAGAGCAGACAACCCGAAAAGTAGGGATGGTTATTCAAGTACTGCTTATAAGCATTTGAGTGACATGCATGTTACAGTGGATATAACTTTGTCATATTACAACAATATAAACTATGATTCCATGGCAGTTGCATACCTTTTTTGCAATTTATTTATATCCAATTTTGTATTCTCAGCATCAAATTTTTCTAATTATGTGCGTATATTGTGATTCTGGGGATAAGACAAATAAGTCGGAAATATCTTTGGGTATATTTTGCATAAATGCGTAAAATCAAAATCTCGCTATTAAAGTATTCGACATTTTTTTTGTTCAACAAAAGGTATGCTTATAATAAACACTGCAACTTGTTAGCAAAAAAATACGTTAACATACTACAAACCTCTGATATCCAGAACTCGATATTTTTCACTGCAGTTATAAAATTATGCTGCTGATTAGCCTCTCTCACCTTGAAAGCCTTTGCTGCAGATTTCTGACGCAAAGCATCCCGTTGTTCAGCAAGCGTCTCAATGCAAACCTAGGTTGGAGAAGAATATGCACCCAATTACTGTACCTATATTTTAATCCTATATAAATAGTTGATGTATTAAAAGTAAAAATGACTTTTATAGGGAGTGTTGATAGATAATTTTGTATATGTGTGTGGTGTGCATAAGTATTGTTCACTGTCAGTTGTTATGAGGAATCAAAGAATTAATTTTGAATCCTAATGGAGTAAGTATCCCATACCAGAGAACGACATTTCACTTATTTTATTTTAATCCTATGAAGACATTTCTTGAGAGAAAAATGAAGAAGAAACATTATGTAAATGATGCAGTTGCTTTAAAGAGAATTTCCAATACATTACTACCTGAACAGCATCTTCAGATGCAGCACATTGATGAGTATCAGTTAGCTGTCTTCCAACATTTACAACCGATCCCACTCTATCTTCATTTGCATCATTTTCTGCCTCGAACGCTTGATGCTTCTGATATTTGCTCTGAATGAGTTGAAATGTTTGGTTTCTTTTCATTAAGATTATATAGAATGCGATACGTATTATAAAGCGTAAAATATATTTTCCAAAAAAAAAAAACAGCTCCAACTCTTTAGTTAATTTTTTTTATAGTTCTTTTTTTGGAAGTGTCAATAACCCATTTCCATTGTTGTTGTCCCGTTTCTAGCTCTTTGGACTTGGTTTCTGCTTTTTTTTTTTTTTTTTTTTGAAGGAATGTAAAAGTGGGTTAACAATATACTATAGATATAATCCGAAATTACTTTACAGAATTGTTTTTTTTTTTCATTGAAATGACCAATTTTAAAAAACAAAATGGTCCAAGTCCACTTGAATATTATGATCTCGCAATAGTGAAAAAACCTCCGGGGCTGAAGTTGTTGTTATAAAATATGTATTGAAAAGTGTATTACGTAATATTATGAATATAGAATTAATATCATGCAGAAAATTTGTATGACAAAGAGTTGTTTTTCGTAAATTATCAAAAGTGGATATAACTTTGGAAATAAAGTCTATTTAGGATCAATGATTTGTGTGTCGATTTGAATATTCAATTTGAACTTCATAAGCGAAAATATCTTTTATTTTGCAGTGGACATAAAACGCTACAACTACTTAGAACATGCAAAATTCAACTACACAATAAGTTGGGTTCAATTGATAGGTCAGAAAAGTGACACACGGACAAATTTTTTACCACATAATATTATTCTTCGAATATCCAACACTATAAACCAGTTTCTGACTTCTACTTTCAGCAGTCGGAATCCCGTAAATAATACTGAAGTTGAGAACATTGCTCAAGTAGGATACGCTCTGCTGACCCTGCCCAAGCTCTGAAAAACAACGGAAAACAAGATAATATTCAAAACTTGGCAAGGATATCTTATGATTGATATCTGATAGCCTTCTAAGCATGGATTATTGTTGAAAAATTGACACGATTATACAAAAAAAAAGTACAATTATTCAGTGGCACAATGCTTACCGCACCATCATATCACAATCCCACATTATGAATAAAACTTACTAGTCTTAACATAAGTTGTTCAGCACAATTTATTCGAATCAAATTTGACCAAAATAGATTATATTTTTTCGTCAAAATATGAAAATTGTTGTTTTCATTTCATTGTTGTTAGACATGGAGTGTAAAGTGGAAATAACCAATAAACTATATGTCTCATTAGCATCTTTGATATTGTCATAAAAGTATTTCCTTAATATAGGATTAGTCCATTATATATGTTTCTATTTCTATAAGCTACACAAACACAGAGAAAAGTTGGAAATAGTGCTTGATAGTAGCTTATTAGTGACAACTGATATGCAAGAAAGCATTTAAACAAGTGTATCGATAAATAATTTTCCATAATATTTTCTGCAATACATCAAAAGTCTATGCATCAGCATCATAATTGCATAGTATTTTATGCAGTTAGGGTACGAAAAGTTCTTGAATAATAATTTAAGTAACTGTTGGAAGTCTTAATCTCATTGAAACCTTTAGACAAATTTACCTGAGTAATCTTTGTACTTTATGAGCAGATCCCAAACTTCATTTCTTTGATTTACCAAATCATGTAATATTACGGACTATAAGTCACAACACAATTATCATGTCTCAAAAAAGTGAGCACATGGATTTAGCTAGAAAATTATGAGAGCCGGCTATTTTTTTTTTTTTAAATATAATGGCACGGAAATCAAGTCAACAGGGTTTCTTAAGGCTTTGGAAAGCAGCTAACTGAATATAAAATAGGTCGCATCTTTAAAATGGTCTATTGAATTGACGACTTTATAAACTATGTAAGAGTATAGTCAATTTATGGCGAAGCAAGTTTGGGAGAAGCAGTATAAGATTTTGTCTGAACTTACATGTTTACTATTAGGATAAGTTTACTTTTAACTTATGTTAAAGATATCAAGTAAAACATCATTTGGAAATACCTTTAATTTAAAAAACAAACGCACGCAACGAGCACATTCCGCTTGCATAAACTGTTCCGTTGTGTAGGGAAACGTAAACTTCGATAAAATATTTGATTTGCAAAAACTATTCGATACAAGTTCAAAATAAAAATATATTAGATTTTGTCAACCCAAGTACTATATATCCAGAATACACCAAAACTAGTGTTCATTTAAAAAAAAAGAAAGGAAGAACCTACATGAACTGAAAACTGAACATACCATGAAATGAAAAAAGGTAATAATTTCAGTTAAGTTAGAATTGTTGATCTTTAATAACTATCACTGTGAAAAACCAGAAGTTCATTTTTTAATTAACTACATAAATCTAATAGATCAACTCATCACTTCTGAATACAAAATTTAAATCGATTCAATATACAAACCATTCTCTCAGCTATTTTGTTGACTTCTCGAACTCTATCACCTTCAGCAACAAGTTCAGCTGATAATTCATCAAACTGCCTTTGCAACATTTGGACGTGTTCTTTATTATCTCCCCCTTCCTCACTTGACAATATTAGCTTCCTAGAAACCTGTTTAGATGGTACAGATCAATTCGTCACTTTCTCAGAAATCAGAGCGGACAATTCTCCACAGGTTTAAAAACTGTTCTTGTATGCCAGAATGCATAACGTTGCTCAAAAATAGGGATAATTTTTCGAAAATTGTTATTAGGAGAGTAAACTTCATTAAAAAACTAGCAACAATTAAAGGGGACTGATATACACAAGTTTTGCAGCCACACGAAACAAGAAAACTTCGTCACATCCGCCAGGTCTCAGACGTTGTAATAAAGGAAATAATAATAAAGACTTACTTCGGTTTGTTGTATTTGTTTGATTCTCTAACCAGGTCCATTGTGTTTGTTTTTTGCTGCTTCCAAGTGACGTTGATCATTTTTGATTGACTGTGATCCACCGACGTAGTAGTTACCATTCTCGTCTTTGGTTGTTGTTTTCCTGCAGCCGTTGGTCAAAAATATCAGAATAAACCTGAGCAAGAAATATCTAATGCAATTCTACACATAGCATCCACAGAGTGCCCGGTTAGCTCAATCGGTAAAGCGTTGGGAATATGTTTCGAGCTACGCATATCTGATCGTCATGACGCTGGTTTGGATCCTTTTTAGGGATGATGATTGTATGCGAGAGGTCTGCTGCATGCATCGCCGGTGCACGGTGGTTCTCAAGCGCCGCTTACGGCTTCCCCCACCAACCAGGTCCATGCACAGGAAAAATGAGATATATGATAACCAAAAACCTTCACCCCGTTTCAAAACTTATATCTGCACGAGAGGTCGTGGTTTGCCATATGATTAAGCTGTATTCTCTACATTCCTCTCCCGCTGAATAAAAATGATGTCCTATACCAATCTGGACATTGATCCAGCCCTATAGACAAGTCTGTACTTTAGGAAATAGCTCAAATATGCAGCAAATTTAGAACCTCTATTTTGGTACTGGCTAAGAAGTTTCTACCATTCTTCACCCGCTATATTTACATCTTTTTGAATTTGATCAGAAGCGTAATGACCATCAGCAACAAGTTGATTTCCGTCATCACAACACCTGGTAATGTGTCCATTGTAAGCAAGAATCTCCGCTTCAAATACCCTGTGCCATTCCAACTTGGCTTCTAAATTACTGGATTCCTTCAAAAATGGTTGAAACAAATACGTTTTTACATCCTATTGCAAATGATATAATATTAACTAGTGACAAAACCAGAAATTCTTAAGACAGTCAATTTAAAAATTATCGTAATGGTAATGCAAATTTTACATTACCACAGTTCATATATGCCTTTTCAAAACAATGTTACACATGAGCTACAACCACTTGTCAATTATAACCGTGAAGCAGCTTAAGTAACACAACCTACTCACTAGCAAACAATATGAGGGACGATGAGTTGGACTATTGTTTGAAGAAACGTCAGCATACACACAGGTTTAAAAACTGTTCTTGTATGTCAGAATGCATAATGTTGCTCAAAAATAGAGATAATTTCCCGAAAATTGGTATTAGGAGGTTACTCAGAGTTAATTTCATTAAAAATAAGGCAACGATAAAAGGGGACAATTATTCACAAGTTTTGCAGCAACACGATACAAGAAAACTTTGTCACATCCGCCGGGTCTCAGACTTAATTGTAATAAAGGAAATAATAATAAAGACTTACTTCAGTTCGTTGTATTTGTTTGATCATTCTCAACCCAGGCTCTTTGTGTTTGTTTTTTGTTGCTTCCGAGTGAAATTGATTTTATGTTGTTTGATTTTATTCCACTATAGAGGTATTTTACCGTTGTCCTCTTGGGTTGTTGTTTTCCTGCAGCCGTTGGTCAAAAATATTTGGATAAACTTGAGCAGAGTTGAATTGTTTAAAATATTTGGTGGTCGCAAATCAGGCGACAACATATTTCAATCTTTCCGGCATCTGTGACTTTGTTAATACTTGGACATTAAAAAGGACACAACGTTACTAAACTAAATGTCATTGCTATCATCATGCATACATGCATAATAAAGCCGGGTCTCAGACTTAATCAAAATAAAGTAAATAATATTAAAGACTTACTTCGGTTCGTTGTATTTGTGTGATCATTCTCCACCCAGGCTCTTTGTGTTTGTTTTTTGTTACTTCCAAGTGAAATTGATTTTATTTTGTTTGATTGTATTCCACCGTCGTGGCAGTTTACCTTTGCCCTCTTGAGTTGTTGTTTTCCTGCAGCAGTTGGTCAAAAATATCTGGATAAACTTAAGCAGAGTTGAATTGTTTAAAATATTTGGTGGTCGCAAATCAGGTGACAACATATTTCAATCTTTCAGGCGTCTGTAGCTTTGTCCATACTTTGACATTAAAAAGGACACAACGTTACTAACCTAAATATCATCGCTATCATCATGCATACATGCATAATAAAGCCGGGTCTAGGACTTAATTGAAATAAAGGAAATAATATTAAAGACTTACTTCGGCTCGTTGCATTTGTTCGACAATTCTTCACCCAGGCTCTTTGTGGAATCGTTGTTGCTTCCGAGTGACATTGATAATTTTTGGTTGATTGTGATCCACCGACGTAGTAGTTTACCGTTCTCGTCTTTGGTTGTTGTTTTCCTGCAGCTGTTGGTCAAAAATATCAGAATAAACTAGAGCAAGAAATATCTAATGTAATTCTACACCCAGAATCCGCAGAGTGCCCGGTTAGCTCAATCGGTAAAGCGTTGGGAATACGCTGATTAAGCCGTATTCTCGGCATTCCTCTCCCGCTGGATAAAAATGATGTCCTATCCCAATCTGGACATTGGTCAAGCCCTATAGACAAGTCTGTACTTAAGGAAATAGCTCAAATATGCAGCAAATTTAGAACCTCTTTTTTGTACTAGCTAAGAACTTTCTCCCATTCTTCACCAACTATATTTACACCTTTTTAAATTTGATCAGAAGCCTAACCACCATCAGCAAAAGTTGATTTCCGTCTTCATCACTCCCTGTAATGCGTCCTTTGTTTGCAAGAATTTCTGCTTGAAATACCTTGTGTCATTCCAACTTGCCTTCTAAATTACTGGAATCCTTCAAGAATGGTTGAAACAAATAAGTTTTTACATCCTATTGCAAATGATATAATATTAACTAGTGACAAAACCAGAAATTCTTAAGACAGTCAATTTAAAGATTATCGTAATGGAAATGCAAATTTTAAATTACCACAGTTCATATATGGCTTTTTAAAACAATGTTACACATGAGCTACAACCACTTGCAATTATAACCATGAAGCAGCTTATGTAACACAACCTACTCACTAGCAAACAATGAGTTGGACTATTGTTTGAAGAAACGTCAGAATACACACAGGTTTAAAAACTGTTCTTGTATGTCAGAATGCATAATGTTGCTCAAAAATAGAGAAAATTTTCCGAAAATTGGTATTTGGAGTTTTCTCAGAGTTAATTTCATTAAAAAAAAAGCAACGTTAAAAGGGGACAAATATTCACAAGTTTTGCAGCAACACGATACAAGAAAACTTTGTCACATCCGCCGTGTCTCAGACTTAATTGTAATAAAGGAAATAACAATAAAGACTTACTTCGGTTCGTTGTATTTGTGTGATCATTCTCCACCCAGGCTCTCTGTGTTTGTTTTTTGTTACTTCCAAGTGAAATTGATTTTATTTTGTTTGATTGTATTCCACCGCTGTGGTAGTTTACCATATCCCTCTTGAGTTGTTGTTGTCCTGCAGCAGTTGGTCAAAAATATCTGGATAAACTTGAGCAGAGTTGAATTGTTTAAAATATTTGGTGGTCGCAAATCAGGTGACAACATATTTCAATTTTTCAGGCGTCTGTAGCTTTGTCGATACTTGGACATTAAAAAGGACACAACGTTACTAAACTAAATATCATCGCTATCATCAACGATTTGAGATTAGAAGTCACACATACATACCGACATGCATAATAAAGGCGGGTCACAGACTTAATCGAAATAAGAAAAATAATATTAAAGACTTACTTCGGCTCATTGTATTTGTTCGACCATTCTCCACCCAGGCTTTTTGTGAAGTTTTTGTTGCTTCCAAGTGACATTGATCTTTTTTGGTTGTTTGTGTTCTACCGACGTGGTAGTTTACCGTTGTTGTCTTTGGTTGCTGTTTTCCTGCAGCTATTGGTCAGAAATATCAGGCCAAACTTGAGCAAAGTTAATATGTTCATAATATTTTATGGTCGCATTAAAACCATAGCCATAGCCATTAGAATATTAGGATATAGCAACAAAAAAAAACAAATAGGCCACGACAAATCATTGACCGTGCAAACTGACGTTATAAAAATCTACGGTTTCCTTGCCCAAAAACGATCTGTGTCAAAATATTTGAAATTGGCCGGTTTTACTTTACCGGTTTAGTGATCCCATTGAGGCACACAAATTTGGATTCAGAACCATTCGTATTCGGATCTGAATGGATCTGCCAAATTCCACCAGGAAAGGCCGGTGCTAACAGCGATACGCTTGTGCAGCTACATTAATATAATTCTTTAAACAGCTATTGTGAACCACATATCAAGTGAAAAAGATTTCTGATCAGATTTAATATGGTAATTAAAAGATAATCTTAATTTTTGAGTTACTATTGTAGAATCTACTATTCTTGAAAATTGAAGTTTTAGTCCATGAAAATATCAGATTCAACTCGTGATTCACGAATTCATCAATAATTCGATCCGATGCCTTCAGGTATTTGAAATTACCAGAATAAAAAAGTTCACAATTTACAGAAAATATATACCGTTAAGATAATATTGATGTTTGATACTTGCATGCAAATAAATCTTTGTGGGTTCAGTACAAGACTTTGATACAATATTTGATTTGCAAAAACTAATCAATACAATTTCTAAATAAAAATATATTAGGTTTTGTCAACCCAAGAACGATATATTCAGAAAACACCAAAACTTCTCTAGAACTAGTGTTCATTAAAAAAAGGAAAAATCTACATCATACCATGAACTGAAAAAGAAGTTAAATATATCGGAAATAATTTCAGTTATGTTAGAAATGTTGATCTTCAATAACTACATGATTGTACTTATGTCAAAATATATATATATATAAATATATAATTCTCAAGTGCCAGATATTACTAATTAGGTGAAACAAGATGTAACAAAGAAACTTGAACTTACTTGCTAAGATTTTATAACGAGATTTTAACGCTGAAAATTATGTCCTTTGTTGATTGTCAAATTAGAGAAATTTCTTTCGGTTTTTTTTAGTTTCACTTCAGTGAATTAATTTTTCTACATTAGCCCAATTTCCTTACAAAATATTGCATCAAATTTAGAATCTCGAAATATTTTTCGAATCCTTTCCAAAAAGATTACTTGCATCATCGGTCCATCAATGTACATCTACAAAAATATACATAATACTTCAAGAACTTTCAGAAATTGGCTTTTCAATCAATTTCTTTTTTAGCAAGCAAGAAGCGGCATCAGAATATTTATAACTTATATGACAAAAACCCATTGCAAAATGACTACCAGTTCATTATATAGACAGCTCATGCGACCCATGATTGTTTGGGTAAAGCAAAGTTAAGCGAGCAAAATAAAATTGACAAGAAGTTTGAAAATACAAAGAGAAATTAGGACCACCATATTTGGTCATGAATGGGTGAAAAAATGCAGATAGACTTCCCTTTTTAACATATTTTGGGCGCGATGGACTTGTAGCTCAACATGTTGGCATCGAGGGTTGAAGATCTCAGGTTCGAGCCCCGGCGAGTCCGGCTCGCTTATCCATGCCCACCACTCAATCCACAGTGTAAATACTTGGGTGGGCTAAGCCGAACAGGAAAAGATCATATCATGTTACAGAGCCTTGGTCATGGTGATCCACTCTAAGGAAGTGACTATAAAAAAATAAAAAACATGCTTATAATTGTGATGTTTCTACCTTTTGTTGTGAACTGATTGTTGTTGTCGCTTCAGTATTTCATTATTCTTAAAATATTTTGAATAAATCATGAATGAATAAAACACAAACAATTGGAATATTATCCTAAATTTACTCTCTGCAGGAATTCTGCAAAACATGCAACAGATTTTGAAAAACGGGTCATGAGGCCACAAAGAGCAACACTCACAATCATTAAAAAACGTTTTCATTTTGATATCTAAAATTGGTCGCAAATGCTTATTTTTTGGGTAAAATATATTCATATCTCATACTTGAGTGGTGAGAATTCTGCGAAAAAGTTTCAAATACAAACAACAAACTGTTGTAAATATAATAAAAGCTGACAAATTCACAAAAAGCACCAGTATTTTGTTCGGCTCTTGAATAAAATCAGGAAAATTTTTGTGACATTGAGGATTCCCCACAAATAGAATGGAATACTGGTTTCCATAATAATTCCCAAATTTGCTGTAGAAAATAATTATTTTGTGACTTCAAACAAAGGACATTGGCCATTGTTATCCGTCCCTTGTTCGTTTGTGCATGCAATTTTTGCACATTATTACTTGTATTTTGTTTTATGTAGATAAATTGATTTTAGGGCTTACAGGAGTGCATACTTATTATGTATTTTTATCCAGGAAGGTTGTAATAAATCTATCTCTTTACCAATAAATATCTAATTTTTCAATGATTCTTAAAATTTTGTCAACATGGCAAGTGAGCTAAATAGAAAAATTCATACCTGCAAGATGTTATAAATTATGTAATACAAGATGTTCCAACCCCCAGCATGTTTTTGAGAAGTGTTAGGCTTATATCTTCATACCATTCCTCACGTGTTTCGAAACCAGAAAATGATCTAGAAGGATAGTAAATTTATATATTAATTACATGATTGTACTGATGTCGTTTATGTATATATAGAATTCCCAAGTGCCAGATATTACGAATTAGGTGAAACAAGAACTTGCATGACGTAGTTCTAAACTTGAGGAAATTCCACAAAAATATTAAACCCTGTCAATTTCAATTACTAGATGCAACCACATATGTCTAGAAGTGACCTATGCTTTTTCAAGTAAAGACAATTTGACAAAGCAAAATTAAATTTCATTTTAAATTTTTTCATCATAAAGATATGAACTACTCCCAAATAGGTTTGGTTTAAAAATTAGCACAGAATAAAGCAAATAGTTATGATAAACGAGAAGATTAAATGGTCAGAATATCGTTTCAGAAAAGAGTTTTTGCAGTAATCAATAGAGAATTGGTACTGTAAAAATATTTAGTTTCAAATTTAACTTTTGCCACTTATAATGCAAAATTGTACATAAAATACCAACAACAGCACCCTAATCAGTAAATATAATGCTTTGAAAGATTATATATTTATAATATTTTATTTAATGAAGTCCAAGAAATATGTTAAGACGAAATATCTAAAGCATAGAAATCAACGAAACATTCAAAACTTAGTTGTCACATATTTCTTTCGATTTTGAATGTGATAGTATTTTCAGTTTTTTTTACTCAAAAAAATGGTAAAATAGGCTTAATTTATATTGTTAATTTATTATTTTTTCCTGAATAAATGACTCAAATGCAATAAAAATTGAGGACCACACAAGTAATCAAGAAACTGTATCCAATACTGGAATGTATTAATGAACTAATTACGAAATAATCAAAATGTATCAAAAATTTTTGAATTCTATAAAAGCAAAAATTTTAGCATACAGTTAATAAAACTACCATAATTCATAATATAAAAGACATACAAAACATTTTTTACAAACTGGACAATTTCTTGATAAACCCGAGTGAAACCTATTTCATTCACTTCATTTTTGTTTTACCTGGCATAGGCCTTCTATGGATAAAACTTACTCATAATATCAAAGCATCAGGTAGTACCAGCTTCAGACATCATCCAGATGAAACCTTCCTGCTTAAAATATTTCACTTTAAAATTCAAATTCTTTCTTCTTCCTACCAGTGTATCTGTAAGAGAAAGGAGAATGAAAGCTTCACAGAAGATAAACAAATCACAAGTTAATTGAAAAAATGATTAGGGTGTGAGACATTTAACTCATCCCTGACAAAGATGAGTCACATCCTATAACAAAGATTACATACACAAAAACCTGCTGCTACTTACGTCGTGGAAGACATTGTAAATGTCATCAGAACAAAGCAAAATGCCTGTATGTAGCAGGATTACCAAAATATTATAAAGAAAGAATAATCATTTCAGTATAGATTGACTGGTTGAAAATATTTCTTGAATATCAAAATGAACCATTTTGTGGAAAATTGAGCTTTTCCAATAATCAATAAATAGTAAATGCAAATTCTGATCTGAGAAGAAAACTGTACCGTATAAGACTTTTACCAAAAACTTGTTTGTTCAAAATAAGTAAAGATGCTCAATACTTGTAAATTGTTATGCTAAGTATACGTACACAAAAAATTTTTGGCATGAAAAATTTATTGCTTGCATATTTTTCCAATTTTAAAGCTGGAAAATTACAGTAATGACTAAGGTAATCAATTAAATCAAAAAAAATTTTCCACCACACACAATACCGGTACTTTACTAATTATAGACAAAAATGTATAGATTCTTGGTTGTATGCAATACTCTGTTCTGGGACTGGTGAAATTCGTGTAAAAACTAAGCAAATGAGAGTGCCTGCCCAGCGCTTTGTACCGGTATCCCGTATCTGAGGGCTTAGACTTACTTATCTACAAAATACTCCCATGGGCGATTTTCGACTTCTTCGAGCGTCATAAATAATACGCATTTTACTAGCCAGCCAGTGACGAAATTTGTGACTGCGAGTAAATGCTGCTAGAACAGATAAACCAATGTTTGTTCAAAATAAAAAGCTGCGCCGACCAAGACGATAGCAAGAGAATTCAAAACAAACTAAACTGTAAACGACAGCCACCTATCCAGCCCACCCAGATTTTAATTATTCTCTCTGACTCTCTGATGAATTTCGGTCTTACTTTAGCTTACTTAAGATCTGTAACACAATAGTTGCTTTCCTAGACACTTTCATTATAATTATATTTAAAGTGGTAAACAGAAGGCACGAAGCCGATACTTGAATAGCCGGCAAGAAACGTGTTCACGAATTACGCGCGAAACCCGGGACGGGGAAACTGTCCAATCACAGTGAAATCAGCTGATTTCTTTGGCGCGCTTTTAGTCGGCTATCGGCTTTGCTGATTGAGACTATCAGAGACTACTCAAAAACGATGAGCCAGAGATGAAATGACAAGCCATCAAGGGTAAGCATGCCTTTAAAAAAAAACTTTATGTGAGTATCATCATGAAACCGAAACAGGTCGAAAACGACAACCAGTCCAATTCAGCCAGGAATAATTTTTCCAAATTATCTCAATCGAATTAATATATTTATTGTCGTTATAGACGCCATTGGAGCGTTAATTTATAGGAGGTGGACATTGGACAGTCCCCCAAGACGCCCTCAAATTTTGAAATTATGCAACAACAACTTTCAAAGGAGCAAGATTTTTGCGGGTCTTCGGCGCCATTGACACATTCCGTCTATTTTTCATTTTGTCTCAAAATAAACTATTTTTCCGAAAATATTTGTGCAACTTCGGCGCGGTATTCCTGTTCAATAGATTTGACTTGTCTTCTTATGTGCCCCAAAAATTTAATTCTTCCCCGCAAATGTTCAGAATTATCATTACCTAAATACAACCGATGAAATCGTAGATTCGAATAGAATGTTATCTATTTGATAGCAATATTTTCTGCATATTAAAACAGTTCAAATCAAGGTTGTCGAATAACATGCCATTTTTGAGGTTCCAAGTCCATGCCTTACCACAAGTAACGACGTATTTCTGACATTAGATATTTAAATTTTGAGTGAAAAAATTGACAAGACCCGCCTGACCAAAAAATGTTTAGCCATCACCAGAGTGATATTATAATTACAGTTTATAACAAGTGAAAATCAGTATTCGTGAAATCAGTAATCCGTATTTCTATTGCACAAAATACAATAACTAATTCTCCTATAATCCAATGCTTTACTTTATATCCAGTGGGAAGGACCATCTGTTATTTGTTAATAATAAAATGTCGGACAGATTTCAGCCGTAAGCGGCGGCGATTTCAATCTCGTACTAGGATAAAGCGGGCAGGTCTTCAACGAGAACTTTTTTTTTAAATTTAAATGAATGTTGCACGAGTGACAAGATAGGCGTTTCCCTACGGCCTAAATTTGCCTTTTGTGTTTAATGGATCTTTTATACAAATTTGAAGCTTTAAAGTAATTAAAAATATTTGCGTATACATTTTTCGTAAATATTTTTTGGAGTGAAATAATTTGAATAATATTAAATTTAAAGTAAATAATATTAATATAATAATATTAAAAAATCCAAATACAAAAACGTCTACAGACAATCGTAAACTTTTTCCCCAAAAAATGTAGAACGCTAATAGAACAATTTTGAGAGCGAACCTTCGCTCGCGTTTGATAGAAATATGCATCGATGTGGACTATGAAAAGACTGTCATTGGGTAAACATAATCGAGTTAAACCGATACCATAGTAACTATTTACTACAATAAATACCCTTTGATATGAAAACATCTTTTGTGATTCTCTACAATTCATTTTTTTGACTTTGTCCAAGCTTCCAAGAACATAATTAAATTATGACAACAATCCCTGAACAAAAAAATTACGCTTCCGACGCGATTTCGGGCTATTTTGTACAATAATGACGCTATTTTTTTAGAAAAAAATTCTGCCCACGGCGACTTTCATGATGTCATAATTTAACCACAAAATTACCCTCATCAAGATTGTGAAAACTGCGCATAGACCTCGATTGGGTATGATGCAAAGCGCTTTAGTAATGTTGCATTTAAGCATAGAATTTTAATTTTTTCTGCACGATGTTATTTTTTACTTCAGACTTACTTCATAACATATTTCAAATTGGCATATCTCGAAATGTCAGTGTAACAGGTTAATATTCCGCAAACTCTCGTTTTATTTATAATACACGAAGCTCCAAAAGCAAGTGAACTAGAGGACAAAGTTCACAGAAGTTATATTGCAGATTTCATCGATGTTCAAACTAAATTCGGTGCCATATTTTCATTTAAAAATCATCACAGCAAAAACAAGCTGGTACGAATTGCACAAAGGTCAGCATCGGTTGGAGAAAGGGAGTGTGTGCTTAGCGCTATAGGCCCACCTCGACGACAGAAAAAAATCATGGCTTTTAAAGTGCTATATGTAATAAAAATGGAGTTTTTCTCGGAGTGTTTTACGACAATTTTAGTATCTTAAGGACAGGGCAAGTTCAAGCAAGTTCAAATCGATTTGACTCTACAAACGGAGAAGTTCGTGTACCCGTTCTGGGGTCTTTATCCAATTCTCTTTGTAAAAGTCAAGCCGGCCACTGACGTTTCTATCTATTGGCTGAAATAAACGATCCGCGCCTATTTCCTGATGCGCTATTCTTCTGAATCCAATATGCGCACACAATACGGACACACCTCGCAAAACCAGTTGTTTAATAAAAGCTTACGCCGAATGCAACAGAACACTGGTATGTGCCAGAAAATGCCTTAAAACTTGTAGCAAGAGTTGAAATAAACCGGAAACGTGAGAAAATGCAATTGAAGCAAATTCTCCGAGCCTTGAAGTTACGCCCATACAAATTAGGTTATGATGAACGCAAGGATAAATTGAGACAACCTTTGATGCAGCGTGTGAATATTGATATGCCTGGACGTAAATTACATGATCGCCACAAAACCGCGACAAACGGTCAAGTGGCAAACAAGCCAGGACCATGTCCGACTCTGTGGTAACATCATAGTGGAAGGAGAATCGAGTCTGACTCACAAATAGGTTGAATACATCTCTAAATGACATAACCCGCGCCGTCGAAGCAAAAGTAGTCGGTAATTCAACAAAAAACTCTTGTTTCGCCAAGCGATATCATGTTTGGATCGTGCACTATAAACAAACGTGAAAAAGTCAGTAGCATTTCGCTACTGTCTATAAGAAGACAAAAAATTAAACAACCCAATAAACTGGATAGTTAGGGGCATGTTTTAGCTTCATAGTACAAATACAAATACGAGTCACCTGAACTAAATTCAACCATTTCTCTAAAGTTGAATAACCAACAAAAAGCAACACACCTCAAATCCACCTAAACCTCAACGCTACCGACTTGAGTCACACAGAAGCGTACCGATGGGTCGAAAATTTAACGTGTTGAATTCTCTCAAGTCTCGAGGCACGTTTTACCAATACGGTCACCACGCAAAACAAAACAATTTAGAAAAGTGACGCTCCAATAATGGACAAATCATTTCGAATAATTGAGTTAAAAGATGGTCGGAGGACTATTAAATGGTAAGCATGATTTCAGACGGGCCAAATTAAACATACCGACTGAAAAACAAGTATAAATGTGTGGAGCTTAAAGAGAAGCACAGGAATACATTTTTCACAAAAATGCCGTCTGAAATAAAGGGGGTTAAATATTATAACAGGATACACAGTTTAAATGCTCACTTCTTTTCTTTAAGGAGGCAATCTTTCTCACGTCTCTGATGTAACTGGAGTTGGCAGTTCCGGCGAGGACTGAGGACACGGTGAACTGGATTTTCTTGATCTAGATAGACTTGTTCAGCAATTGCTTTATGCTACAAGGCCACAAGGTGTTGCTTCATCGAGTAGCAGGACAACATCATCAACTTGGGGATTGCGTTTAGGATATATCCACTTCTGTCGTTATTGCAGAAGTGGTAAATAATATTTGTAAATAATATATCCCAGAACTGGTCTGTAAGCAGTTGTACATGTCTCCGTGTCTTCATATACCCATATTAGGTTTTGATCAATACATCAGGAGCAAACAAAGAATCAATCTATTGCTTTAAAATTGAATTCGGTGTGTGTGGATCGACTTCGTTTGGATCATCGCTCATCGGAAATATTGGAAGATTGTTGAGAATCATCTCAGCCTGAGTAAAAAAGGTGTAGAGTGATTCGTCACTAATGTTCTACTGGATGCAAGGTTCATAAGTATTTCACGAACAAGAACTTATCATCCCCCCAGGTACTTCTTGCTGGAGTATGGTGGAATAGGATGTCAGCTTGTGATAGTTTTTGGTTTATCATTGCTTTATTCCACCTTGGTATGCTTTGTCTGAGTTCAGTCGCACCTTCCACCAGAATAGTTGCATTACCGGAATATAAAGTGAAGTGGTCTAGTTATTCTTGATATAAATCCTTGAAGAGCTTGAAGAAAAGACGTTGTCTCAAGTGAATATGCCATCTCTATGTGTATGCCAAGTGTGGACATGCATGTGAAGACGTACCCGTATCTCTCCACCTCACTTCGCCCAAGCTTGGTTGGTCCCATGTAATCAATTCCAGGGAACGTAAAATGCGGATAACCTGGAGTAATGCGACATGCCGGAAGTGGAGCCATTCTCTGATTTCCTGGTTAAGCCTTTAGTATCTGACATTTCAAGCATTTCTGAAGTGCGCGCCGGACGGTTGCTTGGCCGTCGATAATCCAATAATTTTGCCGGGTCGACGAAAGAACTTGAATTGTTCCGCTGTGTCCTCTTGGTTTGTGAAACCAAAGTATCATCAACTCGGTGACATGATGATTACATGGCAGGATAGCTAGCTGGATGTATGTTGTAGTCTGGCGAAGATAAGTTCTGCAATCCTCCACCTACGTAGATAATATCATTTACAACAAATGAAATGAGTTTTCGCAAATCCCTCATTGAAGGTGTTTTAAACAAATCTCTTTTCTTGGTAAGCTTAATAATTTCGTTATCAAAGTGATTGTGTAAACTTCGAATTACATCTGGAAAAGATTCCTTCTGAATACAATTGATTATCCGTTTTTCATGAAAATTAAGTCCTTCGACTGTCAATTGACAGATGAAAGGCACATCTTCCACTTTATGCCTGTATTTCCACAAAACGTAGCAGCCACGCAACAGATCGTTTGAGCTTTGTGAAACTCGAAAAATAGTTTAAAAGTGTTTCAGCTGACGTCATTTTGCATTGAGATATAGAAGCACAAGTGACCGTTTCCAGCTCGACTTTAGGAACGTTAACATCTCAGGTGCAGTTTTTACTTGTTGCGGCCATTTTGTTTCATCACGATAAAGGAACTCGGGCACATTTAACCAAGAATTCGCTTTATTGGTTTGAATTCGGTTGGCAACATACCTTACATACCTGGAGAAAGATCTTTGTGAAGCACAGCATTGTGTCATTTTCCGCTACTTGACAAGATTGTTCGAGCTCGCATTGGTTCGCGGCATGATTACTCCTGAGACAGTTGAAACACAGCTTCCGTTTTCCGGCAATTTCTCTACGTTCAACTAAGTTTAGATTTAAACACAGAACACCTAAACAAAAGATGGTTCACGGAACACAAAATGCATATGCCAGCTTGACCATTTCGTCAAAATTTGCTAGTGTTTTGTTCTCTCTCGATCACAATAGTTTTCCATAAAATTAATATGATGTAATAGCCTTTTCTTCTACAAATTTTATCATGTGAAAAAATGGAGGAATGATTCTTCTCTTGATTTGCCCGCAAGTTCTTCCACGGAGCCTGTTTGCCTCGTAGTACGCCTGAGCCAACTTAAAATATTCGTTCTGAAGATTGTACGGCAGACGATGAAAATGTTTTTTTCATATTGTCTAGAGAATCCATTACTGCTCCGGACTGATACTCTTCTAGAATAGTTAAACAACTTCTCAACTGTGTTGCAAACTGATTCAACCCAACAGAATAGTAGAACCTTATAGCTGGTCCTTCCGCAACAGATTTTATATGAGCTTCTTCCACAAAAGCGCCAGGTTGGATTTCTTGTTCTTGCGAAATCCTGTCTTGATCTCGGTCTCATATTACTCCCCGACGCCTCAGTGATATCAGTTGTACGAGGGTAGCGTTGTGCCGGCTCTATAACATCAGTCAGAGAGCCGGTAACAATGCACCGGCTCCATGGCATCAGTCAGAGGGCGGTAACGGTATGCCGGCTCCATGACATCAGCTTGGCCATACAGGTGAAAAAACAAACGGATTCTCCCATTTTGGCTCATTTCTCCCTATCGGATTTGAAATGCCCGCTGGGGGATTAGTTACAGAGATTTCACACGCCGTATGATTTCCTCTCTATTAAACTACATTATCTGCTTGCGTAAACGGATTCCCGACTTCCAATTGATCACAATTGTTTGTGGAGTGTGAGTGCTTGGTGGATCGAGTTCTAGTCGTTTTGCGACCTCTGGTTTGCTCTCTTGTGTTGCTCATATTTGTTTTGGAAATGCTGCGGTAGATATTCGAGGCGTTGGCTCGCCAGAAGGAGGAAAATTTCCTAAATCTTCCAGTATGTCAGAACCATACTGCGAACCCAATTTCATTTACGTGTTGAGCCACTACAGCAGCTTTGGAACGAGCATGCAAAATTTTCTTCAGCATTCCTAGTTTCTTTTTTTGGAGATTCTCTTCCATGTTTCTCTTTTGCATTTCAATCTCCATCTCTTCTCTTCTTGTTCAATCTCAAACTCTTTTTGTTCTTGTATTACCTTGGCTCGCATATTCTCCAACTCAGCTTTTATGGTTAAAGAAGACAGCGTCGTTGAAAATAAACGTGAATGGAGAGGGGATTTACACAATTGTAGGAATTGACTTTGAGTTCGTTGTATAGGATCTCGATAAAGATTAGAGCAGGTTTGTTTTAGTTCTTCGACTGGGGCTAGTTTCCTGTCTACCACTGTTAATTCTGTTGGCGATTTATCGTCATTCACCAACGTCGGTCTGTGTAAGATCCAAACCACCCTCCGACGTTTCTATCTAGTAGTGACCATTCGAGTTACACCAGTTGACTCTTCTTTAGGCGCTGTTTTCGGCGTTGGTTAGAGCAAACTTGTGTAAAATACAAAAAGTCTAACTCGTAATTCCATTTCTTCTTAAATTTCTTACAATATATTGTTATCGATGATATATTGCCTGTAAATCTTGATGTATATGCAAACTGCCACGCCTCAGTTTGCACCAGCTGAAAAAATTTATTTAAAGGTTATTGGAGACTTGGGGATGCGTTACAGCAGTAAAAATGTTTAAGATAAAACCATAGACTTCAAGCATTTTTCTTTCTGCCCACATAATAATCTTAATTTGTTTGTTGGAAAATCCCACTGTCTATCATCTCAAAGGAGTCAATGAAATACAGTCAAATTGGTCTTGAAAGATGTATTTCCAGTGTATATGAAATTTCCTTTTCCGTTGTAAAATTAAAAAAAAAAAGAATTCTAATAAATCATGGTACGATGGCGATTACGCTTAAAAAATCAAGCAAAAGTTATACAAAAAATTAATAAGCAGCTTAAACCCGTGGCCTACAGCAAATGTAGGAATCAATATGAACGCCTTCTATGCTGCAAATTATCTGCTTGTCAAAGTGAAATCCAACCCAGGTTCATCACTGAGTTTTCTCTTCTAATACTAATGGTGAAGTTGCAGACAACTTCAATGAGCACTTCTCTACGATGGCGAAAAGATTGATTGATAGAATGCCCTCTCCATACTCCTCAAAATCTCACCTTTTATTTCTCGGCAAATCTTGTTCAACCTCAATGTATCTTAGATCCACTTCTTATGTAAAAGTGAAATATATTATTCACACCAAATTTTAGATATTCTGGTTCATATTTTCAACCCATCTTTAACATCTGGCGTATATATTAACAGGTTTAAAATTGCAAGGGTTCTTCCTGTTTATAAAAAAGGAAGCACATCAGACCTTGGTAATTCCAGGCCAATCAGTCTCCTCCCATCCTTTTCAAGAATTCCCGAGAAAATTATGCACACCAGGATGATAAATTATCTTCACCAAAAAGCAACCATTCATCTTAAGCTATTTGGCTTCCGCAAAAAATATTCAACTGCCTTAGCAGCTAATTATGTTGTTGATAAAATAACAAAATGCTTTGAAAGCAATCAACATGCCATTTGAATTTTCTTGGACATTTCAAAAGCATTTGATACCATTTATCACGATATTCTTCTTAGAAAACTTGTGCAGAATGGAATGAGGGGTCTCCCGCACACATGGATTCAAAGGTATCTGACCGATCGGAAACAAATTGTGCAAGTAAAGGAAGCCACGTCTAACACCACATGTTTCTTGAAGCATGGGGTTCCTCAGGGATCTGTACGTATTGTTTTTAATTTTTATTAACGATTTACCCATCTGCTTGAGGGATTGCGAATCCATTATGTTTGCTGATGACAGTAATCTTTTGTCAACTGACAAAGACTTTAATGAATTAATGACACTGGCTCATAAAAACTTGGTAAGTGTTGATGAGTTGCTTTTATTAAACAAACTTTCCCTGAATATAAACAAGGCCCATTTCATGATATATCATCCCCACAGGTTAATTGAAAGTGGTGAAAGGTTGTTTGTAAGAGATCAGGAGGTTCTGAGGGTTTATAAACTAAGTTTCTCAGTATAATTTCGGATGAAAAGCTAAGCTGGAAATCTCAGATTTCTCAGGTGTTGACAAAAGTGAAAAGAAATGTAGCTTTATTTTCCCGTATCAAACACTGCACCAACAGAACAATTTCAATAAGTATGTTCCAAGCATTGTTATTGAGTCACATACGGTATTGTTGATCAGTTTGACTTCATGGAAATAAAACTCTATTGTTTCGTTTGCAGAGTACATGTAATCAGTTTATGAGAATGGTATTTAATAGGGAAAAACATGAAAATGTTGATCATATTTATAAATCACTTAACATTTTGTAAGTACAAGATATCTGCTCGTTTTAAATAGCTGTCCTGATGTATGATTTTCACATCAATTTCTTGGCAAAATGTTTCAATGAAATGTTTGAAAAAAAATTCAGGTAGTAGAAGAAATTCCTCAAACTTGGTCCAACCTTTTAATAAAAAACCGTAAGCCAACAGTCTTTACGTTACATGCGCCCAAAAATCTGAAACGACTCACCTGGCAACGTTAGGGAGGCCTGAAGTAAATCTCGATTTCAGAAATGGCTACGAAATTATTATTTGTCCAACTATTAGACGACCATGCAGGTAAAGAAAGAAGATATGAGATATTTATTGAGAATTGTCAGTCTTTGTTATTTTATTTTGCACTGTTGTTTCTTATTAGTTTACACCCCTTTTAGAAGTCGAGTGACAGACTAGGTGTCACAATCTTTCGTGGGCATATGTTTAAATGAGTTTGAAGTAAAAGCTATTCTCTGAATGAGAGTGGGACATTTTGTATGTGCCACTCTTGGGATTTTTGAGAGCTGCTCCGATCATTTTTGTGTGTGAATTGGGATGTGTACCTTGCACAATATAAATAGTTTTGTTTTCAATTCCAGGTGTGACATGGTTGGATTGAGCAAAATCATGGCTCCTGGATGCATGGTATCCTTTATTAGGATCTCAGTAGAGTCTTCCTGTTCTCCCATTTTGAAGTTTGCTATAGTTGAAATGCAATAGGATAATAACTTATTACCAGAATTATGTGTGTTATTTCTATATGTGTATGTATACCGAGAGTTTATGCTCCTGGCTCAACAATGCATTGCTGGCGTGTCAGTTGAGCATGACTACTACTCATTTGTGCATGGTCATGTGTTTTTTTTCTATTTTGTCTCGATGCGATTATTTGTAAATGGGCATGTTTTAACTCGGATTGGCAATAATGATTGTTCCTTGATATATGCTTATAATTTGTGATTGTTCGTTAAGCAGAACAGGATAATAACATAAGGAATCAAAGCAGTGACCCCACCAATATAGTTTCTAAATTATAATCCAAATCCTCATGTAATTTGTAGTCTACTTGGTAGGATGAATGCATTCTAAGTTTTATAAATTTCCCCACCAATCTTTTTCGGTAAACAGTTGACTGCCTAGGCTTTTTGTTGTTTTGCAGGTGCAGAGGAGAAAATTTCATTCTTCATTACCAGATGCCGCTACCTCCAGAGTAAAATAAACGTCGCATTTACAACATTCATGAACTTTATTCCATAATCAAAACGATATCCTGAATCTTAGTTTTATTGCAATGACATCGATTCGCGTTGAACAAATATTGCCAGTCCATATGTAAAAAAAGATTTTGCCACAGCTCTCACTTAGTAAAATCCATACTAATAAAATATGCCAAATTTAAAATCAGATTATCTTGGAATAAATACTATTCACCCTTCAAAAAATTCTAAATCTCGCCAAAATGGTTTTTAACTTTAATCTCCAACGTCCAAAATTATCCCAACTCCTTAAAATACGCCAAATTTGGCCCATGATTGCATTTATCACCATAATATCACTTTGGCCTCGCCTATTTCGCAGTGCTGCCCAACAACAAAACATGCCGAAATTGGCTTATGAAGGCATTAATACACCTCAGTAATTGTCATCATTATTAAACTGTTATGATTATTAAACTCCAACAGTAGTAAATACGCCATGTCCAGCAATATTGCAAAAATAGCATCTGAAATAATTATTTTCGAACCATTGTTTCGTATTGTAAATGTTTTTAATCAATCTATGTTACGATGGCTGTACAAAACATGCCGAAATTGGCTTATGAAGGCATTAATACACCTCAGTAATTGTCATCATTATTAAACTGTTATGATTATTAAACTCCAACAGTAGTAAATACGCCATGCCCAGCAATATTGCAAAAATAGCATCTGAAATAATTATTTTCGAACTATTGTTTCGTATTGTAAATGTTTTTAATCAATCTATGTTACGATGGCTGTACCTCTAATAACAAAATAAAATCATTATAATAATTCATATCAGTAACAGTAAAAAGTTGAATCAGTATTGTAATTTGAACAATCATGAAGAGGATCCTAATCCTTCTAACGTTTTTTTTTTTTTGTTGGGCATTTATTTACTTTCATTTCTTTTTACCCATTTTTTGTTTCACTTTAATTTTTTTTCCTTTTATTGTTTTATTTTTTCTCATGTACAGTTTCTCCATTCCACCCAATCTCTTTTCGCTTGTGTTTTAACTTTTAGTGCGAGTGTTTGGCGCCTCTTCATTTATTTTTGTTTTGTGAGGGAGGGGGTACCGTTTGATGTGTTGATCGAATTTAAAACATTTACATTTTTGGGATAAGCAAACGCGTGTTACTTTTTCTAATGTTTCCTCGAAACATATTCCGTCGCAAGTTTTTAAACTTTCTTTTAGGTTTTGTTTGGTTTTCTGATAACTGTGTAATGTTATATTTTTAACTGTATCGCCTTTTGTGACGAAATAAACTTTATCTATATCTTGATTAGAATTCTGTGCAGGATGTGTTCTGTGATTGATAGACACCTCGCCGGTGCACCGTGGTTCACTAACCGATCGTTACGGCTTCCTCCGACAACCACGTCCATACACAGGAAATATTTGTGAACGGTTAGGCAAAAACACCCTCCCATACTCCAAAACGGTACGATAGTCTCGGCTTTATCCTCCAGCAGTAGAAAAATGAAATCCTATCCTAGTCATCTGTACTAGTCTACGGTTGAGTAGAGAGTTCTCCCACAACTGGGTCACCCATTACACTTGTCTGAATGTGTCAGAACGCTGTGCGGATCCTTCCAGATATTCCAAAGGGTTTATTTCGGCGGAAAACAAGTTTGCATGGTTTCGTTCCAGTAATTACAAGAACGTTTACATTTTTGCTGTCAAGCAGAGGTTGCGTGAATCACCACGCACCAGTCACGCACCTTCCTCCGACAACCACGTCCATACACAGGAAATATTTGTGAACGATTAGGCAAAAACACCCTCCCATACTCCAAAACGGTACGATAGTCTCGGCTTTATCCTCCAGCAGTAGAAAAATGAAATCCTATCCTAGTCATCTGTACTAGTCTACGGTTGAGTAGAGAGTTCTCCCACAACTGGGTCACCCATTACACTTGTCTGAATGTGTCAGAACGCTGTGCGGATCCTTCCAGATATTCCAAAGGGTTTATTTCGGCGGGAAAACAAGTTTGCATGGTTTTGTTCCAGTAATTACAAGAACGTTTACATTTTTGCTGTCAAGCAGAGGTTGCGTGAATCACCACGCACCAGTGGGCTCCTCTCCATAATAAAAAATCTCTGACAGGACCTTAAAAATGCCATTTTACGCTAATTCCCAATGCTTTTCATATTTTGGTTGAAAAACTTGTCCAAGCTTTGAGAAAAGATGACATTCTTTTCAAATTTCAAAATTTATTTTTGAAAATATGGTTGAAAGAAGCATAATTTTCCCAGGCTTTAGGGTCAAAATAGAATTTGATTGCTTATGCTCACGGAATAGTGAAATAGCGTCCAAAACACGGAAAATGGAATAATGTCATTTTTCTACTGCAGGAGAGAAAACCTTAAACGATGGCTTGACCATATGACGAAAAATACAATCTCCAGTCTTTGAAAAATTTTCACCACATTTGCCATCTCTAGTTGCCGGTCCATAAGGTGATCTCGGTCATTTAATCATTCTGATGGCGCCAAGTGATTAACAAACACACCGCTTTGGAGGGTATGTAATGGCATGTGGAATGTACACTATTAAGAACTCTCAAACAAACTAAATAAGTGGTTACTTCTGAATTGAAACGTGAAGATCACTGGGAGTGATATTGTAATATTTTTGTTTTGAATGCAAGAGAATAATTTTTCATAACTATTCTCTTTTCAAATGGGTCAGAAATTTTACAGAATTTTTGGTCGAAGATAATTTTTGAAGATTTTCATGAACTGATTGGCTACAGGTGCAACCGCAAGGTCATGATAATATCGCAATTTCAGAAATATTTCTGGAGCGGTTCTCCAATGATTTTCTCAAGATTCCGTATAACATCTTGACACCTTTTTTCCACGATTTCTTCTTCATCTAGAAAAAAAATATCAGACTGTATGCTGCTGCGTTAAATATTGCAAAAATAGCATCTGAAATAATTATTTTCGAACCATTGTTTCGTATTGTAAATGTTTTTAATCAATCTATGTTACGATGGCTGTACCTCTAATACCAAAATAAAATCATTATAATAATTCATATCAGTAACAGTAAAAAGTTGAATCAGTATTGTAATTTGAACAATCATGAAGAGGATCCTAATCCTTCTAACGTTTTTTTTTTGTTGGGCATTTATTTACTTTCATTTCTTTTTACCCATTTTTTGTTTCACTTTAATTTTTTTTCCTTTTATTGTTTTATTTTTTCTCATGTACAGTTTCTCCATTCCACCCAATCTCTTTTCGCTTGTGTTTTAACTTTTAGTGCGAGTGTTTGGCGCCTCTTCATTTATTTTTGTTTTGTGAGGGAGGGGGTACCGTTTGATGTGTTGATCGAATTTAAAACATTTACATTTTTGGGATAAGCAAACGCGTGTTACTTTTTCTAATGTTTCCTCGAAACATATTCCGTCGCAAGTTTTTAAACTTTCTTTTAGGTTTTGTTTGGTTTTCTGATAACTGTGTAATGTTATATTTTTAACTGTATCGCCTTTTGTGACGAAATAAACTTTATCTATATCTTGATTAGAATTCTGTGCAGGATGTGTTCTGTGATTGATAGACACCTCGCCGGTGCACCGTGGTTCACTAACCGATCGTTACGGCTTCCTCCGACAACCACGTCCATACACAGGAAATATTTGTGAACGGTTAGGCAAAAAAACACCCTCCCATACTCCAAAACGGTACGATAGTCTCGGCTTTATCCTCCAGCAGTAGAAAAATGAAATCCTATCCTAGTCATCTGTACTAGTCTAACGTTGAGTAGAGAGTTCTCCCACAACTGGGTCACCCATTACACTTGTCTGAATGTGTCAGAACGCTGTGCGGATCCTTCCAGATATTCCAAAGGGTTTATTTCGGCGGGAAAACAAGTTTGCATGGTTTCGTTCCAGTAATTACAAGAACGTTTACATTTTTGCTGTCAAGCAGAGGTTGCGTGAATCACCACGCACCAGTCACGCACCTTCCTCCGACAACCACGTCCATACACAGGAAATATTTGTGAACGGTTAGGCAAAAACACCCTCCCATACTCCAAAACGGTACGATAGTCTCGGCTTTATCCTCCAGCAGTAGAAAAATGAAATCCTATCCTAGTCATCTGTACTAGTCTACGGTTGAGTAGAGAGTTCTCCCACAACTGGGTCACCCATTACACTTGTCTGAATGTGTCAGAACGCTGTGCGGATCCTCCCAGATATTCCAAAGGGTTTATTTCGGCGGAAAACAAGTTTGCATGGTTTTGTTCCAGTAATTACAAGAACGTTTACATTTTTGCTGTCAAGCAGAGGTTGCGTGAATCACCACGCACCAGTGGGCTCCTCTCCATAATAAAAAATCTCTGACAGGACCTTAAAAATGCCATTTTACGCTAATTCCCAATGCTTTTCATATTTTGGTTGAAAAACTTGTCCAAGCTTTGAGAAAAGATGACATTCTTTTCAAATTTCAAAATTTATTTTTTGAAAATATGGTTGAAAGAAGCATAATTTTCCCAGGCTTTAGGGTCAAAATAGAATTTGATTGCTTATGCTCACGGAATAGTGAAATAGCGTCCAAAACACGGAAAATGGAATAATGTCATTTTTCTACTGCAGGAGAGAGAAAACCTTAAACGATGGCTTGACCATATGACGAAAAATACAATCTCCAGTCTTTGAAAAATTTTCACCACATTTGCCATCTCTAGTTGCCGGTCCATAAGGTGATCTCGGTCATTTAATCATTCTGATGGCGCCAAGTGATTAACAAACACCGCTTTGGAGGGTATGTAATGGCATGTGGAATGTACACTATTAAGAACTCTCAAACAAACTAAATAAGTGGTTACTTCTGAATTGAAACGTGAAGATCACTGGGAGTGATATTGTAATATTTTTGTTTTGAATGCAAGAGAATAATTTTTCATAACTATTCTCTTTTCAAATGGGTCAGAAATTTTACAGAATTTTTGGTCGAAGATAATTTTTGAAGATTTTCATGAACTGATTGGCTACAGGTGCAACCGCAAGGTCATGATAATATCGCAATTTCAGAAATATTTCTGGAGCGGTTCTCCAATGATTTTCTCAAGATTCCGTATAACATCTTGACACCTTTTTTCCACGATTTCTTCTTCATCTAGAAAAAAAATATCAGACTGTATGCTGCTGCGTTAAATATTGCAAAAATAGCATCTGAAATAATTATTTTCGAACCATTGTTTCGTATTGTAAATGTTTTTAATCAATCTATGTTACGATGGCTGTACCTCTAATACCAAAATAAAATCATTATAATAATTCATATCAGTAACAGTAAAAAGTTGAATCAGTATTGTAATTTGAACAATCATGAAGAGGATCCTTCTAACGTTTTTTTTTGTTGGGCATTTATTTACTTTCATTTCTTTTTACCCATTTTTTGTTTCACTTTAATTTTTTTTCCTTTTATTGTTTTATTTTTTCTCATGTACAGTTTCTCCATTCCACCCAATCTCTTTTCGCTTGTGTTTTAACTTTTAGTGCGAGTGTTTGGCGCCTCTTCATTTATTTTTGTTTTGTGAGGGAGGGGGTACCGTTTGATGTGTTGATCGAATTTAAAACATTTACATTTTTGGGATAAGCAAACGCGTGTTACTTTTTCTAATGTTTCCTCGAAACATATTCCGTCGCAAGTTTTTAAACTTTCTTTTTTAGGTTTTGTTTGGTTTTCTGATAACTGTGTAATGTTATATTTTTAACTGTATCGCCTTTTGTGACGAAATAAACTTTATCTATATCTTGATTAGAATTCTGTGCAGGATGTGTTCTGTGATTGATAGACACCTCGCCGGTGCACCGTGGTTCACTAACCGATCGTTACGGCTTCCTCCGACAACCACGTCCATACACAGGAAATATTTGTGAACGGTTAGGCAAAAACACCCTCCCATACTCCAAAACGGTACGATAGTCTCGGCTTTATCCTCCAGCAGTAGAAAAATGAAATCCTATCCTAGTCATCTGTACTAGTCTACGGTTGAGTAGAGAGTTCTCCCACAACTGGGTCACCCATTACACTTGTCTGAATGTGTCAGAACGCTGTGCGGATCCTTCCAGATATTCCAAAGGGTTTATTTCGGCGGGAAAACAAGTTTGCATGGTTTTGTTCCAGTAATTACAAGAACGTTTACATTTTTGCTGTCAAGCAGAGGTTGCGTGAATCACCACGCACCAGTGGGCTCCTCTCCATAATAAAAAATCTCTGACAGGACCTTAAAAATGCCATTTTACGCTAATTCCCAATGCTTTTCATATTTTGGTTGAAAAACTTGTCCAAGCTTTGAGAAAAGATGACATTCTTTTCAAATTTCAAAATTTATTTTTGAAAATATGGTTGAAAGAAGCATAATTTTCCCAGGCTTTAGGGTCAAAATAGAATTTGATTGCTTATGCTCACGGAATAGTGAAATAGCGTCCAAAACACGGAAAATGGAATAATGTCATTTTTCTACTGCAGGAGAGAAAACCTTAAACGATGGCTTGACCATATGACGAAAAATACAATCTCCAGTCTTTGAAAAATTTTCACCACATTTGCCATCTCTAGTTGCCGGTCCATAAGGTGATCTCGGTCATTTAATCATTCTGATGGCGCCAAGTGATTAACAAACACCGCTTTGGAGGGTATGTAATGGCATGTGGAATGTACACTATTAAGAACTCTCAAACAAACTAAATAAGTGGTTACTTCTGAATTGAAACGTGAAGATCACTGGGAGTGATATTGTAATATTTTTGTTTTGAATGCAAGAGAATAATTTTTCATAACTATTCTCTTTTCAAATGGGTCAGAAATTTTACAGAATTTTTGGTCGAAGATAATTTTTGAAGATTTTCATGAACTGATTGGCTACAGGTGCAACCGCAAGGTCATGATAATATCGCAATTTCAGAAATATTTCTGGAGCGGTTCTCCAATGATTTTCTCAAGATTCCGTATAACATCTTGACACCTTTTTTTCCACGATTTCTTCTTCATCTAGAAAAAAAAATATCAGACTGTATGCTGCTGCGTTAAATATTGCAAAAATAGCATCTGAAATAATTATTTTCGAACCATTGTTTCGTATTGTAAATGTTTTTAATCAATCTATGTTACGATGGCTGTACCTCTAATACCAAAATAAAATCATTATAATAATTCATATCAGTAACAGTAAAAAAGTTGAATCAGTATTGTAATTTGAACAATCATGAAGAGGATCCTAATCCTTCTAACGTTTTTTTTTTTGTTGGGCATTTATTTACTTTCATTTCTTTTTACCCATTTTTTGTTTCACTTTAATTTTTTTTTCCTTTTATTGTTTTATTTTTTCTCATGTACAGTTTCTCCATTCCACCCAATCTCTTTTCGCTTGTGTTTTAACTTTTAGTGCGAGTGTTTGGCGCCTCTTCATTTATTTTTGTTTTGTGAGGGAGGGGGGTACCGTTTGATGTGTTGATCGAATTTAAAACATTTACATTTTTGGGATAAGCAAACGCGTGTTACTTTTTCTAATGTTTCCTCGAAACATATTCCGTCGCAAGTTTTTAAACTTTCTTTTAGGTTTTGTTTGGTTTTCTGATAACTGTGTAATGTTATATTTTTAACTGTATCGCCTTTTGTGACGAAATAAACTTTATCTATATCTTGATTAGAATTCTGTGCAGGATGTGTTCTGTGATTGATAGACACCTCGCCGGTGCACCGTGGTTCACTAACCGATCGTTACGGCTTCCTCCGACAACCACGTCCATACACAGGAAATATTTGTGAACGGTTAGGCAAAAACACCCTCGCATACTCCAAAACGGTACGATAGTCTCGGCTTTATCCTCCAGCAGTAGAAAAATGAAATCCTATCCTAGTCATCTGTACTAGTCTACGGTTGAGTAGAGAGTTTCTCCCACAACTGGGTCACCCATTACACTTGTCTGAATGTGTCAGAACGCTGTGCGGATCCTTCCAGATATTCCAAAGGGTTTATTTCGGCGGAAAACAAGTTTGCATGGTTTTGTTCCAGTAATTACAAGAACGTTTACATTTTTGCTGTCAAGCAGAGGTTGCGTGAATCACCACGCACCAGTGGGCTCCTCTCCATAATAAAAAATCTCTGACAGGACCTTAAAAATGCCATTTTACGCTAATTCCCAATGCTTTTCATATTTTGGTTGAAAAACTTGTCCAAGCTTTGAGAAAAGATGACATTCTTTTCAAATTTCAAAATTTATTTTTTGAAAATATGGTTGAAAGAAGCATAATTTTCCCAGGCTTTAGGGTCAAAATAGAATTTGATTGCTTATGCTCACGGAATAGTGAAATAGCGTCCAAAACACGGAAAATGGAATAATGTCATTTTTCTACTGCAGGAGAGAAAACCTTAAACGATGGCTTGACCATATGACGAAAAATACAATCTCCAGTCTTTGAAAAATTTTCACCACATTTGCCATCTCTAGTTGCCGGTCCATAAGGTGATCTCGGTCATTTAATCATTCTGATGGCGCCAAGTGATTAACAAACACCGCTTTGGAGGGTATGTAATGGCATGTGGAATGTACACTATTAAGAACTCTCAAACAAACTAAATAAGTGGTTACTTCTGAATTGAAACGTGAAGATCACTGGGAGTGATATTGTAATATTTTTGTTTTGAATGCAAGAGAATAATTTTTTTCATAACTATTCTCTTTTCAAATGGGTCAGAAATTTTACAGAATTTTTGGTCGAAGATAATTTTTGAAGATTTTCATGAACTGATTGGCTACAGGTGCAACCGCAAGGTCATGATAATATCGCAATTTCAGAAATATTTCTGGAGCGGTTCTCCAATGATTTTCTCAAGATTCCGTATAACATCTTGACACCTTTTTTTCCACGATTTCTTCTTCATCTAGAAAAAAAATATCAGACTGTATGCTGCTGCGTTAAATATTGCAAAAAATAGCATCTGAAATAATTATTTTCGAACCATTGTTTCGTATTGTAAATGTTTTTAATCAATCTATGTTACGATGGCTGTACCTCTAATACCAAAATAAAATCATTATAATAATTCATATCAGTAACAGTAAAAAGTTGAATCAGTATTGTAATTTGAACAATCATGAAGAGGATCCTAATCCTTCTAACGTTTTTTTTTTGTTGGGCATTTATTTACTTTCATTTCTTTTTACCCATTTTTTGTTTCACTTTAATTTTTTTTCCTTTTATTGTTTTATTTTTTCTCATGTACAGTTTCTCCATTCCACCCAATCTCTTTTCGCTTGTGTTTTAACTTTTAGTGCGAGTGTTTGGCGCCTCTTCATTTATTTTTGTTTTGTGAGGGAGGGGGTACCGTTTGATGTGTTGATCGAATTTAAAACATTTACATTTTTGGGATGAGCAAACGCGTGTTACTTTTTCTAATGTTTCCTCGAAACATATTCCGTCGCAAGTTTTTAAACTTTCTTTTAGGTTTTGTTTGGTTTTCTGATAACTGTGTAATGTTATATTTTTAACTGTATCGCCTTTTGTGACGAAATAAACTTTATCTATATCTTGATTAGAATTCTGTGCAGGATGTGTTCTGTGATTGGTAGACACCTCGCCGGTGCACCGTGGTTCACTAACCGATCGTTACGGCTTCCTCCGACAACCACGTCCATACACAGGAAATATTTGTGAACGGTTAGGCAAAAACACCCTCCCATACTCCAAAACGGTACGATAGTCTCGGCTTTATCCTCCAGCAGTAGAAAAATGAAATCCTATCCTAGTCATCTGTACTAGTCTACGGTTGAGTAGAGAGTTCTCCCACAACTGGGTCACCCATTACACTTGTCTGAATGTGTCAGAACGCTGTGCGGATCCTTCCAGATATTCCAAAGGGTTTATTTCGGCGGAAAACAAGTTTGCATGGTTTCGTTCCAGTAATTACAAGAACGTTTACATTTTTGCTGTCAAGCAGAGGTTGCGTGAATCACCACGCACCAGTCACGCACCTTCCTCCGACAACCACGTCCATACACAGGAAATATTTGTGAACGGTTAGGCAAAAACACCCTCCCATACTCCAAAACGGTACGATAGTCTCGGCTTTATCCTCTAGCAGTAGAAAAATGAAATCCTATCCTAGTCATCTGTACTAGTCTACGGTTGAGTAGAGAGTTCTCCCACAACTGGGTCACCCATTACACTTGTCTGAATGTGTCAGAACGCTGTGCGGATCCTTCCAGATATTCCAAAGGGTTTATTTCGGCGGAAAACAAGTTTGCATGGTTTTGTTCCAGTAATTACAAGAACGTTTACATTTTTGCTGTCAAGCAGAGGTTGCGTGAATCACCACGCACCAGTGGGCTCCTCTCCATAATAAAAAATCTCTGACAGGACCTTAAAAATGCCATTTTACGCTAATTCCCAATGCTTTTCATATTTTGGTTGAAAAACTTGTCCAAGCTTTGAGAAAAGATGACATTCTTTTCAAATTTCAAAATTTATTTTTGAAAATATGGTTGAAAGAAGCATAATTTTCCCAGGCTTTAGGGTCAAAATAGAATTTGATTGCTTATGCTCACGGAATAGTGAAATAGCGTCCAAAACACGGAAAATGGAATAATGTCATTTTTCTACTGCAGGAGAGAAAACCTTAAACGATGGCTTGACCATATGACGAAAAATACAATCTCCAGTCTTTGAAAAATTTTCACCACATTTGCCATCTCTAGTTGCCGGTCCATAAGGTGATCTCGGTCATTTAATCATTCTGATGGCGCCAAGTGATTAACAAACACCGCTTTGGAGGGTATGTAATGGCATGTGGAATGTACACTATTAAGAACTCTCAAACAAACTAAATAAGTGGTTACTTCTGAATTGAAACGTGAAGATCACTGGGAGTGATATTGTAATATTTTTGTTTTGAATGCAAGAGAATAATTTTTCATAACTATTCTCTTTTCAAATGGGTCAGAAATTTTACAGAATTTTTGGCCGAAGATAATTTTTGAAGATTTTCATGAACTGATTGGCTACAGGTGCAACAGCAAGGTCATGATAATATCGCAATTTCAGAAATATTTCTGGAGCGGTTCTCCAATGATTTTCTCAAGATTCCGTATAACATCTTGACACCTTTTTTCCACGATTTCTTCTTCATCTAGAAAAAAAATATCAGACTGTATGCTGCTGCGTCACTTTTCTAAAACACAAGGCGGAAGGAAGAAGCAGGCCTATAACTACAGTGCAACTAAACAAAGTACCATGGACTAGAACGACACTGCTGAATTGCAACATACACATAAACGCCCCAACAAAAAACAACGTGGAAATGGTGAAATTCCAGCAAACCCGAGGACGAATGCCAATGACTTCACTTCCCAAGCTCTCTTCTCCAATTTCTTGTATGTAATAACATCGCTAAATTTAGCCATGTTGATGTCGTCGCAATGGTTCCTTTAGCTTTGTATCCATGAATAATTGCACTCATGAGTTAGCACAGGTGCCTCCAAAATATACAGGTGCAAGTGGTGCACATAAATATGAATGGTGTACACGAAAACTAGTGGTGCAAAGGGTGCAGTGCTTCACATAAAACTATTTGCACCACTAGTTTTAGTGTGCACCACCCGAACCCCTTACACCAACCATTTTTAAATGCCTCACTTGCATTCTTTGCACTACGCCAACCACCTGCACATGTACATTTTAGACTCGCCTGGTTTCCACCCATGCATTTTGCACCCACGTACATTTGCACCCATGTTTACTTGCACGTACATTTACACCCGCATAAATTGCACACGCATATTTGCAACCCTACATACTTGTACCCTCAAATATTTGTACCCATAAGGAATGGCACCCATGCACATAGTTGTGGGGTGATATGGGCCAAATTGAACAAATATATCTGTATGTTGAGGAGTTCAGATCACCAAAACTGCCATAGGTAGCCAATACTCTTGGACCTATAACATGCAAAGTCAGACAAGGAAATGGTTGAATATATAATGAAACCACTGTGCAACGTTCATATGTGCCTCATCCCAAAGAGGTTGCGAATCAATTCGTATCAGTATGTTTTCAGTGGGTCAATTTGTACCCGGAAAAAAGGTACATTATTCAATTCGTACCCTGATGAAATTTTCACAATGGGATTTCTATGAAAAGTCAGAGGATGATTTATTCCATGGGATGCAAATTTTTATTTAACCCTCTTGCCGCTACTGCACTGCCACACTAAAATTGGTAAATAGGTATGTTCCACAAACATTCAGCAAAGGTATGAATTGACCAACGACAATTTTTTCAGGAGTCAAACTGACCAACCGCTTCTAATAGTTTTATATTAGTACGAATAGAGCTTTATACTGGTACGAATTGACCGCCATCCGCCCAAAGATACAACATTCTGAACTAAATTCGCAGGCTACCTCTGATTTTTCACTGAACGACCAAGAAGAGGCAGCTGGTGTCATTTTCTGGCTTTCAATGTACATCCGAAGTGATATTTTTACAACTAATCAGACACACATGTCATAAATGTTCGCCCATCAGAATTTGTACATCTTGATCAATGGATAATTTGTAATGCATGTACCATGTATTGTACAGGCCATACTAGATAGAAGTAGGGTTATGGGGAGGGGGTGCACAGCAACCATAGCTCTGGTCCATAGACGAAAAGGCATATTTTGGATTGTTTTTCTGTTTAAATTTATGACAACAGGTTTTCGTCTTGATCTTCTGTTGGAAACTGTGTTGGTTAAGCCCATTATACCATGCCATAACAATTACTGTATTTAAAGCTACAAACCTTCCATCAACTCAGCTAGAAATGGGACAGATTCTGGTAGTAATATCATGTAATCTTCTCCCAATTTTTCTGCAACGGTATTTATTGCATCCAAAGAAATGCAGCGTACCTACAAATCAAAGAAAATTCATATTTAGCACATCATTTAAAAAAACATAATGGGGTGAATATTTAACAATAAAGTTCAGAAATGTAACAAGTTTCTTTATCCACTCAGCTACATTTGATGAAATTTTAACTAAATGAATTATAAGCATTTAAATAAATCATTTTGCTCAAGTTTGGGTATCATATTATTTTTATTTTTGAACCAGATTTACTAATTAATTTTTCACCAGACTGTGCCTAGATTCTAACTATTCTTCACTTTTAAATACTTCGGACTACTAGTTCAGGAAATTGAGGTCTGTATCATCCACTACAAAAAGAGAGCTTACCAGTAGCAGAATACTTTTTTCTGAATTAGAGCTTTGAAAAATGTTGTCGATAAATGTCTTCGTTATTTCAAAAATAGAGAACACAGAAAAAATAATTTCAAGAATAAAGCCTTGTAGACAGCAGACACATTATTTTTTATACAGTCACTAATTTGATAGAATCACCCCGAGCAAAATCCTACACCAGTCAGTCAATTGTGAGCGAACAGTTTTTTTCTTTTATCAAAAATCCTGCAGAGCAAGGCTGCAAGAGATATATCCTACTTCAAAAGTCACTAAAGTGCAAAGAGCTACAGGAAATACAGGAATAGGAACTAAGCAATCCCCATTCCAAACTGAACCGAGAATTTCAAACCCACGCAGATCAACACGATCAGAAAAGCGATGAGAAGATTGGGAAAAGAACAATACCTAAGGATTTAGCGAGAAAATGAAAAGAATACTTGAAGTAAATATTAAAGTCTAATACAAGCCCCAGAATACTATGGGTAAGGCACTTCCAGCAATTGCAGACCGAGTAGATTCATTTAGGAAGGTAAGAGTAGTTTACTGCATCCTGCATGTCATGTAAGTATACACGGGAGCTTGAATAGAAGATGCGAATAACATAAGAAGATTTCTAAAGAAAAATTGGCGCTATCACAGCGTGCATTGAAGAATAATAAATAAGGGGTTATCACGTTGGCGTCACCGTTTCAGGTCCCGGCAAGTCCAGCTCGTTAATCTATGCCAACTAGGGTGGTTCAAACAAATGAAATTTTTGAAAAACATAGCTACAACCCCCCTCAAAAAGAGCAGTTGGGCAAAAAACACCATCAAACAATTTTAGCCGATTTGAAGAAGTTTAGAACCTGGGCTGGTTGTTTAAAATTTTCAGTTTCAAGAGAAATTTAGCAACTGCAAAAAATTTCTATTTTTCTGATTTGTTCCGAAATAAATACAATTACATGTAAAAGAGATAGAAATCAATGTTTCAGCACAATATTGAGCTTATAGGATATCCCCTATTGAAGATTTTGGGAAAATGTCAATTTTTGGTAAAAAATGACTAAATCTCTATTTTGAAACTTTTATGAATACCATACTCAATTACCATATTATGAGCAAGTCGGGCTTGTGCATTATGCTAAATAGCCCTGTAGGTGCAGGCTTTAGAATTACTTTTAGAGTATCTCCTACTTGCGAAAGGCGAATAAAAGATGTAATAGTTGGTTCTGAGTCAATATCTTGTTTACCGATAGATATATTCCTGTTAAAATAATATAGAAACATGTGTGGTCTGGTTTTCCTCGTGCTAAAATATTTTTACAGATCTTATTTATATTATGTCATAAAAATATCATTTCCTAATGAATGTTGAGTCCCAATTCAAAGATATCACATTTCCAATGGTTGGCCAACCGAAAAATACTCCATTTTCTACTTTGCGTCTTCCAACGAACAGAGATGTATTTTCATCACAATAAAGTACAGCTAAAGCTGCGACAAACAAGTATAAATGAACCAATGGTACAGCAAAGAAGATTGATGAAATCAGGCAGAAAGTTTGAGATAGGAGCACACCAGGATACAAACGTTAGGAGTCACAACAGTTTATAAACAATTAGAAACCCTTTTTAAATAACATAAATTTGCCAATAATGCAATATCCCAACCAACTGAAGGCATGGTGCAACATAAACAAAATTAAACTTGAATTTGACATTAGCAAATTATTTGACTTCGTTAAAAGTGATGTAAAAGATAGTTTGATTGAGCAAGATATGGAGTTTTTGAAGATGAATTGCCCTATGCCTAGGGTTGCTACCTTTGGAGTAAGACTTGAGCATTTGGAAAAATCTTTGAAAGTTAAAGTCGATGCTGCAGTAAAACAACGTCCCATTTCAGACTTATCTGTACTTCAAATCGATGCAACGATTGAGCGAGTTCAAGAAATATCAAGGAGTGAGGCACGTTCGACATCATCGGAAAGTGGATTACGGAACTGCTCACAACATCTATTGAATTAACACCAGATCGTGTAACACGTGCAAGTTCCAAAAAATAGCTTCTAATCTGCCTCAAGCATCATCACAAAAATTTTAGAAATGCTTAGAGTTGCCTGACATGTCTGCATTACGCTCCCTAATCAGAGCAGCTAGAACATCATCTTTCGTTTTACTGAAGCATCAACTTGATTTTGTTTGCATTTGAAAGATTTTCTCAATAGCTTCGATGTAGCCATCCCAGGGCCTCGTTGTTCTACCAAAAAACTCCATATCTTCCTCACTCAACTTATCTTACATCATTTTTTGCAATAACGATTAGTTTGTCAATATCAGATTCCAACTTTGTTGCTTGAGAAAAGTTTCAATTAGTTCCTAATTGTAATAAGGGGTTAATGAGTGACAAGTTAACAAGTGAAACATTACTTTCTGCCCCAAATTCCTTCGATCTCCTTTGCTGTATTCTTTATACTTGTCGCAGCTTTTGCTGTACTTAATCAGCACATCTCTTTTCAGTGGAAGACACAAAGGAGAAAATTGGACTCTTTGTTTGCCAACCATTGTAAATATGAAATCTTTGGATCGGGACTCCCTGGCAATTGAAAAACTCAATAGTTTTTGATAAATGATATTTTTATGACATGACATAATTCAGATCTGCAAAAATATGTCAATATTAGAAAAAAACAAACCATCCATGGTTCCCGTATTATTTTAACAGGGATTTATCTATCAACAAAAAAGATATTGACTTGAACCATCCATTAAGTTTTTTCCCTTGGCCTTCCCTGCATGAGCTATGCATCTCTGATCGTCAGGACGCAGATTCAAATCCCATGAGGGATGAATATATTTGAGAGGTCTGCTGGACGCTCACCGGTGCATGGTGGTTCATGTAAGCACTGCTTGCGGCTTCCTCCACCAACCAGTTCCATGCACAGGAAAAATGAGAAATATGATAAGTCCAAAAACCTTCACCCCGGTTCGGACTGGTATCTGTCCAGGTAAGTCCAACTCTTTGATTTTAATGTTACGTAACATCTTGGCAATAGGTAGAACCTGGAGCGCATTTGCTTATCCGGGATGTTTTGGTTTTTGCTTGGCTTTTTTGCCCATGCTTTGACGGTGGCGACCGATGAACGTAGTAGTTTAGGTCTTATCAGAAAATCTTGCTTTACATAAATTTGACAAACAATACACGTTAAGGTTATCAGTACAGTGTACCAGTGCAGTATAGGTTTAGGTTACATGGAGGATAACTTCTTTTAAAATTATTTAAGAAGAACTGACCAGAGACAAGCTACCAGTACAATGGCGAAAAAAGAGTTGTCATGCAGTTGCAAGTAACGAAATTTTAAGAGGTTTTACCTATCTGTTTATATTTTATGTATGGACATAGTTAGTGGAGGTTGTCTTAACCATGCAGCATATGTCCCTTGATCGTCCTCCCATATTGGTATCGGTATGTGTTATCCCGAAAGCATATACACTTAGGCTCCCAGTACAGAATTATGAATACTTGCAATGAACTTACTTAGTAAACCGATGGTTAACCAATAAAAAAAAAAAACACTGAAAAATTTGATCGCGAGAAATATAATCCTACTAAACAACAAAGGGAACCAAAACAGAGAAGATTGGAAGAAGTGATCATTCCGCATTACTGCTCTACTGTTGGCTGTGTTCAGGAGAAATTTATTCTGACACAAATGCTATGAAAATCTATCTCCAATAACAGGTTCGTTTTGGTATGTTACAAAGATACGCATGTATATGTGTCAATAATGTGGTTTTCGATTCTCAATAATTTTTGGATCTCATTTTGCGAAGTAATTTATCAACAGTTGTTTATCATTCCAGCAATCAGCACACTTTTTCAGGTTATTTTAAAAACACATAACAAATCCAAAAAGCGTAACACAATCAACTTATTTATCCAATAAAACGAAATCATCAGGTCATTTTGAATACTGCAATTCCTATTTTTCTCACTGACTGCTAACAGTATGACAAGTTTGAAAAAATATAAAAACTCTCCACCCTATCATGAACCTAAAAATTTACAATTCTGTTGATAATTGGCGCAATAAGCTTTGAATTATTTTTATCACAATTCACTACACCCAACTGCACCTAAGCGAGGAGAAAACATTGCAAACATAACTGATGGATGCACTGTGAAGAAGTGTAGTGAATGGTATATGTAATGGGCAGCGGTAAAACATTTACGACTTTTTACCATAATTTATGCTATTCTTTTACCAGACGAATATGACATGCAAGGATCAACTAGAATAAATACTTGAGGACAATTATTCACCAGAAGCAGTTCCAAATATAAACCAAAATTTTACCTTTTCAGAAGAATATATTTTTGAACAATTTCAAATTTAATTCAAAATATTGGGTATTGTCATCGAGAAATAAGATGGTGTAGAAATATAAGTCACCGTAAAGAGTCCCACTATAAAATTAGCCTCTATTTGGCGCAACATCATAACATATTCATGAAAATTAAATTTATACCTACTACGTTGACTAGAGGATAATGGTCAAATTTATGAAAATTGATTTCTTTTTATCGGTCATTTTATTGAATGTTACCTTATACAATATATTTCGCCGTCGAATAATAATCGAGACTGAAACTGGAATAAATCATCAACAGTTTTTACATGGCCATGTTAGTTCAATATCACGTGTCTGCAGGAACAGGCTTTATAAATAGTCAAGTATTTCCTGCGTCTCGGAAGAGGTGGTTAGGAGGAAGCAAAAAAATGGTAGTTGGTTTTACCATCGCCTAGGGCAGATACCAGTCACTGCACTTTAATATAACGGTTAGGTACCATTTGGGATTTTTTTCAATTAGGGTGTAGTAGCTGGTACTATACCATGCAGTAGCTATTTGCTATTGAGTCGCCGATAGCTGGTTCCTTTTAGGCACTGCTTCCGGCCTTGCACAGAGTGAATAAAAAAAATTTATGGGCTTTGATTTCAGTCTTAAGCATTACGCTTGGCTACGAGGTAAGAATCAGGAATGGATCCAGAATGACTTTATCACGAGCTTTTAAATATATTTAATTTAGAGAAAACATTTTAACCTCTGCTAATCGTTTGATATCGGTGAGATTTTCCCTCGGCACAACTGGAACAGCTGTAAATATTTTGCAACAAATATGAATGATAAAAATGCACCGAATTATCCCAATTTTTATACACTTGATACATTGCTTCCATTTAGGAAGGATGCTCAAATCACTGATACCTTCGACCCTTTTTAAATTCTTTACAGAACTCCTGCGCCTTCACATTGGTCATGTCTTGATATGTATTATTCTTTTCCTTCAATTCACCCATGAACAATTGAAGCTCAAAAATCTTCTAAGAATGGCCAAACGTAATGCATGATATAACATTCAACTCAGTATACCTGAACCTTCTGAAATGTGTTGGCCAGAAGAGGGCTAATTTTCGAGGACGACTTATTTCCTGTGCCCAATAAAATATGTCACTAGTTTACTGGCTGATGCATTCGTTCTATGATTTCCATTATTTAATATTATTCGTCACAATCCTGCACCTGATTGATTCAGAAATTCTTATGTTTCAGGGAATCACAAAGCCTTTGGTGGCTAGATTTGGGCAAAGAAAAATTGAACACCTTTTTTTTATTAAAAATTCTGAGCAAAACCAGACGCGTTTATAAGCAACCAATCAATAGCAACCTATATGGAAATGAGCTACTGCAAAACGTAGTTCCAGGTACAGCATTCTAAGCAGAAAACCTTTAAACAGAACTGAACCTCTACAATGAAACGCAGTGAGTGTTATTTGGATGGACATTGCGATTTGGATGGAAAAGCATCAGGCACTCTTTTGTACTCTCTTGGTTGGCTCTTCAGCCATTAAACAAATTTGTTCGACTATTGTCAAGCTTACACCTACAGGCTGCCATGAAAACAATATCGCAACACAATATGTCTAACAGTGCGGTGTATGTTTTGAGGATGCATGTCTCATTCTCTTGCACAGTAAAAATATACTTGGAAGCCAGGTACATTTTGAGTATTAACAAAACAAGGAAATAACAATAAAGTAAAGAATGAGACTTGGTTACTGCGCCTGTTTGGGATCACAGGTCTCACGTTTTTTACACTCTAAACTTCAGGATTTGTTTCAGATATTTTCCGCTAAGAGCTAGTACAATATTTCGTAATATTTTTTCCATATGAGTGCCAATTAGTTAGTTCCTTTTAAGCACGGCTTTAAGCTTTGCTCAGATATAATTTCAATAAATATGAAACTAGTTTATTGTTGTTATTTTTCAATGACCATGCATATATGATAGGGGACAAGCATCTTCCAAATTAAGATCATAGAATTGTCACAACATAAGGATAAAGCAAACCTTTGCCGATTGATGTCTAGACTTTAGAAGTATTTGATAATTGAGAGATTTCCAACAGTTATCATCAGAAACAGATTGTGCGACTTGTCCTAGACATGGTATTACATGATCGTCTATCAACATAGCTATCTGATTTTCCCCAATGTATTTACTGGTTACAATTGCGTTATTCAACTGTGTAGAATATAGGCATTTAAACTTTTAGTAATTGCTGAAGAGTACTTAAGAACAAAAACGGGTTGGATGTAGGAGATATCGAAATAAAAATTTCCTATAGATGAAGGCAAACACTTTTAGTGATATTATCGAGTAAAAAAGAATAGTACTTTGGAATAAAACATCTTAGATGTAAAAAAATTTCTATCTGAAAATTTCATATAGATGAAGGAAAGCCCTTTTAAGTCGGAGCTAGTCGCCATATTAAAACTATTTCTAAAAATTTATGATTAACAGTTTCATTTAGTCGTTTGCAGATGAATATTTAATTATAATACTTGTAGATTAATACTTGTAGATTACAATAATTACGATTTTTTTTTGGTCAACGATCGCAACAAATTGCAGACCAATGTGTTTGGGTTGATAAATTACAGTACCGTCAGCGTACGATACAGCGCAGCGTGCATTTCCGTTTTTAAGGAGTCGTTCAATGACTCGGACGAACTTTAAAGTTTTAGCGGAATAAGTGAATAAAACGTCAAAGGCATGATTAATTAGAAAACAAACCTGATTTACTAACGGGTGAAGAATAATTTCAAATCTTTCACGATTTAGGAATCCAGTTGTGTCATATTTCATCGTATTGAATATAGTAGAACAAACATAAGTCAGTAAAGAAATGCGTTTGACACCATTCACATCAGAATCCAATGGAAAAATCTCAGAATCATTGAACAAAGCAGCCTTTTCTAGTACTTCTGTCAAATTATTCATCAAATGACCAGCAAAGAGATTGAAAAGTCCTTTCATTTGGGATGAAAGCTTGGACAGAAACTTATAATAAGTCAGCAGTCTATCTTGTTGATTTTCAGAAATGCACGCCCACTCATAAAATTTGAAGAATATTGGCCGGAACGAATTTTCTGGAAGCTTCAGCATCATTGATATGAGAGCATCTATAACATAGTCTCCAATATCATCACTGAAGTGAGTAATTTCATCTTTGCTCCTCATGTCGAAAAGATCCACAAAAACTTTTAAAAATATTGCAGAATTAAGGCAAAGTTGTCCCTTTTCAAGTAACATGATATGATTATGAAGCATTTTACTCAATGGAATTATACAACCAGGTAGTTCGTCGAAGACTTTACCAAAAATCCTATTAATCGCTGGGACCAAAATACGAGATGGAAGATTTTTCGAAAGGATACCTGATATGATTTTCAATCTAGTGCCGATCTGAGTTATCAAACTGCTATTGCTAGTAGAAGAGTTCTGATTATTTTCCGAAACATACTTTCGCAATGACAACAGTGATGCAACTTTGACAAGAATAATATCGAGATATGGGCTAACAAAATTGGACAAATTCTCCAGCAATCTATGTAATGCGGTAACGCATGAAAATAACAATACATCATTCTCTAAACATTGAGAACTGCAGGTCAGTTGTAGCAAGGATGGCACAAAACAGTTTAGATAGGAAATACAATGTGCCTTCAAGTTCGCACACAATTCTGCCACACATAGAAGGGCCGCTGATAATATTTGAACATCTTCCCTTCTATTACTTGTGATATTTCCCAGAACCTGTAAAACGTTCTTGAAATAAACAGGGTCCTGCCTTCCACACATCCTTACAATTAATTTCAATGTGATAAGAGATGAATAACGCAAAAGATGCTGTTCAAAACTGCTTCCAAGTCTTTCAGAATATGAAGATGCTGCTTTAATTATTTTTTCAGTAATATCAACGATACAAAACAATCCTTCCGATGGTAAAGGATCAACCATCGTATTAATTCTTCGCGCTAACAACTCGACAGCCTTCCTTTGTGTTGAAAATGATTCACTTTGAAGCAAATCCAATATAATATACAAAAACACATCCAATGGTAAAAGAAAGTTCATCCTATACACAACGTTATATGCCTCATGAATAACTACTTTCAAAAACTTAATTGTTCTTGATTTCATGCAAGTATCAGGCAAATCATTATGAGAAATATCAGATACTTGAATCATGTAAAATAGTTTTTCAAAAAATCTTCGAAAGAGTGCAGTTATTTCAGTATTTCTTGTATGACGGGACCGTAACACTACCTTTACATCTGGATTACCTCCAACTTCAGAAAAACGTTCAACAAATTTAATCTGGTTACGTTGTAAAAAATAAGAAAAAAAGGAAAACAACGTTAATTTAATCCTACGAAGCTGGTTTGTCGAGCGTAGCCTAACCAAGATAATGTCATTTGTCGAACTTGATTTTGCAGTCTCTGAGCAAGCAAAATCTTGCACTGATATGCTTTCATTTGGTAGAGTTATAATATATTCCAAGCAGGCTATGAAGCTCGAAATTTGGACTTCTTCCGTTGATAGCTGAACAATAGAACTCCATGTATCAAAACCAATTTGAAGAGCAGTTGAAGTATCCTTTGTAATACCATCAAAGCTAACTATGTCATCTTGTATGTCGGTTGCTTCAGGAATAGGTTTACATGAAAACTGGTTAATTAAAAGAACAATCAAAATCCACAAGTGTTCAGAATCTCCCAGAACAGTTATAATTTCTTCAAAGACTTTCAATTTTCTGTGGCTAGGAATGTGCACCAAAGCATCCACAAACATGCGAATAATTTTTAGTACAGTTTCCCGCTTGCTTCGCTCAACATTTCCAGTATTCAACAAAGCAGGAATAATAGAACGAATGGTTCTAGATAGAACTTGAAATGAATATTCATTATCTTGTTTGATCATATGAGCACCCATAAATGTAAATATTGGCATAACATTGACGAGTAATTTATCTGGAATGACTGAAGCAATTTTAGACAGGAGCATCAAAGCATGTTGCTGGGTCTGTAAATTGTCAGATGATTGTAAACAGTAGACAAGTAACTCAGTTCTACACTCAGTTTCAATAAATTGCTCAATCTTCCTGGATTTGGTAATGACTTTTTCTGTTTTTTGAAAAAGGCTCAACATAGTTGAGAGAACAAGCTGTATAACATATTCAAAACCCAAATCAGTTGACTCCCCTTCCCTCTTGTCCTGTAAAATCTCAAATATTAACTCAAGCAATTTGAACAAAGATGGGAATAGTAATTGAGGACTCAAAATTTTTCTTTTATTTAGCAGGATTTCTAAGAGAAACGTTATTCTTTTCCAAATTTTTGAAGAAGGTACATCTAAGTTATCATTTTGGACTAAATCCTGTGTATTTCCAAATTTCAATTTTTTCGATCCTGTAGTTTCAGTATCTATTTTTGACAATTGGATCGCATGTAAAAATTGCCTGACAGCATACTTTGCATTTAGTTTTATTGATCTAAACGCTCCTGTAACTGATTGAATAGTCAATGAATTTGATGAAGATGAGCCTACATCAAGCAAATGCGATATTAATTCTTCTAAAATATCAGATCGTAAACTGTCAGAAAATGACTTTGTTATTAATCCGAGGGAAACAGACTGAGGAGAAATCATCCGAGTGCCCATATGTAATTCATCATCACAGGAAAGCAAACGAAAAAACACAGACTTGACATCTACGTTTACAAGGAAGTTTGCCTCAATTCTACAAATCGACTCACAAAAGAATTCATCTTCAAAGGAAATTCTTCTTACTTGACTAACAAAACAAGGTTTTTCCTCTTTCTCACGGTTTTTGATATTTTCCAATCTGCTATGCATTAACGGTACTAGTGAAAGACACAAACTTTGTGACTTAACACTTTTCAGACTTTTGAGCAAAACAACTCTGAATTTCGCAGGAACATCTTCGCATATAAGAAAATTTGAAAGCTCATCAAGAATATTATTTGGAATTCTGTGATGCATTTTTCCGCTTTTGTATTTGCAGGATTTAGAGAAAAACATACCAAATACTTTAACAACCGCACTATAATCAGACTCGATCTCATCTTTATGTTCTAACAAATAGCACAGCAACTCATGATATACAATTGCTGTTGAATAATACTTACAAGTTGTTAGACATTCTAGTGATGCCCTGCGTACAGCCATTGAGTCACTTGATACAGCAATTAACAAACTTGGCAATAAAGAATGCAGAACATTCTTATCGATGCCAGACTGCATCATATTATTTCCAAAATAAAGAGCAGTCACTTGAGCAAGAGCTTTTATTTTTTGCTTGTTACAAAATCCGGCCCAATAAGGGGCCAAAAATTTTAAAATTTCCTCTCTTGAATTGAAAGCATTCACAAGAGAAATCCTCATAAGATATTTCAACGCATTCATTGAATGTGAGTGTCTTGGCTTGATCGTCTCGAACTCCCCTACAGTTATAAGTTCAGTGATGGTAGAATAAATCATATCCAGAGATAACAGACAGAATAAATTATGATCGATTTCGAACTCTATTGACTTGGAATCTAAAAACAGACCTCTGTTTATGACATTCCAGACAGTTTTTGCCAGGACTTTGACCCACATCCAACGTTTTCGCTGTTTCTATGATGAGAGAGCATAATACATCTACCACATGAAGTATATACATCTTATCACTTGAATCTGAATAAAATTTTATTACAAGAATCGATAAATTATGTTCAAAAGACTGCACAATCCCATCTTGTATCTGAATCTTTGTTGGTGGTTCCAAGTCTTGTTTTTCGTCAAAGCAGGTAACCAGATTTCTGAAATCTTCCAAAACTTTATTCAACATCAATACAATTGCATGTCGATCTACCAGTTCCTGTGATTTCATGGCTTTAATAGCAACATAAACAATCAAAAAATACGAGGGAAGGTTCACAGCAGTATTTTTGGTGTCTGAAAAACTTGGCAAAAATTTTGACATCTCAGAGGCTGAATTCCACATAATAGAAAACAGGTGAACATTGACTGTTGATAACCTCTCAATATTTGTTATTACATCAGCAATCGATACACCTGGACCTGAAATACAAAATATTTTGTTAAGATAATAAACAAACAAAATTTAATCAATGTGAGCAACAAAACATACTTATAGGAAATAAAAGTTTGGAAGCTTTCTCCAAAAATGACCCTCTGATGGCAATGTTGTACGTTGAAGATTCTTGATTTAAACAGATTTCTCGCAAAATGATATCATACATCAAAACATCCAAATAACTTCTACACTGTTTGGAACAAAATGCAAACGCATCGCTACTGAGAAGTGTAATCACAGACAAAAACACATTGTTCCATTCTGCAAATTTTCTGAAATGGAGAAGTATGGGTAATAATCAAGTAAATATAGATATATGCTGTATGATAGTAATGAAGATATGCACAGGTAGCAAGTATCCCAGGATCTAAAGCCCACTATACACACAGCTCCCACGGTGCACTTCTGTATCTGCTAAGAAACAAATGCAAAATCAAAACTAATTTATGCTTTTGCAAATTTTACCGTGAATCAAACCTAAAAGGTGGGGAAAATGGCTGTGGGTACAGGCTTAAGAATGTAGAATGGTCCTAACATATTTCTTGCGTGTCGACTCAATGCTTTTTACCATGGCGTTTTAGTTACATTTGGAATGTTTTCTGTTTAACGAACAGTTGCTGGTACTACATCTTCAGCTCTTTGATATTGAGTGGCCTTTGCCTTTGCTTGGTTCCTTTGGGGCACTGCCTCTGGCCATGCTCAGAGTGAATTCCAATAAAAAAAGAAAATCCACGGTGCCCTCCAAACTAATTGAGTAAGGAAAATTCAATAATAACAATTGTGAAACTGAAAAATATATTTTGGTATTTAATAGTCAGATTTTAAAAAAAAGTTTTTTACCAAGGATATATTGTTTGAAAGACCTTTTTAAAGAATTTAAACTTGGCATGTTCAGCAAAAATTGATTAGGAATTTAAAAAAAAAAGACTGAGAGTTTATTACGCTCTTCAATTCACCAAGCAAAAGAAAATCCTCAATTGTGGAATCGAAGAATACATTTCAGTGTTTACTACAGTAGTTAGATTTCCAAATAGAAATTAATTATTTTATTACCAATAATACACCTTCCAAACTAACCGAGCAAAGAAAATTCAAAATTCCACAGTTGTGAATGATATATTTCGTCACCACTGATATACTGTTCGAGATTTTATCTAAGTTTGAAACAATCTAAATTTAGGCATTCATTACACAGATTTTCATAAATTATTCATGAAAATTTTATATTTGTTATTTATTAAATAATTTTAATACATTGTTTTATTATAAATTATTTGAAATATCTTGCTAAAGAATCTAAACTTGGCATATTCGACATAAATAAGAGAAAATACGAATTTATAGACCAATGGGAAAACAAAGTTGTTCATAACAATACATTGCGAATAAGTCTTTTAATTGACAATTATTATTAAACCTTCCTGAAAAAAAACCTAGCAATGTTTGGTATCATAATGAATGTAAAGATATTAGTAATTTTATTAAAAAAGCAATAATAAGATTTCAAACAACTAAGTTCAGAATTGTTATTATGATATGTTCTGACAATCATGAGACTCGTGTATAGTTGCGACAGACAACTTGATGATTCAGTCTTGGTCAAATTCAATTCGAGCACAGTGATCTTTAGGCCACACAAAACCATAGATGGCAAGTACCAGTGGTGACGACATTGACGACTATATTAATAGTAATGAACAGACGGTCAAGCATGGATATGTACATGACCTGCAAACACTGGTAAAAGGGCTTTAAATGATCTCTCAGGCTAAACACGGGTGGCGGTGAATGACGATAAATCTAAATCGCAACAGACTCGCTTTTTTTCTTGCTTGTGATGAAAATGTATATAAACGATCGGCTGTATACGGCTGATAGTAATAGTATGAGCAGTATCTTTTTAGACCAGCCGGTGCCGTCCACAAAAAAGACGCAATCATTCTGTCGATTACATGGATTCGTCAAACTTTTTTAAAAAAGAATAATTTTCACTCGTCTATTCTTTGTGGTTTGTCGCTCTTTTTTAAGAAAACGTAATTTGTTCTTCGGCATTTGCCATTCTGTTTGAGCGATTTAGTCGAGAGATTCTGTCACGCAACTGAATAATGTTTAAACTAAGTTTTGAGAGCTACGCTAAGGGAATTGTTGATATGGACGTATCAAACGGAAAGCAATTTTTATCAATGCAGAGTATGGGGCTGAAATGTTTTCGAGTTTTCTCCATCCAAGTAAAAATTACATCCTATTTTTTAATCACTCGAAGCCGAACAAGATTATCCCACAGTGTACATAATGAAAATTCTGCATATATTTAGAAAATAAGTACACACATTGATTTTCTATGAAATTCATCACAATCAAATAACATAATAATCTAACCTGATTTTCATCGCCAGTTTCATAAGAATGGCACATGCAGAATCAAGATCATAAAAAAATATTCCTGTATATGTATAGACAAGTTCCAAAACTTTCATCACCACAATAGGAGAATCATCAATTTCAAGCCTGAAAACATAGATTTTTTATTGGTTTACTTATTGGTTCATAATCAGAGGAGTGCAAGAATTATGTGATGGAAAAGCAATATATATATAAGAAATATATATATATATAAAGACGAATAAACAGGCATAATCAAAATCCTGTTAAATAATAAATATTAAGAATCAATATTAATTGGATGTACTGTTATAGGATGATAAATTGTCATCAAATTCTACTTCAGCCCTCAAAAAAACTCCAAATGTACCCCAAAAATTTAGCTTAGGTACGAAGGCAGGTTTTTTGGCAAGTTCATAGATGAGGTATACCGGTAATCAAAAACCAAGAGATACAGAGAAGATATTTTTTGTACATTCAGTGTCGTGTGCGATTTATGCAATGTATATTTTGCATATAATTAATCACTTTCTGTCATGTATTATGTTCAGAGTAATACATCCATGCTCGATATTTACTGCTGCGCTCTGCAATAATTGTTCGCAAAGCAAATTCAAAATAACAGCTATTTCCTTTACTATTCAATATTACCTAATTGATGTGGTAAAATGCTGTTTTTTTTCCTTGGTATGATCTTAATTTAAACGGGATCTTCCATGAGTGCATATTATGCATGCTGTAAAAGATGTCTCAGAGCACACAGACTTTTGGACCGAGATTGAAGCTAACAGAGTTATGCAAAAATCAAACTGCACTTCCCATGATTTTAAAACATGCGGCTACAATCCAAAGAGATCATATATACACCTTGATTAAATCAGTCTCGAACCTTATCTTTACACGGTTAGTAATCGAAACAATGATATACGTACGCCATGTCTGGAATAGGCACAATATGAAGTCTCGGAATGTTATTGAATCATACATGTCATGACTATGTAAAATCAGCCTCAAAGCATTTCTTTTTGATGGAATTAATGATATATGTGTGGGCCATGCACGAGAGAGACATGATTCAGGACTGTCATTTGCAAAGTTGCAAAGCATAGGTTTACACTCTTTTTAAGCTATCCAATGATATATGTATGGGCCCCGCATGGGGCAGACAAGGCATGGAGTCTTGAAATTATATTGGGTTATTTATCTTAGGACTATGTCAAATCAGTTCCAATGCATATATTTTAGAGATGGGCCGATATATGGTAACAACATTTTGGCAAGTATCAGTGATTTTTGAGGTAGGTATTGGTATCGGGAAATTTTCATCATCGATACCAGAACCGATTCAGATACCGTTACTGGGTACTTTTTAGTTTTTCTAAAAAGTTTTTTTTCACTGAATTTTGATGGAAAATCTGGAATCCTGGAATACGGAAACTTAGATTAAAAATATAGAACAGAGTTTTCATCTAGATTTTTTGACTAAGATTTCAGATCTCTAGATCTTGTAACTTTGATATAATAAACAATGAATGACAATAAACATAGAAACTGCGAAAATTCAACATCTGTTATTGTCATTTTGGCAGATTTTTTGGTTGTAAAATACAAAAACACCGAAAAAGATTCCATAATATAATAATAGTTTCTGGCAATTGATCCTGATGAGACCGTTTTAAACTAGTCAACAAAAAATATATCACTTAATCAAATACTAGTGCAAAATATAACTTAATTGGCAAACCTTTGTCTGACTGATTGACGAACAGAATCACTTTCCATTAAATTCGGTTTTGCTTTCAACATATCCAATAATTTTTCCACAGCAAGAGCTCTAATTGCAACTTCAGGATTGTTCAGAGATAACATAATTATTTCTCCATCCATAAGAAACTGTACAAAAGCATACCAAAAAAATGAAAAAAAAACTTGGCAGTGGAGCACCCAGAAATTCAAGGGGGTGGGGTCCAAAAAAAATTTTCAAAAAATGTTTAGGAATATTGCTTTCCTGTGGTGCATACTTCCATTTAAAACAAAGCAGCAACAGATCACTTATCAATTACAACTAACACGCAGCACATGGTTATCATTCACATATTTTCACCACCAGCAAATAAAAAAATTATTACTAATTTCTTAGTTAGCAATAAGTGGGGTGGGATATTTCTGCAAGTCCAGTGATTGCGACAATATTTATTGGGACAGTTTTTTACTCTTTTTCATACGAGCTTTTACATCAGGCGATTATTTTATTTATACCAAAATGTCGTTGTTAAGTAAAATTCTCTAACATCATCAGCACATTCACAGTTGCTACTGTATCACTCAATCAAAATGCGAAAATATTTTAGCACAATATTGGATTGTTAGTTGGTAATATCACTAAGCATATTTTGTCATATTTATCGTTTCAGCAGCGTCAAAAGGTTAAGAACCACTGATCAACATGAAAATAGAGGACGAATCTAAAATCCGAATCTAAAAAAAGTTCTGTCCCAAATTACTGAACTCCTTGAAGGAGATTTTCTCATACTACTGATAAGCAATGACTTCATTACTCATGGCAAACACAACTAAGAAAATAACGTTAAACAGGGACTAACTAATATTATACAAATTTCCCAAAATGTTATCAGAATATGGTCACATAGTCTTGTAATGTCATGAATGGAGTGTTTTTTCATCAATGCATTCTGCACATACATGTAGATTTTAAAAACCGCAAAAAAAAATTTTGACCTGTTGCCTGATGAAAGGTCTAATTAAATTTTGTACCTCATGTTTTACAGTTTGCGCACACATTGATTTGAGTTGGTCTATATCTGGAAAAGTGCCATTGTCGAGCAATGATTCTTGGAAGGAATTTGAAATAATCCAAGAAAAAACTTTCGGATATCTTCCTTTAATCAGTTTCAGCGTATCAGCTGGAAATGACTCTCCGATTTTTGTATATTCTTCAACTGCCAACCTGAAAAATACCGCAATATAGAACTGTTGCAATGATAGCGGTTAACCCAAAAGCAATTCGAAATGGGTTATTTTTGGATGACAAAAATGTTCCACCACATTTTGTTTCACAAAATTTGCTTTGCATACATCCATTCTCTGCTTTTTCTTGGGTGGATGAATTCTTTGTTGGACTGTTTTAGTCCAGTCAAACTCCATATCAATCGTGAAAAATTGTTCTAAAGCTGATTTTCACATAAATAAAATAAAAATAAATAAAAGTTTTGGATATATGCATTATACACTAGTGCATGCCTACAGGCTTTATTATTGTCACCGTCTTGGATGACTTTTACCGCACTTGCAACCACTTCTTGGTTAAACGGGTTAGGTTAATTATATGGATGCCAAGCTTTGTCAAACGATTTTTGCAGTCCTTACTAAAGCCTGAAATTGTGGAATGCTGGCTTTATACCAACTCAAGCTAAAAGACCTATAAGTAAGATTTGTAACGTTAGAATAGTCGCATGAAATATATGGAATATGATACTAGCAGAATCAACCAGAAAATTACATCAATATTAAATACGCAAGCATCCGTTTATCTACTATTTTAACAGTGCCTAAACATGAGACAATTCTGCTAAGGAAGCAATAGAGCAGTGATTTGGGATATTATGGAGCACTTTGCAAATTTTTACTAAATAAAAATCATGCAGAAATAAAGTTTCGTTTTTAATATCAAATATGAGTTGAAGTCTTATCTAACTAGGTAATGATTTATCTTAATCATTTTTCAAAACATTTTCTTTAACCCTGGAATTTAATGCTCGAGATTTTTAATCTCTCAAAAATACAAATGAAAAATATTATTTCTAAAAAATGAGAAATAAAGTCTTTGTCGTTGCACAATTCTACGCTAACCAAAAAAATATATCACCCACTAATATTATGGCATTTGAATACCCTTTTTTTACAGAGATGAACATTGAATATTGGTTTAGTTATTCAATCCATAATTTGAAATTGTCAAGTTAAATTTCTACTTTTCTTCAACACATTTCATGCAGCCCCTCTAAATATCACTAAGTAAAAAAATTATTTGAGTATAAAATATTCCCGGAAAAACACTACAAAAATTCACAAAATCTGTTAATTCTGAAGAAAACCTAAGATGCTGTGGCTATCAGTAAGTGCTTGTTTCCAATATGAAAAATACAGCTTTTGTTTATAGTCATAGATTGATTTTCAGATGTTATTATTAAAAAATTAGTATTGATAGCTGAATAATGATTGGTCAATTTAGGCTTTTGTTTTGCATGACTCATTCCCTTCAGAAAACTCTGCAAGATATGTTTTTGTGCTTTTTCAATCAATGTTTTGAACCTTTCAATATTCAGAAGAAGTAAATGCCAGGTCTCCCAGGATTTTTATAATCTTACCCGCGATATTCTGATTCAGTCAGTTTTAGCCATCAGTCACATGTATACAGGCCAATTATCCTTCAAATATTTAATACACTGCGAATTATCATCTTGGACATAGGAACTTTTAAATTTCAGTGGCCTTTGAGTAATGCTAAACAAGTAAGTTCGTGGATTTGAGAGAGATCTCACATTATTTTAATCGACTGTTACCCAGTGATAGGAAGAATATCTTGCAAATGAAGACGAATTTTTATATTTCAACAACAAAAAAACAAAAAAAATTACTTATTTTTGCCCTCATAAATTAAATGTGAATTGAAAGTTTATTGCATTTTACAGTTTTTGTTTACAACATTATTGGTGATTCGAAGCAAGAAATAGATGGAAATGTTGCCTATAAGTTATATAGATATTCGAAAGTCCATATAAGACTTGTTTTCCACGTGATTCGGTATTGCTGCATTAGCTCACAACTTTGTTGCACTAGAAAAAATAATAGACAAAAGTTAGATTTAACGGACCATTCGTGACAATCTCACACAGAGTCAATTTTCTGTGAATTTATCACTTAGAATTTATTTATTCCAATTCGTAGGTCACGGACGGAGAAGAATTGACTATGACAGGTCTCTGATCAAAAAATGGAATTATAGTGGAATATCAAAACAAAATACTATTAATCAACGATATATGCTGATATGAATAAAATTTATCTTTCAATCAGTGAAATAATTGTTTAATACTTAATGATCTGCAGATTTCGTTTATGCTAAACCTTTTAATAAACATAAGATTGTAATTTAAGGTTGTGGCAAATGTCATAAGTTTTATTGATTATAGTAGGTCAAAAAGTGATTTGCGAGACTTTCTTCGTCGCAATATTGTGAATATTCAGGACTAATTCCTCACTTTCCTCATTTAGGAAACTACTTACTCATTGCATTTGAAATAATGAGGTAATCTATGCTATAAATTTAAATAATATTTCAATTTTTTGCAGGAATTAAAATTTATGAACAATGTTATTTGCTAACAAAACTAAAAAGTTAATTGGTTAATGTGATACCAAAATAGGTTGTCACTGCTTTGTTGACTATTGAGTATGTATTTTTAATATCCTTGTACACAAAAAACAAATAAGGCCATTATCCAAACAGATCCGTTTTAAGGATAATAAAAAATACTATATGCAAACAAATTCTATAGGGCACACAACCAACAGTTTTCTTGTCCTGTAAGAAATTTAGTCAATAAAATGTAACAAAATAAAGAATGCAGCATTACAATGGGGAGGACCAAGTTTTCAGTGTATAGGGCAGAGGACTGCATCGTATCATAGTTATTTTCCCTCTACTATAAACACTACAAAAATTCACAAAATCTGTTAATTCTGAAGAAAACCTAAGATGCTGTGGCTATCAGTAAGTGCTTGTTTCCAATATGAAAAATACAGCTTTTGTTTATAGTCATAGATTGATTTTCAGATGTTATTTTTAAAAAATTAGTATTGATAGCTGAATAATGATTGGTCAATTTAGGCTTTTGTTTTGCATGACTCATTCCCTTCAGAAAACTCTGCAAGATATGTTTTTGTGCTTTTTCAATCAATGTTTTGAACCTTTCAATATTCAGAAGAAGTAAATGCCAGGTCTCCCAGGATTTTTATAATCTTACCCGCGATATTCTGATTCAGTCAGTTTTAGCCATCAGTCACATGTATACAGGCCAATTATCCTTCAAATATTTAATACACTGCGAATTATCATCTTGGACATAGGAACTTTTAAATTTCAGTGGCCTTTGAGTAATGCTAAACAAGTAAGTTCGTGGATTTGAGAGAGATCTCACATTATTTTAATCGACTGTTACCCAGTGATAGGAAGAATATCTTGCAAATGAAGACGAATTTTTATATTTCAACAACAAAAAAACAAAAAAAATTACTTATTTTTGCCCTCATAAATTAAATGTGAATTGAAAGTTTATTGCATTTTACAGTTTGTTTACAACATTATTGGTGATTCGAAGCAAGAAATAGATGGAAATGTTGCCTATAAGTTATATAGATATTCGAAAGTCCATATAAGACTTGTTTTCCACGTGATTCGGTATTGCTGCATTAGCTCACAACTTTGTTGCACTAGAAAAAATAATAGACAAAAGTTAGATTTAACGGACCATTCGTGACAATCTCACACAGAGTCAATTTTCTGTGAATTTATCACTTAGAATTTATTTATTCCAATTCGTAGGTCACGGACGGAGAAGAATTGACTATGACAGGTCTCTGATCAAAAAATGGAATTATAGTGGAATATCAAAACAAAATACTATTAATCAACGATATATGCTGATATGAATAAAATTTATCTTTCAATCAGTGAAATAATTGTTTAATACTTAATGATCTGCAGATTTCGTTTATGCTAAACCTTTTAATAAACATAAGATTGTAATTTAAGGTTGTGGCAAATGTCATAAGTTTTATTGATTATAGTAGGTCAAAAAGTGATTTGCGAGACTTTCTTCGTCGCAATATTGTGAATATTCAGGACTAATTCCTCACTTTCCTCATTTAGGAAACTACTTACTCATTGCATTTGAAATAATGAGGTAATCTATGCTATAAATTTAAAATAATATTTCAATTTTTTGCAGGAATTAAAATTTATGAACAATGTTATTTGCTAACAAAACTAAAAAGTTAATTGGTTAATGTGATACCAAAATAGGTTGTCACTGCTTTGTTGACTATTGAGTATGTATTTTTAATATCCTTGTACACAAAAAACAAATAAGGCCATTATCCAAACAGATCCGTTTTAAGGATAATAAAAAATACTATATGCAAACAAATTCTATAGGGCACACAACCAACAGTTTTCTTGTCCTGTAAGAAATTTAGTCAATAAAATGTAACAAAATAAAGAATGCAGCATTACAATGGGGAGGACCAAGTTTTCAGTGTATAGGGCAGAGGACTGCATCGTATCATAGTTATTTTCCCTCTACTATAATTGGAAAATTAATAATACAACTTAACTTAACTTAATTGGAAATTAATCTTACACCTTAACTTGAGCTGTCGAAAAGCTAGCTGGTCCTGAGACGAACAAAATATAATCTAACGAGGTAGTTAAGTAGCTCGCTGCAATTAGAGTGGTCATTAGTCAGCTTTCAGCTTTGTTCATATCTAACTATAACAATACAAAACCATATCTCTAACATACCAGCATTCAAATTAAATTTTGAAAAATGACTTTTTGACAAAATTTAGCAATTGGGTAAAAAAGTACAATAAAAGTCCGATAAATTCGGGAGTGTGGGCTACTATATAGATGAGGCCATGCTTCAAACAGCATGGTCTACTTACTATATTTTTATAGGTCATATGATTGAGCAAGCATGTATGGGTAATGACTCGAATTCCTACAAGAAACTATCTGAAAGATAGATTTTTTCTAAGTTAATTTACTCTAATCAAGGAAACCTACTATTGACGCCTTATATGATAAAGAGCTACTTAAAAATATAGCATATTATCAATATGCATATAGAAATTTTTACACAGGACAACTAACATTCCCTGAGAACTGCGCAAGAATGGTTACTTGGAATACCTTGTTATTCTTCTTACGATCGCTTTCGACATCTGACAGCTCTTTATAACATCAATCATAATAACATCAAGGTTTGGATCATAATCAGGAATGTTGCTTGAAGTATCTGAAAACAGAACATAAACCCTTTGAGCTCCTCATGAATTGCATTTGGTTCATATTTTAAGGCAAAGACGACAATGTGCCACAAAACTTGTCAGAGAGATGACACAATTTTTCATCAATGATCTCATTGCATTAAAATATATATGAGAAAATAGGGTGTAAACAGGGTGACTATAAAGTAATTTTTCTATTTCCAATACATTCTGAAAAATATTTTTAAAATAAAATATCGAGTAAATTCTAAATTCAGCTATTTTTTCTATGAAAAACAGCATTATAACTTTTTTAAAGATAAGTATTATTATATTTCAAAATCTACAAGAGTCTAGTCTAATGCACAATTTCCTTTAATTATGAAAATTATAGAAATTTGGAGAGCAAAAGCAGATTTTTTCATCGATTCTGTTTGGATTTAGTTAAAAAGCACTGCACAGAATATAATAGGCCACTAATCTGAAAAATATCTAAAATTAAGAATTTCACAAAATCGAATGTTTCTACTTGAATATGTGATTCAATTTTCACATACCTAGTTGCAAAAATTAAGTCATACATCGAGGTAGGATGACATTGTTTTTTGTGTATTCTTTCGATTTAAAGAAATAAATTTTAGAAAATCTTGTGTCACAGTATAAAATTCAGACCTGTTTTTTTTTTTCAGATTTGCCTATTGGGCCTCACTTTATTTTCTCAAGTTTTGCTATGTTTTCCTTCATTATTTCATATCAGTAATCAATATTGGTGATGAAGAAGTGATACAAACTGAACAGTACTTCATCATGCATGTTCATGACGATTGGTTTTGTAGTGCTCACAATTTATATTATAATGTGGATATAAAGGGGAACCCAAATTCCATTTTAGTGGTTAAGTATTCCAAGTATGGGTTAGATTTAAACTTCACATTGCTCTTAGCCATGCTCGTCAATTATCAAGTCAAATGTTCGCTAGTCACTGACTCTCTACTACATAGCGCTGAATAGTACTAAAAACCAAATACTCTTCTTTTGTAGTGGTTTCAACTTAGACTAAAATAAATATTTCATAACCTTGCATGTAAATTTTAACAAAATAATTAAGATTGGTAATCTTGAAAACAATTCAGTGAAAACCAGTCGCATACACTCACTAACCAATAATTTATAAAAAAAAAAAAGCAGAACACAAGCAATAGATCCGCAATTCGTATTTTTTTTTTTTTTTTTTGAAAACATCTTAAATAATACTTACAATCAATAGAAGTCTTATCAAAGACGAATTGAAGCAAGCCCTCCAAAAACAGTTGGAGGAACTTTTCAATGTTTCTTGACAAATGGAAATTTTGTATGATCTCTGATATATTTCTTATTTCGCATAGTTTATGAAGACATCTAAAATGAAAAAGAAATTTAATGGTTTCTTTAGAAACAATAATTATTGTTATAGCCCTTTGGGCACTTTTTTTTAATAATGTCGAGTCTTCTCAGTAAAGATTTTCTGTTATTTGATCTGCGAAATACCAATGAAGCAATTATAGCTACTATTGTAATATTGTCCCTACTATGCGCAAATTTACCCCAGAACATTTTTAATTGCTAATACACATCCTGGAACTATATACGTTCACTACAAACTGATTCTTCATATTTAGAACTAGCCAAGGGGTAAAATAGACTTAATTTAAACTTGTACTTGAAAAACTGGAAATCAATTTTCAAGTCGCTTATTTTTACGTAATGGAGTACTGTATGACATTACAGATTCCCTATGCAAATATGCTTTTTTTTACATAACTTGAATCACCGCTTCATATAGGCATCAAGCTTAGCGGTTTAAAAATTGCGCCTCAGTGATGCAATAAAAGTCAATTTGACATTTCAGAAAATGAGAGGAAAAGGTAAATCGGCTACTGCAAATTTTTTGTGTTTCAGAACCAATGCAAATTGCTTCATGAAACCCATTCTATTGAAGATTCTATGTCAGAGTATTTCATGCCATCAAAAAGGGGGGACCAGCCCCGCGGAACCACAACCCACCACTCAACCCAGGGTGTAACAACCTGGGAAGGCTAGAGCGAAATCTCTCACCACCTCTGTCTATTAAAGTGGCCGTTCGTACAGGGCCTTGGTTCAAAGAGCAACTATAAAATGAAAAAAAATTATATTTTGAAGTCATGAAAGCAGCGACCTCACAGACTCCAAACGCCGAATGCTTTTCGAGAAATAATGAATTGAACACAGTCACCTAAAGAATTTAAACTTGACATGCTCGCGACAAATTGCAAAATCAAAACTTTGTGACTCGTCAAATTCATTAAACAATTAATACTTTTAACCAAACACCTGCAAAAAAGCTACTATATCTATCCCTGCCGTTCGTACAGGGCCTTGGTTCAAAGAGCAACTATAAAATGAAAAAAAATTACATTTTGAAGTCATGAAAGCAGCGACCTCACAGACTCCAAACGCCGAATGCTTTTCGAGAAATAATGAATTGAACACAGTCACCTATAGAATTCAAACTTGACATGCTCGCGACAAATTGCAAAATCAAAACTTTGTGACTCGTCAAATTCATTAAACAATTAATACTTTTAACCAAACACCTGCAAAAAAGCTACTATATCTGTCAATCTAGGTGTAAGCTAAATAACACAGTTCAGGTTGAAACATGTCCACTTTTCAAATGCTGGAAATTACTTTTCGATTTTTTCAATTATTTAATGTCACATCCTCATTATTCTTATCCGAAGAACAGACAAAAATTGAGATGCAGGATTATAATATTCCGCACCATGCCAAGCTTGAGCTAGGAATTTTGGATAGCAATCAATATTCTGAATACGATTTAGGCATTCTGAAATAATTCTAGAATAGTGAAGTACCGTATTTCGCGGCCGATAAGTCGCTACTTTTTTCCAAAACTTTTGTTTCTGAGACTTGTACGTTGCTGCGACCTGTTTATTGTTTTTTTCCCGGGCCCACAGCGAATTGTGAAGCGTTTTACATTACGGTATATAAAAGTTATATATAGATGACACGTGGAGCGCATGTACTTTCAAGAAACGTCAAATTGTAGAGAGATTTGAATTAAATGATAATAGACTGCACCCAAATTTACCATGTACCTAGCACATGCTCATCTTTTTGCTTGCAGACATTAGTGAATTTTCATTGGTACATACATGTCATACATTGTCATACATGCGATTTAATTTGATGATGATCCGATCATGTGTGATCATCAATCGGAACGGCCAGTATTATATCATTTAGTTGCAAAACGGCGCAATAGGGAATGTATGTAGTTTGTAATCCACGCCAGCCTCTAAATTGACGAAACAAGGAATTTAAACTTAGCAAGTTCGACGCGAATTACTTTGACGTTTTGACAATGACGCAATCGACGCCAGCCTCTAAATTAACGAAACAAGGAATTTAAACTTAGCAAGTTCGACGAGAATTACTTTGACGTTTTGACGATGACGCAATCGACGCCAGCCTTTAAATTAACCCTTCAAATTAACGAAACAAGGAAAAATCTACATTTGCGACATCAAAAAATATATTTTGGTATTAAAAAGCCTGATTTATAAAAAAAAATAAATTATTTTATCGCCAATAATATATTGTTTTAAATACCCCCCTAAGGAATTTAAACTCGGAAGGTTCGGCGCGAATTACTTTGACGTTTTGACAATGACGCAATCGACGGCACACTTTAATCAACAAAATCAATCAATCAAGAAAGTTCCACAATTGTACATTTTCACACTGTCTGTGATAATGTTTTGTACTATTGTAGAAACTGCTTTCGTTAAGTATGTTTTGTTTATGTTCACGACATGACGTCTTGGTAGGCAATGTATTAAAATGCAAAATGTGTATCTCGATAAACAATAATTACAACAACAAGAAATGGCGAAATTAAATCAGAACCCTTCGAATTCTTCGTCTTCGGTGTCTGAGGAAAACAGATCATACAAAGGTGATAGGTTTATAACGAACGGCGTAGAAGCAGGCACTTCAATTTTGTCTGAAAGGGAGTAAAATATACCAGCTTTCTTAAAACCATTCACTACGCACTCCGGGCTCACTTCTTCCCATGCTTCAACAATCCACCGCGACACTTTGAAGGGAGAAAAACGATGTTTTACGGTCATCGGCTGAAACGACATTGCACACCTGGCCGAAAGACATTGCACACCTGGCCGAAACGACATTGCACACCTGGACAAAAACGATACTGCGCTCGTTCCATGCATCTGAGTTAATGAATTAGTGTACGTTATTACTTTAGCACTTTAGCGTTTGACAGCGTGTGTTTCCGTTTTTGAGTCGTTCACAGACACTTTGCGACTATTACGGTGCTGCGTCAAATCTGTGTGCAAAATAGCAAAATTTTAGAAAAATGACCCTTTGCGACCATTACCACGGAGGTGCTTATACGCCGCGAAATACGGTATTCTGAATCGCCTGTCCCTGACATTACCACAGACCAGTCTTCCCTCCTTTGCGAAGTGTGGCACGCCTTCACACTTTTTTAGGAATTGCAAAATGAACACCTGAAAAGTTTGAAGTTAGGTGAACTGATGGACGGAGCTTGTAAAATCGCTCTGATATGTCGTAACACAAAAACGATTGCAGAGGAAAAAATTGCATGTTGCTGTTCACAAATGTGCCGGAGTTACTTTTAACTATACGGGTGTTGAGTGAATGTTTAATTTACAACTGTAAGTTCAAGAAGAAGTTCAACTAAATCCTGGAATTATAACAGAGAAATTTCACTTGAAAATATAATTTTAAAATTGAATATGACGTCACAGTTATACTTATGGAAACCAGAAACCATTTGAAAAAAAGCAAAAAAATGTCCCAACTGCATCCAGCTTTAATAGAGCCAGTGTTCAAATATACAAAAAAATAACTCTGGAAATGCCATAGTACACATTATTGCAGTGCCGGGGGTAAATGGAAATACCCAAATCGATATAAGGCAAATATGTATCAAAAACTTTGTTCAAATCTTCCTGAAATACTATCGACAGCCGTACAGATGAAATAACCAAAAAACATAGAATAACATAATGCAGAGAAGAAATTTTTTGAAGTCAACTACGGTAGTTCTGTCAGAAAGTTAGTCTCTGAATTAGCAAGACTTTTTCAAGCATATGCCGACGGCACCTATCTTGAGGAGATTGCAGTGCAAGCCAATGATTTAATGCCCATTTACTTCTCCAAAATTTAGTTGATCAAGTAAATCACATGATAACACGAAACATCTGACAGATGTCTTAGATTGTGGAGACAATTTCACTAATTTCACAATTTAGTTTAGAGATCGAATGACACAAAGAAAAATTGTAAAGCATTTTGCCCAATAGACAGGGATGCTAATTCTGCTGTTCGTTCAAAGCGGCTTCAGATAATTCGAGCTCATCTCTCGTCAAAGTTGTATTATAATATTCAAATTAGCCATAGAAATTGTCAATTCATGCCGCTGTCCTACTTTCTCTGCCTGCAGATTAATTCATCTAAACACATATGTCCTGGAGTTAGACCAATCGTTCAGTATATGGCATTTACCAAGATGTATCATATCAAAAGCAATTAAGAGAATAATTTCTGTTGACGTAGAGGCTGCCAATTCTTTGCAGGTATGTGCTGGTCTTGAGGGTGAATGCGAAGTGGCATATCATGTGATGACATGTGATGAGAGAACTTTATGAAAAAAATGATGCGGAAGCTGTACTGCATGTCGATGCATGCGACTAATGCATTTCATTTGTTGAATCGCAAGGCTGCAATCCACAACAGAAAAAAAACCTGCACACCGCTTTCTAACATAATAGCAAATACCCACTGTTCGAATGTTTGTCACTGATGGAGAAATCTCTCATCAGGAGAAGGTACCACTAGGTGATTCCCTAGCAATGACAATGCATGCTGTTGGAATATCAACATTGTAAAAAATCTTATTATGGCAACCGTTCAAATGTGAAACAAGTTTGCTACGCAGATGACTTGAATGCGATAAGTTAATGCAATATTTGAAAATCTGGTGGGAATGCTCAAACAAAGAAGGAATATTGTTCGGCTCTTTCCCAAATGCTACTAAGACATTTGATCGTTATCCAGAATATGAGCAACATGCCAAGTTTGCATTTGAACATATAGATGTGGAGAATACATCTCAAGGTGAGCGATATCTGAAGGCAGCACTAGAATCCACCTTATAAGTTAATATTATTAATCCTTTATCCATAATGAACATCTAAGTTACAAGCAGAAAATGAAAAAAAAGTGATAACAAAATAATAACCTACATTTTTGGCAGTATGAATACATTTTCTTGTGACTGACAAACAATCATAACAGAAATGACGAATTCCTCATGAAGTTTCCCAGTATGATATCTTGATATAGAATCCAACAACGTTGTGACAACCTGGAAAATATGTCAAATTCAAAAAAATGAAATGTATGATAGGAGGTTAACATTTATTTTCTGGGAATCTTGCAGCACAGTACGAACTAAACCGAATCAACAAACTTCACCTGCAGTAAAATAGGATGGCAATTACTTGCAAAAAGTGTGATATGAAATAGGCAGGAGAAACCAGCAGACAGCTCTAAAAAGCATCACAGAACACATTTGGACAATCAGTTTGGACGAAAAATAGAGACTTTGAGGTTGGAGAACACTTCAGCCAAAATATTCATTCCCTAAAAGACTTTTCAGTCACTGACATCAAAAAGCTATTGAACGGCACATCATATTGCAAAACCAAGAAAAAGAACCAGCGCCCAACTTCAATAATGCTTGTACCATAGATGAGCATTATTGAAAATAATAATGGTGGCTAGCCTTGACTGGTTAAAGTAACATATACATATTATAACAACAATGCTTTTCAATAATTATAAATTCAAATTTCCTCTTTAGTTGATTTCAACTTTAACTGGACTATAGTTTTTTGAAATTCATCCTGATCAAGATTTCACACTACCATTATCATCTTACGACTTTTATATTGTCAACTAATGCTTTTCATTGTCATTGTTCAAAATGCTTGTCATAAGATGTCGGACCTTGTCAGACGAAACGTTATAGAAATAAATTTGTGTATGTGTGTAGAAAGACTCTCGAACCTCTTGTCTAGTTACCATATTTTGCAGAATATGACCACTTTTTTAGTAATGGTCTCAAAAGGTTATTTTTCGGAAATTTTGTCAATTTGTACACAGATAAGACGCGATACAGTAATCGTCCACCAGCACTAATGTTTGCCAAAATGTCCATGAATGACTCTTTGAAAAAAGGAAATACACACTGTGTCTTATTGTACGTTGATGAATCTGTACTGTCCTGGCGAGCAATTTGGTTTAGAGCGTTTTCCAAAACATCTATATTCGTTGAATTATATTATTTATTTATTGAGAAGCACATTTAGCATTTTAATATATTGCTTACTGAATCTATATGGTTTATTTTGTGTAAGCTCTAAATCAAAAAGTAATCATTGCCCAATTAAGGCAAGTGGCAAATTGCTCATTTATCCTTGGAGCAAGATTACCATTCAAAACGCCATGTCATGAAAATAAACAGAAGCGTTTTTTACAAGATAAGAAAACAATATAAGTGTGAAAATTCAAATTTTCCTTGATCGATTTCTTGCAATATATACCGAAACATTTCTTCTAATCTACAATTGTGGAATTATAAATTTTCCTTTATCCAGTAACATAAAAGGTGGCGTGGATTGCATCATTTTCAAAAGTTCAAAAATAACTTGCACCAAACTTACCAAGTTTAGATTCCCCAGAAAGATATTTCAAACAATATATTATTGGCAATGGAAAAAGTTTTCTCAATTCGCAAATAAAAACCGAAATATATTCATCCTCAATTGTGAAATTTAGAATTTTCCTTCGTCTGTTAATTTGAAAGCTGCGTGGATTGCGTTCCAAGCACGTACTAATAAGTGACGAGATACACTGATATGAATAAAATTTATCTTTCGTTTGGTGAATTAAGTCAAGTGAATTAATTAAGTTTCATCATATACAGTAATATTATTTTGAAAAACTTACTTATCACAGTATTGTGAATGTAAATAACTAATTCCTCCATTCAATAAAGGAAGAAAGAATTATATCTACTATAATATTGTAATGTTTAAGTTAATAAGGCAAAAGGTGGTACAAATTTACATATTGGTTCCAATACCTAACTAAAATCAATACTTTCTGCAAAATATGAAAATGTATAAAAAAGGATCAATCGTTAATATTCAAATTCTCTAGTGATTCGAAATCAACCAATTTAAAATGGAATAAAATATTCCGTAGGCGCATACATGTAAATCTATATGTTTTTGATAATTTTTGGTAAAAACATGTTTGGTTTTTTTAGCTTCAAGAGGCCAAGATTCTGACACACTGATAGTGAAAATAACAAACCTGATTGGAGAAAACAGCTTTTGCACATATTTGACTTATTATCATGTATGTTGCAGCTTTGTAATCTATCAGACTTGCTTTCAATCCCTAAAAACGAAATGATTACAAACATTAACACAAACGAAACAAAATATATAACACGAATAAATATATATTTTAGGGGCATGGTAACCTTTGCAACATGCCTAGAACCATATGTACAAGCAGAGGAACTAAAATCAAGTAATGTTCATGAAATATTGCCTATGCACTCAATTTTCTTATGATGGTACGCATTTGCTTCATCAGTGCGAGTGAGTAAATGATAGTCTACAGACACTGCAATATAGAAATCTGAGGCCAAATTTGAACTAAACTGCAAGATATGTTGTGGTTCGTCATATATTGCCTTATTTTTGAAACAATGAAAGTTTACAAACTCTGATATGACTTATTCAGAAGAAAACAAAATAAAGGAACTAAACACCAGAGGAAGCCTTGTGCATAAGACATTAAATTGAAGCATTTGGTATTAGTGCACAAATCTCAAGTGGAGTTGTTGACAAAATTTATTTCTCTTAGAGTACCTCTCATCAGCAGATCCTACAATATTTTTTTTTAAATGTTCATTGCAATGATGATAATATTCTGCATACCTTGATGATAAATGGAATGAATGAAGCAAGAAATGAATCAGTTATTGTTGTTACTTTATTGAGATATTCAAGTACAACCAGCAAATAAAAATTTATGACAGGTCCGAAGATGTTCGATGTAGCAGCTGCTTTTGAATTTGCCTGTATTATTGAGAAAAAACAACAGATTAATAATTCATAAATCAAGAGCAGAGTAGCAGGATGTTGGTCAGAATAGCTAATACTGGATAGCTACCTCATTTGCTACCCAGCTTGTACTGTTATATGTTTTGCCCTATAATTTTAAAAATATGCAATTGAAAACTGTTAGTAAATTTTGAGTATTTTCTAAATTTTTGCTCCAGAGTTTAGGCTACTAATGAATCACCCTATATGTTCTTAAATTGTTTAATTGAGTTTGGGCAGTTCATAAATATTCTTGTATTTTTTATTATCAATTTTTATTATCAATTTTTTTATTATCAATTTCAAGCTTCGAGTTGGTTATTATTAATTAGATAAATGTGCGCATTTCAGTGAACACCGAAAGTTTTCCCAGTCAAGAAAGTGAAATGCAGTAAATCTCTCAAGTTGTAATTGTGTTTCTTTAACAATAAAAGAAGGACTCCATCATGTAAATTATTTGAATGAACTATGTATATCACCTACAATAACAAACTTACGACCTTCAGACGTATTCTTTAGTACTCTAGCTCAATCAATAGTAAAGTTTTGGAAAAAAAAAAAGATTCAAATGATTCGAATGTAGGATCAAGTAAAATTGTTACTGTAGTATAAAATTATCTTTCTTAGTACTTAATTGCATTAGTGAAAAACTATATTACAGTATATAGTACAATAAAACTTAAAAAAAATTCACTACTAACTTCAATCATTTTTGGAACGCTGTCACAGATGAAGTGGAAGAGAGCAGAATCATTCAAGCAATGATTTGTTATCGTTCCTCTCATCAGTGCCACACCAGGTTTCTGTGTAGAGAGAAACAGTTAACGGACTATTGGGTCACAATAACAAAAACGAATTATGTTATGTATAAGAGAAAATCAATTAGATTGCACATGCACATATTCACCAGTCTCAGCACAAAAGTGATATAATAATATCTATAGATAATCGTATGGACCAATCAGTCCAGTGAACTGTGACCACAAGCAGCCTGACCGAATTTTAGCGACTACTTCAACCGAACAGAATGGATCCAGAATGTTATTAAACAGACTTTTGAGGCTAATTTGTAAAGTAATTTTTCCCCTCAGCCCAGAATATGTCTGAATGAATTATCGCTGAACAAGATATTGATGTCTTGTCAATCTGCGAAATTCATCCTGAGAATCGATTTTAATGCCCATCAAAACACCTGGTTAAATTCAACTGTGACTAACGTGGCTGGAATTAAAATTCATAATTTCACTATCACGAGTAAATCACTGATCTGGTAACACACAGAATAAAATGAGACCATTAGCAAAATGCACTTGGTTTGTATTTCTTTCTTGGCTAGTTTTAACATGGGGAATCAATTTATAGTGAACATACATCTCTGGGACATGTATTAGCAAATTTAAAAGATATTCCCGAGGTAAACCGAATCACAATAGTGAGATTATTACATTTTTGTGTAAGTACAATTGTAGACGTACATGGCACACAAGTACATAGTTAGTAAATAACTAAGGCATATCAAATCGAAAGGTTGATATCATTTAATCAGCATGAATAACAAAAAAAATTCTCCAACTTCATTGCCCTTAATGACTGAGGAAAATACATCACACCAAAGTCAATGGTTTGTTTCTGTCGACTCGTCAATAATTACGACCCCTCACGCAGAAACCAGTTCCGAATCCAGGGTGAAGGAATAGTATTAATATGGTCACTATCAACATGGAAGAAGCTTTTCTTCTGTCATTTAACTGCTACATAGAGCAATACCCCATGCAGGGTCAAATCAATGATTTGTACAAATGGAGAATGATTTCGGAAGTGAGATAATGACGAGCCCGATAAGAGAACAGACTTTCATTGAGGCTTGTTTAGCAATACTAGTGACATATTCATTCCAACTCATGTCCATAGACAGTGCGAGTCCAACGAGACCAATATTTGAGGATTCCTCCAGAACAGTACCAGATAATGAAATTTGAGTTACATTCATATTAGCGTAACGATTATTTGATGAAACTTTGGGTTTCTCCGAGTTAAAAGTTACCTGCCAAGAGTTACAGTAGTTAGATATTGTGGTCAAATCACATTCAAGCGATTTTGCCAGACCTAGACGTTTTTCCGAGAGGGATTTTTCGTTGAGACAAGAATATAGGGTATCATCAGTGTAAATTACCAAATCGAATACCAAATTATAGGGCAGGTCATTAATATATGTCAAGAACAAAGTTAGACCAAGAATCGACCCGCTGATGGACACCGGATGATATGGAATAATTTCCTGAACGTTGTCCGTCCAAAACAACATTAATCATGCGATTGGATAAGAAAGATTAGACAATTGAAAAAAACTTGACCAGAAATCCCAAACGATTGAATTTTCTGCAACAGACCTTGGTGCCATACTCTGTCAAACGCTTTAGTAACGTCTAGAGCAACCGACTTTGCCTCCCCACAACGATCAAGGGCACGAAAGATTCGTTCGGTTATTACTGTCAACAAGTCAGCAGTAGACCGAAAACGACAAAAGCCATACTGCTTGTCAGACAAAGCGACTCCAGGTGTCCAGAAATTTTATTATTAATAATTGATTCAAAAATTTTACTAATAATTGGTTTTCGTTGTTCATGACTTTCTTTAATCATTGTTTTTTTCCTTGTTTACTCTTCGGCTAGAGCAGTTTAATTTGGACGACATAGTTGCCATGTCGCCAACATTCTGTCACGCTGCATACAAGTATTAATTATTTCACCTAAAGAGGCACTGAGGTGCCCAAGATCATATTATAAAATATGTCAATATTTATATTTATTACTTCCTAGATATGCTGAAAATAGCATCTAGATGCCGTATTAATCACAACCTGATCCGAAAAAAAAAGCTAAGAAATAAGGTGAATTATGAAAGGAATGGCATCTGTAGGTGCCACAGATTGAGATTTGATTTAACAGAGTTACCTGTATTGATCTGGTCGTGCCAAAAGGTTTTATTTGCACCTGAAATTCTGTTAAAACAGCGTTGGTTTTTCCCCTTAAAGGCTCAAAATTGGTCATATCACCACGAGTATGCCAAATTTTTGAGCAGTTTGATAAATTAAAAAATATCCTACCTACCAGTAATTATCATGAAATAACAACAGTCATCAACAGTGGACTAATAAAAACAAAACAGAGGACAACATAAAAAAACCTGAATTGTGGACATCCAATGCCATTTACTAGTAGAATGAGAAACATCAATCAACTGTACAAGTTTAACAAATATTTTACTTCCGTGGTAGGGTAGTAAACTTTGCAATATTCCATCCACATTGTAGCAATGAATACGGAATCTGATGAAGCAAATAGAACAAATTTGACATTTATTAATCTGACCAAATTTATCAATCCTTAAAGCAGATGCTTTAAATTATTATTACAAATTTGCGGTAATCATTGAAATAACAAAATTTCGAATCCTGAACAATAACAAAACAATGCGTTTTCCTGCACTGCATGCAGACATAAAATCTTGAAAAGGATCAACCAACATATTTATATGTAGGAATTAGATTTGATTTCACAAAGCGGTATATATAGCATTTACAATTTAAATTTTATGCTAATTATTTCCATCTCTTCTGCATTAGGGATGCGCCAAATTCAAAAAGACTCGAATTCGTCAAATCCCGAGTATCTCACTCAAACGCATGCATAAGTCCCATGTCGATATTGTAAGGAATTGGCTCCAAAATATACACTGGGTACATTAAGCCCCTACACGGCATTGCATGCGCAGCAAATATATTTTCACCAGGTGTTTAATTCATCAATTAGAAATCTTTACACCACTTATTGGTGACATTGGTTTATTTCAACATGGCACCAATTAATGTCGCTAATTTACACCACTTACAGTGCATTTTTGAGATTATAGAAATACATATATTAAAATTTTGTATTTCAATTCTCGCCATGTAAAAGTAGCTCCATATTTTTTGTCATCAAATTTGTGTGAGATGTAATCTTGTTCTGCATCTTATCCCAAACAATATTTTGTTGGTATTGGATAAGTTTTATCCTAATTTGTGCTAATAACAACAAAAAAAATTAACAAAATATTACACGGCATAAACTAAACAATATTAGCAAGACCTTTCTCACAAAGTTCAAGCGTTGATAATATATATTCACATATACAATTAAATTGCTTAAATGATTCTGAAATTTTTTAAAAATGCATTGCATGTATATCACAAATTAATATATTAGGGATGAAGAACACTCGTATCCTGGACCAACGTGGTCTATTTTTTGGACTAGCAGCAGAGTCCACTGCAAAAACACTACCTTGCAGTCAAAATCTAAGTAACCTGGTTGTGTTTGGTATCAAAAGAAAACCACTTAGAATCGAGCGTAGTGATTCGAGAAATCACATCTTCGGAAATCACATATGGGAAGTAGCGACTATATTAATAGTGGCCAATGAACGACCAAGCATGAGCATTTGATAAAAGTGGATCTGAATGCAATCCCAAAATACATTTCGGACTTATTGGCCACATTTTCAAATTAAAAAAAAAAGTTTTAATGTCAAATGCATTGTTTGAAATATTTTTCTTAGGAATCTAAACTTGGGAAGTTTAGTGCAAATTACTTTTGAAATTTTGAAAATGACTCAATCCACGCCACCCTTTAAATTAACAGACACAGGAAAATTCCGAATTTCACAACTGTGGAATCAATGGATGAATATATTTCAGTATATATTAACCATATTTGCAAACAAATTGTTTTATTGCCAATAATATATTATTTGGAATATCTTTCCAAGAAATATAAACTTGGCAAGTTGGGCGCAAGTTATTTTTGAATATTTGAAAATGACGCAATCCTACCACCCTTTATATTAACAGAGAATTCAAAACTCCACTATTGGGGAATCAAACTTCAGTATTTATTGCAAGTGAATTTTCACATTGTGATATCATTCTGCACTGTTGTAGAAATCACTTTCGACATGTAGGCTCTGTTCATGTTCACGACATGAAGTCCTGTTTAGATATCGTCATCTAAGGATAAATGAGCAATTTGCCATTCGCAATAACAGATAATTGGGCAACAATTAATTTTTGATTTAGACCTTAGTATAAGTAAGCAATGTCTTAAAGAGGAAAATGTATATCTCTATAAATAAACAACCAGAAATGATATCAGAACAAAATCTAAAAACGATGTTTCGGTAAATGCTCAAAACAAAGTTGCACGGCAGTAACGATGCTTCGGCCCATGCATTTGAGTTCATATTTAGCATATGATAAGACATGTTTTCGGGGGATCATTAACAGACATTTAAGCGAAGTGCTGATATCGCAGTTATCGGGGAATCAAAAACGTACTGCGGCAGTCGTGTGCGTACGGGATCGTATATTCCGGGATTGGCGCACCCTGCCAACAACTGTACAATACCCCCAACGATTTGTTTTTTAAGGCTATTTGAAAAATGCTATATGAGCCAAAAAATGACCTATTCCCTCACGATAACATGATATATTTCATTATTGCTGCTAACCCTCTATGTTTGGAAATAAGAAAACAGACATACACGCTGCGTCTTATCATACGCTAGATATAAACTCAAATGCATGGGACTGTAGCACTATAACTGCCCAGACTTCATTTCGTGTTTCTCAATTTTATTCTGATTTAATATCGTCATTTCTTGTTGTGGACTTTATTGTTTATTTGTCGAGATGCCCGTTTTGAATTTCAATACATTTCTTACTAATACTATGTGGCTAATTTTGTGTAAACGCTAAATCATAATTAACACTAATCGCAAATCGGTCATTTATCCTTGAACCAAACAAGACGCCATGTCATGCAATGTCATGAAAATAAAATGGCCATCCATGGCCATGTTTTGTCGGGCAGCAATGACTTCGGGACATCTACGTACGGCAATTCTCAAAAAGGTTTGTTGCAGGTTATTTGCAAATGATATTCCGAAGGTGGGAAGATTCAAGTATTGCTTTGTTACCGTTTGTATGGATATTGTTACGGTAAAACACTTGTCGTGCGTCCGCACGTAAGCAATGCCCAAAAGAAAACGATTTCTACAAAAATGGTCTGTCAATCTCATATAATCAGCACCCGGCTGATTTGCGACATATAAATTATACTCCTTAATCAGTCACCCTGCGAGTGTGTTAGCGAATGTTCCAAAATAGCATTTATTAATGTTTAGAGAGGGAAAAGGGTAATTGATACTCTCGTTTCTGGCATAAAATGTATCCTCTCATTTACTTTAACGGTGTTTCAAGAATAGCATTTTCTTCGTTTATTGAACAAAATGTTTTGACTTGGTCCATCCATTGCAGCCCAAAGGAACATCATCTTGAATTTAATTAATCATTGCAATACAATACACATTTTTTTAAGTATGAAGTAATAATGAGTATGACTTTAATGAATTTTACGTAAAAATGACTACCGGAAGTTGATCTGTCTGCAACTTGGCCCTGAATATAGGTGATACCGGTAGTAGTTGGTGACTGACCACTGACTAGTATGTTATCATCTTTCTCTATAGAACTTTATTTCATTAACATAAATTGAAAAACATAAATAATCGTTGGCAGAGTTATGAGTGTGAAGCTAATAACATTTTATTCGTATGGAGGCAGATTATTATAATACGAGTCTGAAGATTTTTACGGACTCATCAAGCTCAGACTCGACTCCACATCACTCAACACAATCGATTCCACATGTAATTATTTTTAACTACATGCTGGCACAAAATACATAACAGGGAAACTATTTATCTTATAATAAAGTAAATATCAACATATCAACATACCTGTAAATGAGCCATTCTAAGCACTTTTGTGCTGGTCTCATTTGAATATACGGAGCAATCCTGAATAAGAAGTTCTCTATTTTCTCATCCAACTTTTCACTATCTTTCTTTAATAAAACAGAACGTTCAATATTTCTTGAACTCTCACTGAAGAAGACATCATAAAAATCAGTATGCAGAGAGGGATCCACAGAGCATAATTCCTCAAAACCATTCACACCTGAGGAAGAAATGAAACTACTTAAAATGGCTGAAAAGTTACACATTAAACACACATTATCAAACACTCAACGAGGAGATGTTTAGATGCTACTGTTTTGATGCAATAAAATAACCTAAAAAACATACGTACGGGTGAGAATATATATACTTTTTTAAAGAGCTACTAACAGATGTAGTATCATCAGCAACTGCACTCTGAACTGAAAACCTCTCCAAATGGAACTGAACCGTCAGGTTAAAGTGCAGTGAGTGGTATCTGCCCTGGGCAATGGTAAAGCCATCTACTACTACTTTGTTTCCTCTTAAGCCTCTTACAACATGCAGGAAATACGTTAGAACTATTCTAAAGCCTGTACCTACAGAGCAGAAGTTTTAGTTTTACTTTTAAATAATTAATTATTTGATATAAAATAGTACTAAACTTTACTAGGCCCAAGGTCAATTTGAAATTGCAAATTAGAATCCAGACTCCTTTAAATCCTATAGATTAGAGTAAATGTCAATAAAAGTAAAACTTACCAAGAGCATAAAACGCTTCTTTGTCAAGTGTGGCTGCTTTTTTATCATCAAACAAAAGTGAAGTACGTTTTGCTAATTCACCATCAACTTTTACAGCTGGAAGAGCAAGTCTTAACAGTTGTTCAGATAAAGAAGTCATATTGGCTTTACTGTAGTTAACTAAAATCAAGATCAATAAATCAAGAACATACAGCTGTTTAGACAAACCCCTAATTAGTGTTTATTATCCGTATAGCGGATATTTGAATACCTGGATGTTTGAAGTGTTTTTGTTAAATGCGATATCTGAATAATTTTTCAGTTCGTATTCGGATAATACAAGCACCAAATTTTAGTTTTGTTTTTTGGAATATGTATTGATAAATATTGCATATTTTCTTGTAAATCCATATTTTTGCAGTAAATTGCTTATTGCAAGATTCATAACACTTTCTCATAGTTCAAACCAACTGCATTTAATTGCATGAAAAAATTTAACTTATCTAAAGTTGGGCATGTCAGTAGGACAGCAAATGTTGGCATTTAGTTTTTCAAAATACCACATCGCATTTATCTTTGCAATACCGCGACACCGGAATTTAAAGTGACGCCTGTCTGACTTGCACGTACAGTACAACACCGCTGCTTCATGTATTTATTTGCAAAAAATTGGTAATTATAGATAATGATGTATGGTAATTTTAAATATACATGGAGAAACAAAAGAGTCATTATTAAGAGTTGTGAAGCCGAGAATTCAGCTTAATCATATGTCGAATCAAAACCTCGCATGCATATAGATATCAGTTCTGAAACGGGGTGGAGGTTTTTGGCTTGTCATATTTCTCATTTTTACTGTACAGTGTGTGTGGACCTGGTTGGCGGAGGAAGCCACGGGGAGTGCTTACGTGAACCATCGTACACCGGTGAGACGTCCAGCAGGCCTCTCGCATTTACAGTACTGAGTATAATTATCATCCTCAGTTCCTCACGGGATGCGAATCACACCATGACGATCAGAGAGGTTTAGCTCAAAATGTATTCCCAGCACTTTTACGGACTGAACTAACCAGGCACCCCATTACAGTTCACTAACTGCTAAGCAGACCAAAAATCACTCTGAAAAAAATCTTTCTGAGCTTGATACTAAATTTCCTAAAGCTGAAAGTACAGAGTATCAGTACCTTCGCTGAATATTCTGTATTGTGTACACGGCTGGCTCGCACATGGCTGGCAGAATATTTTTACATGTCGACACAAGAGATGAGCCTCGCCAGTGCCTGGTGATTCATGTACCGGTAAGTGCTGCTTACGACTTCCTTCAACAACCAGGGACATGCACTTGATTCGACACTGGTATCTGCACGAGAGGTCGTGGTTCACCATACAGCATAGGCCTATGATTAATCTGTATTCTCGACTTTGTTTATCAACAGGATAAAAATAATATCCTCCTATCAGCTAGGGCTGGGCAAAACCGAATCATTTGGAGTTCGAATCTGATTCAAATCATTTTTTTTTTTTAATCGGATAGAAGATTTGAATAATCTATGCTTCTAATCGAATTGCCCATATTCTAGACCTAGGCATACGAATACAGTATATGCTATAGGCTGTATGTAGGTCGATGCAGTATATACTCAGTACTGTGTGTGCACTCTGCGCTGTTCATTTACAGTTCAGACTTAGCAATTAGAGCACAGAACATAAAACATAAAACCCGCACGTGCGACCAGCGGTTGCAAAATAGTAGAAAATGCATGGGACTAGCAGAGCGTGTCGCCAAAAATATCTCTCAAAAGGCGGAGCAACAAATCCGGCATGCTAGATAATGTACAGATAAAACAAATAACGAATGGAATGCGATGTTTCGCGCGCAATTTCGCTAGCTAATTTTTTTACGAATAAAAATAATTTACTGACCAGGTAAATCCATTACTTTAATGAGTAGATTGACAAATATTAAGGAATGCACGTGCACTACTTTGAGGGTGGAGTGCAGAAACTCGGTTTAAACTCGAGTTAAGCTAAACCCAATTTAAAACCTCAACCTAGGACCACTATTTTAAGACCCTTGTTAACACGAGCTCAATCGTTGAATGCAAAAATGTAAAATTTCATTGTAAATCCTAATGTCGAATATTTATTGACCTAGTCCTATCATAAAACGGAAAGTATTTAATAAAAAACTAATATATCGTTCCAAATGTTTCGTGTGGAGGGAATAGTATTTTCATATCGATTTGAGATTGGCCGAAATAGAGAGTTCACTGAAAGACAATGAAAACGGATATTTCATGGCTAAAATAAAGCTTTTATCCTCTTTTATCATATATCCATTGAAAGAACGTGTAATGAAAAATTGATACATCGATTTGAATAAAATTGTATGGGGGAATAGTATTTTGTATTGCTTCGAATATATTTTGCTAAGCTGACGAGAATGGAAGTATTGAGAAAAGACGGCAGACTCCCCAAGATTTCGGATTTTCATAAAAAAATATCTTGCCCAGTTCTATTCTTCCACTTTCATTCTTCTATGCAATTTATCGCATCGACAACTAGGGCTGGGCAATTCGATTCGGTAATTCGAATCAATTCGAAGCACAATATATTTGAATCAATCGTACATTGTTCATAGGAACAACTACTTGGAAAACGGACTGAGGTTTTCATTTTTAACAACAAAATGCAATCGATTTTGGTCAAATTTGATTCTGACCTACCCCGCCCACAACCCACTACCTGACCTGCCTATCCCCAACCCACCTTCTTCTACCTGACCTGCCTAACCCCAGCCCACTCACTCTACGTGACCTGCCCATCCCCAACCCACCACTCTCTAGTCGTAGCCCCTTTGACCTGCCTAACTGCCTGTCCCCAACCCACCACTCTCTAGCCGTAGCCCCTTTGACCTGCCTACTTGCCTGTCCCCAACCCACCGCACTCTACCCAACCTGCCTAAACCCAACTTAAATCTGCCCACCACCAGCCCACCTCCTTCAATCCGACCTGTCTCGCCCCAGCACACCTTCCGTTACCTATCCCCAACCCATCTCCCTCTACCTGACCTGCCCTGCCTATTTCCAGTCCCACCACAACCTACCTGACCTGGCCACCCCAACCCAACTCGATCTACTTTAGCTCGCACAATAATTTCGACCAGGTATATACGGCGTTTATGCTGAGTGGACTTGTTCGGCATAGGACAGGATATCATTTTTATCTGCGGGAGGGGAAATCCGAGAATACAGCTTAACCATATAGCGAACCACGACCCTCCTGCAAATACCAGATCCGAATCGGGGTGAAGGTTTTTGGATTATCGTATTTCTCATTTCTCCTGTGCATGGACCTGGTTGGCGGAGGAAGCCGGAAGCAGCGCTTACGTGAACCACCGTGCACCGACGAGGCGTCCAGAAGACCTCTCGCATATAATCACCATCCTTCATTATTCTATGTTTAATAAGGTACCTTGGTTGAGCTAATTTTAATCTAGAGCTATTGGTATATTTAATGAAACCTGCTGACTTGGAAGATTGAATTGCTGATGTTGGGCATATATCGGCCTGGGGCTAGCCTATTCTATTGTGAATTTTCAGAACAATATTGATGACGATATCTCTGGTTCTAATGATACCGAGACTACTGGTGTTTCTTGACACTGTCGCTGACCACCCAGATAGCTCCCACAATAAAAATCTTGAGTAAAGTTCTCTTTCCAGTAGTTCTATGACATCAGAAAAAGGCAATATTAATTTGGGTGTTGGACTACCCATGCTAGATATGAGGGACCTGCTCGATACTTATCAATTGAGAATCGTATCAGTGATACGAGATGAGATGCAAATTCAAATGTAAGTACAATTTGACAAACAAAATAAAGACATCGAGAGGATTGTTATAGAAAACACAGCAGCAATAAATAAACTTGGTGTCAAGTATGATAAATTAAGATCACAAGTTCGAAAAGTACAAATAGACATAGAAGCTCTTATCCGCGACATGAGTGACTTAAAGCAAAGTCAATCGTTTTTAAATCATGACTATGTTGATGCATGTAAGCAACTTTCTGAAATGGAGGAAAAACTTAAAGTTACAATCTGAATTAACTATACTGAATGCAAGACTAGGCAATCAAGAGAAAAAACTGACAATTTGGATCAATATGAGCGACGACTTAATTTAGAGGTTAATGGCTATAAACAGAAAGATAATGGAAATGTTATAGAGATTGTGAAAAAAGTTGCGAAAATGTTCAATGTCACTGTAAAAAATGATGATATATCTGATATAATGATGATTGATCTTTTTTACTTTAAGAATATGCAAGTAGCAACATTCACTAGCATTATAACGTACGATCTTTCAGATCACTTTCCGCTACTTGTTGAAATTCAATTAGCATTCAAAAAACACACAGTCCTCAGAGATTTACAAGCAGGACTATTCATCTTTTATTGAGAGTAATTATCTAGAACATTTGAATATAGTTCTGAATCGTGAAGTTAACTTAGGACATCGGGCTAATGATATGTTTAATGCATTTATTAAATCAGTTACAGATGTTGTTTATAGGCATGTACCTCTGAAAAGTCTCTCTAAGAAAGAAACTAAATTGGCACTGAAGCCTTGAATTACTCGGGGTCTTCTTATATTAATGAAAAGAAAAACTATTATGTATAAAAAATCTGATCATGATAAAAATTCAAATTATTTCAAAAAGTATTTGACTTATAAAAACTACCAAAGAGAATTAGTTTCCATTTCTAGATTAAAAAATATTATAAAGAGTGGCTTTTAACATGTCAAAAAGATATTGCGAAGACGTGGGAGCAGACTAAGGAAATTATCGGAAAGAATACTATGTGTGAAAATCTACCCACATATATTGCTGTTTGTGGAAGGAAAATCACTAATCGTTATAAAATTTGTGATGCCTTGAATAGTCCTTTTTTTAATGTTGACCGTAAATTGGCAGATGCAATAATAATGCCTTGTAATACCAAGTTAATCCCACTTGACCTTAGTTCTTGTAATTCATTTTGTCCTCGTGATGTCACATCATCAGAGGTGGAATATCTTTTTGATAAGCTAGATGAAAAAAAGTTATAGGAAGTGATAGAATTCCTATCAAAATTGCAAAAAATATATTAGCACCTTTTTTGACCAAAATGATAAATGCCTGTTTTAAACAAGGAATTTATCTGTATGTTTTAAAGCTTGCAAAAGTTGTCCCAATACATAAGAAGGGATCGAAGCTAATTCCTAATAATTACAGACCAATTTACTTACTTTCTCAGTTTGTTAAAGTATTTGAAAAGCTCTTGTATTCTAGTATTTCCACTTACTTCCAAAAAAATGATACACTAAGTGCCTGCCAGTTTGGTTTTCAAAACGACTATTCCACTGAACTAGCAATAACTAAATTAAAAGGAAAAATTATTGAAAATATTAACAATCAACAATTATTGTGTGCAGTTTTTTGGATATAGCCAAGTCTTTCAATACTGTTAACCACGGAATACTCTTAGATAAAATGTCACACTATGGCATACGCAGTACACCTCTTAAATTATTTCAATCATATTTGAGCCAGCGTCAGCAATACATCGAGAGCAATGATGCTTCCTCTAATCTTTAATATATAGCCTGTGGTGTGCCACAGGGCAGTACACTTGGCCCATTGCTGTTCCTTATAAATGATTTACCATCTATATCTTCTCTAGATTCAACTTTATTTGCTGATGACACAGCCCTTTTAGATTCTGCATTTAACATCATTGAATTGCAATTATTGATGAATAAACAAATTGATAAAAGTAATCGATGGTTAAAATCGAACAAACTGTCTTTGAACCACTCAAAAACCAAGTTCATGTTGTTTGGATCTAGGCAACAGATTGATGGCTTTGATTCCCATCTAAAAATTGGACAAATATAAATAGGAAAGACTAAATATATAAAATATATTTTGGTGTAATAATAGATGAAAATTGATCATGCAAGTGTCATGTTGACCATATTTCCAGTAAATTGTCACAGTCTCTGGGTATTCTTTATAAACTTAAACATTTTGTTAATTTTCATAGTCTTTAATGCACTATCATAGTTCGATTTACTCTCTATTAAAATATGGAATACTCGCATGGGGTTGTGCGAATGAAACAACTCTACATCCTTTGAATATACTGTACAACAAAATTCTCAGATGTTTACTATTTGTAGAATCAAAACGCATTAATCAACTTTGCATTAATTCTCTTTACCTTCAGAGTAATTTGCTTAAATTGAATGATATTTATCTATGTGAAGTTGCGAAGTTTATTTTTGGATTTGAGAATAATCTACTACCGCCAATTTTTCATAATTATTTCCTTAAACTTTCAGATGTTCATACTCATTCCACACATAGTGCGGTAAGAAGAGTTTATTTTACACTTCAGTGCGCCTCATTAATTTCAAAAAAATCTTTGAAATTTGAGGGTATTGAGGTGTGGGAAAAAATCCCACACGATTTAAAGGATATCTCTATTGCTACATTCAATCGAATTTAAAAAAAAAACAAATTCTTGATGGGTATGAGCAGTAATGAAATTGTTTAGGTTAGTGTATAACTGTAATAGGAATTTTGATATGTGGTAGAGGAATTTGAACCAAACCTCATTCGTCGTGAATTCTGACTTGATTTCATTTTTTTTTATATTGGCTTAATAATGCACAAACTTATGTTTCAACTGCAATTACATGCCTATTTTTACTAAAGCCAAGCACCGAATACTGTTTTTCAAATATTGAGTTGTTAAATGTATATATGTATATGCATGTTATGTGTGTGGGCATGTATAGCTAAGTTACTTATTGTTATCATCTTGGGATGATAGTTTTGGTGTTTGGCATAGCTAAATCCTAGCTGCTTAGTTGCAGCTAGGAATGTCATCCCAATTATTAGTATTCTAAATATAGGACTCTGAAAAAAATATTTTTTCCCATTTGATTTTAGGCCGAACTACCAGTACTACTTATTTGATACATTAATAAAGCTGTTATTTTTGATTGACCAAAATTGCAAATTACTGAACGGTAAACTAAATTGAGTTTAATATATTTTTCAATTAGCTCTATTTCCACAGTAGCAGCATTGTATTCTTGCATTTTTGCAATAATTATTGTATGAAAAATTAATAAGCAATCTTGAATCCGATTAATTTTTTTTTAGTTTCAATATTCTTCTTATCGAAACAATCACTTTAAAAACGCAATGTCCTTCTGTCCATCAGCGATTTATCATGGTTTTATACTCGATTCCTCTAAAAAGAATTTGGACAAAAAACCAGGATTTTCATGTTTATTTCAGTTTGGCTTTGTACTTGAATCATTATCCTTTTTCGTTGTGAATGACTGTTATATATTTACAGATTAAGTTACTTCCGTCCATTACACCGACTTCCTCTTCTTCAGCCCAATTTATTCCGAACTACTGTTCCTCTCAAATTATATTTAATCAATTTACCTTGAACACTCCGGTTTCACAGCTCGAAAACCCACAAAGTGTTCTCTGTGATGCCCTCCACATGTGGTGTTTGGTAATTTATTGCTTTCTAACTATATATATATATTTTTTGTTGCATTTTATTTTACACATGCTGGTTTAATAAACTGACTGACTGATATCCCTCACGGGATTCGAACCTGTGTCATGACGATCAGAGATGCGTAGCTCGAAGCGTATTCCCGTTTTCCTCTCTTTTTTATCTCACTCTTATTTTGTGGTATATAAAGAAACAGTCGCAACGTTTGCTCAGCTGTACGAGAAAATTAACGAGAAATGACGTTTCAGGGAATATATATTTAGTAAATTGAATACATTACCACAAACGCACGGGGTTTCCGGACATCGAGTTATGAAAGAGAAAGTGTCAGTTAGGTTTTCAATAACTGAAATTCTCATCGTAAACTGGATAACTGAGCCGGCGGCACAGTGAGATGTTGCATCCCTAAAATGGGTTGAATTTGCAATTTTTGCATTTTTGTCGGGTTTTCTGTTGTCTGGTGAAAATATTCATTTAAACAAAAAACAGGTCATTTGATAAATTTACGGAAGCAAATATGGTTAAAAAATGTACTAAAATATCGATTTTTCTGTATTGCCAATTAAAAAATCCTCAAAGGTGGTGAAAACTTCACACCCACTTCGAATTTGATATTATATGCTCTATAATGAAAACAAATAAAAAACTTTATATTAAAAGACCAGTTTGAGTTTAAAAGTGCACTTGGCTGCCGGGCTACATAGTATGCGGACGAATGAACGATTTAATCTGTATGTATTTGGTCGAAATTTGAATCAAGAGACGGATCGGACCGTTAGAGTGCATATATGGTCAGAAATCTAAACCATCCGCCAGAATTGAGAGATGGGTATGTTGAGATTGCAGGCACATGACGACATTAAATTCGGAAAATTGAGGATTTTGCCCGATCCATAGGCTTAAAATGCGACACCCCTAGCACATTAAAAAAAAAGATTGAAATTTAATTCAGTAGAGACGTGGAAATGAAGACAATACGCGAATATGTTCAATCAGAAAGCTGAAAAAACTGTAAAACATATTTATGTATAAAGGAAGAACTTTGTGTAATTTGTGATTCAATTTTGCTTGAAAATCGAATTTTAATAATTTGGGAAATGAAGTATTGAAATAAGCACATGATAGACACCAAGGAACTGTCCAAAATGAAAAATTTACTCCGTATAAAAGTATGTGGTCGAAAATTGACAGGGATGCTGAACGTATATGTAAATCCTGTCTCGGTTGCTAAGTAAGTAGTGGGGGAGGATAGCTCCTGAACCAATGCAATAACCGAACCGCCGACTAGGCCATGGCAAGATATTGCGATTTATTTATTGAGTTCAATGCCATCTGGCGGAAATATGCTCATTGCATTGACTATAATAGTAGATTTTTCGAAATGGTTACAATGCGTTTTACAACTTCAGAAAAAACTTTGAAGCGCTTATACTACTTTTGCAAGATACGGATTTCTATTTTCTCTTAAATGAGACCAAGGAAGTCGGATGGTATCTGATAAAGTTGAGTATTTGCAAAACCATGCAACCAATCATAGAACTTTAACTTTATGTCTACAAGCTAACAGCGCCGTAGAAGCTGTGGAAGTAGCTCGCGTAGAAAGAGAAAGATGGCAGAATGAATTGCCAAAGTTTTTATTAGCATATAAAAGACGCCATATACTTCGACCGGAGAAACGTCTGCTTTTCAAATGTTTGGTAAAGAATTAGGAGCAAATTACGACGAGCAAATTACCGCGAGTTCGATAGGGAAACGTGTACTGATACAACGATGTCTCCTGATACAAACCTCAGCGTGAACGACGACAGCACATCGTACATGATCACGCGCTCCACACTGATCATTGGCTACCCGATGCGAATAAAACATTTTCGTACGAGACACTGTGGTCATTAAGTGTACACCATGATTAGAGCATGCTATGTTTACTATGTTCATGTCGTGCTTGACTATTGTGTAATTTCAAACCGCTGCAATGGCGACGCTCTATGATTAAAAGCGTGCAAGACTTAGCAAGTCTTATTATCTTGATGTTGTTAAGTGGCCCACACACCGGATCAATATTATTTCTGCATAAAATATATTTCGAATTTATCAGTCATTTCTGAAATCCAATAGCCAAATATCAATTAATTATCGCATAGGTTTCAGAGACCTTAATATAAAAACGTATATGATATTTATTACGCGTGATAAAACACGTTTAAAGCTGTTCTTAATACAAATGTCTAAGACTCTAAAAGATCGGTTCCAGATAAGAACTGTATAATGAAATTATAAAAAAAAAATATTTACACCTATTTTCAATAATTCATATGCCTGACTCTATAATTGATTCTAACTAATATTACCTAATTATAAACTATTATCATTTGAAATCATTTGTCTATATTTGTGCTAAAGAATGCAAACAAAATCCACATCAATGAATATTACTGCTATTCACTATTGTTATTATTATTTTAAAGAATTACATTTTATTAATGAAATTTGTCTATTTTCGTGATATTAATGCACAATATTAATTTAAAATTAATTTTTGTTAAAGCATATTTTACATTACATTACAAATACCACGACCGTAAATATAGTTTATACATTAAAAACAAAAATAAAAATGAAGTTTGCGAAATTTTATTCCCTTCATTTCTCTAAACAAAACAGCACTGAAAATTTAAATCAGACATCAGATTTTAGTATATAAATACACTTTTTTAAATAAGTAGTTGCAGTTTGTGTTGATTTTATATGCAGTCCATACATAAAAATCGCTATAATCAAAATAACTGAAAGGCAAACAGTTGGGACATGTGCAATTTGAGCACCCATATATTTGACAGCCAAAACCACATCATTTGATCATTTTCCGAATCATAGTTCCAATTTTTACTACATATGTGAATTTCGTCATTTCCTCTCCAGTCAAAAACTGGATCACAAAAGGTCTTCTAATCCCTATAAAACATGAAAATGCTTTTTATGTTATTGTTACATGTTAAAAATGGAACAGCAGCTCAAAAGAAATACTTTAAACGATACGAAAATATACTAACACAATACAAAGAAAGGGCTAAGCAAATTTTCTACACTTCTTCGGAGATTGATGAACAATATTGTGGCAACAAGAAAGTCGAAGGCTGGCAATTTTTCTAATAACTCGAGGTTAGAAAATGGAAATATATTTTCTGGCTTAAAATAATTCCAGTAAATAATAAGTGTTGGAGGTGGACTAGCCTATAATATTAAGACCCCGGGTAGTAAATACAAATCATTTTTAAAAAATCCAAATCTCAAAAGCATTTTCTGTAAACCAATCACATTTGAAGAAGTTTCATGTGAAATTATGTTTCTCAACGAATCAAAAGCTACTGGTACTACGTGGTGCACACAAAAACGAGTGGTGCAAGTGGCTCTGTCCGTCTATAAATGTCTGTTGGTAACAGGGCCTTGGGCGGGGTCATCCACTCCTAGAAGTGGCTATAAAAATAACACACATAATTATCATAACTAATTACTAGCCTACTAAAGCGAACGTTAAAATGGGAGAAAAGCCAATGCTCGATTGAGAATCCTACGCACCTATTCACTGTGGAGGTTCCACAATGCCACAAACAGTTTTATGCAAGAATCTTTTTTCCAAGAATCACTGAACTTTGGAATTCCTTGCCTTCTTACTGCTTTCCTGATCGTGTTTATTTACAAGGCTTTGGAACTCGTGTTAATATACATCTATAAGGGATAGAAGTTCCTTAGTTCCTATTCCTGCATTTTATGTACCTCTTTGCACTTCAGTCTCTCCAGGAGAATTTTCAAGTATGATTTGTCTCCTATGACCTTGCTCCGAGCGAATTTTAATAACAAGAAATAATATCATCCATTCAAGAGCCGTGATTATTCCTAATCAAACCAAGTCACACCCATGCTAGTTTCGTACAGTTGTAAGTTGCTTATGTTGAGCAGATGTGCTTTTATCTCATTCACATCCTCCTTCCGAGGCTATGGCTCATGCAACGTTAGTTGTAAAATGTTGTAGCAACCATGGTCAAAATCATGACCTCTAGGTGAATTGGCATTCATATATCAGGTCAAACAAAACATCAACGAAATTAGAAAAAAGTTTTCTTATAAGCTATCAAAACCGGCTATGATAGTTCCAAAACAAGTTTCAATGTTTATGTTGTGATCACGTCCCGGAAAGGAAATTAAAATATCCCGCCTAAGGCTAACTTGGATGGTCACAGAAAGTGTATAAAAGCGAGTGCATTTTTATCCATTTGGAAGATAAGATCAGATTGCTTTTGATTATAAATTTTATTCTTTATGTTGAATTATAATAAAGAATATCATCTCTGGTGACTATCTCGTACTTCTGTCTTATCTTACCCTTCGGGATTAAGATATTATTATTATATATAAGCTATATTGTCTTCAATTTTCATTCATGCAGAATTCATTTTTTGCAAGAGGTCCACAATGTAAATAATTATATCTAGGATAGGATATCATTTTTATCCTGCGGGAGAGGGAAGTCGAGAATACAGCTTATAATCATATGACGAACCACGACGACACCAGTTCCGAATCGGGGGTGAAGGTTTGGCTTAACATTTTTACCCTTTTTTCTTGTGAATGGACATGATTGTTGGAGGGAACCGTAAGCAGCACTTAAGTGAACCACCGTGCAACGGCGAGGCGTCAGAAAGACCTCTCGCATATAATCATTTCTCAGTGGAATTCGAACCCAAGACTTTAGTAATGCGTAGCTTGGAGCGTATTCCCAGCGCTTTTGATTGAGCTAACCGGGCACTCGTTTGATAAGTTAAGCAATCTAACCTATCACATGCAGACACCAGTTCCGAATCGGGGGTGAAGGTTTGGCTTAACATTTTTACTCATTTTTTTTGTGCATGGGCATGGTAGTTGGGGGAAAACTGTAAGCAGCACTTTAGTGAACCACCGTGCTACCGAGAGGCGTCAAGTAAACCTCTCGCATATAATCAATGGGATTTGAACCCAGCACGTTAGTAATACGTAGCTTGTAGCGCCAGAAAGGTTAGAGTTTCTCTAACATAACGCCAGACCAATAAACACAGCCACGCTTTACAACGGCAAAACATCCAATGGTTTATTCAACAGGAAACAAAACAAGGATAACCCCGGGCGCACACACAATCGCGCGCATGTCATTAATGGGCGGTAAACATCAGAGGTAATAAACACGCACAACAGATCAATCTAATGGCGAAGCCAAATCAACTTACTGGCGAAGTGAATTCCCAGCGCCTTTGACTGAGCCAACCGAGCACCCGTTTGATAAGTTAAGTAATCTAACCTATCACGAATGACTACTAATTTGCTGAAAGAACTACTTTCCTGTTCTTGGACTAAATATCCATACTTGCATACCTCTGACCGACTATCAGCCGCGGCAAAAAATTAGTATTGCGATAATTGTCAAATATACATATTCTAACAAAGCGAAAACGACATTATGTATTATTGTAGTTGTAAAAAGCCAACAACCCCCACGGCCCATACCGGTCAATGGTAACTAACCAGTGCGTAAAAGGCATCTACAGTAATGATTTCTTTTTTTTTCTCTTTCTAACCAGCCCTCTTGGTATCAAGCTCTGTACAACCAGCATGACTGGCACGAAGGTACGAAGTTTGTTACGGTACGATTGAATTTTCCGGTACGATAGAATATCATTTTTATCCTACGGGAGAGGAAGCCGAGAATACAGCTTAACCATATGGCGACACACGACCTCTCTTAAAATATATTCTCCAAAAAACAGCTCCAACTCTTTAGTTACTTTTTTTCATAGTTTTTTTTTCACCCAGTTCCGAATTGGGGTGGAGGTTTTTGGATTGTCTTATTTCTCATTTTTCCTGTGCATGTGCCTGGTTGGTGGATGAAGCCGTACAGCGTAAGCAGCGCTTACGTGAACCAGCCACTGATGGGAACCATTGTGCACCGGCGAGGCGCCCAGCAGATTTCTTGCGTATAATCACCATCCCTGACAGGTCGTGACGATCATAGGTGCGATAGTACGCTACCGTACTATGGATTTTGGAATTTTCGTGCTTGGCACGGTACGAAGTTCGATATTTATTTCGTAGCGTACCGGTACTCTTTTTGTACCTTCGCATTACACTCTTCTCATATGAATTCAAAAAAATAATTTCATTTAACATCTAAGGCGTTTAATAACCGGACGCAGATAATACAACATTAGTTTGCTTCTATCAAAGAATTTTTTAAACTGAAGGACAATTTTAAAATGAATTGAAGGGGCGCAAGTAGGGAATAAAAAAAAAAAAAAAAACTGCAACTGATTCACCTGAACTGGGTAGATAAGCTATGTGGTATATCGCTTTTACTGTCCTGGATTTAAAACCAGATAGAATAAAACTCTTTGATCTAAGATGTTGGTAATGTTTCTTGCAGGGCCAGATTTCACAAATGCAGAATAAGGCTATTTTGGTAGTTGGTAGGGTTCGAAATTGCTGCCCTAGGAATCAAACCTGTTCAGTGTTTTTGCACTGGTTTGAAATTTAGTACGATGAATGAAAAATATCAATCAAACTTATTTTTGTACTGGTAGGCTATGAAGTTCGGTATTATGTACGGAAAAGATATATCATAGAGACCGGTACGGAAAATTTTTGAAAGTTTTGGTACGAAATAATTCTGAATTTGTCTGTCTCGAAGTACGATAAAAATTTCGTACCATATCGTACTACCAACATGCAGCATTGTCAACCAGTCATTTTGGAGAGTCAGTCATATTCATCTGATCTGTGATCGTAATATTCTGTATTTGGCTACCAATTCTTTAGCGGTTTGGTACAAGTGTACTGTCATAATACTGTCTCTAAAACAATATGATATTTTATATAAAATGAGATGTAACTTGAGTCATATATATAGATATATAGGGTGTAGGATATATATAGGATAGATATAATGGTTTCTGATTCTAACCTTGAACCAGTAATGAAGCAACACGACGTATTTGAACCCAATCCTTAGGCAGTATATATGTATTTTATTCACCAAATTAAATCCCATTTATACTGTATACACACGGCATATGTTACATATGGCAGAATGGGTTCTGACTGTCAATGCACTTGTATCTTAGTTCTTGAAATTTAACTTAACGAAACTTATTAAACCTAGATGACGTGTGTAATCACTTGACCCTTGCACTGCCCTATTGGTTGGAATACTCTGATTATAGTGCGATATTCTTGAATACAGCTATCTTGAATTATAATTTAGTAGCTAAATGTTGCAGAGATCATTTGATTTGACTTTTGATCACAAAATTTTGCCCATTTCGTGAAAACAAAAAAATAATTGTAAATCTAAAAAACAAGAAAATGATGATTTCAACATGTTCAAACTCATTCACAATAAATATTAGGACATATGAAATTAACGAGCAATGAAAACAGAATTGAATTACTATCATTGATGATGTACTTGGCAAAACAATGTTTTAATGTGGCGTACTCTATCTCCCATAATATGGGATTTTCTCCTTGCGAATATGAAAAAAAGGAATAGTCTGTATAATCAGTCATTAGCATGTGATTTTATACTTTTCAATCCTATCAGTTGTTAAATATATGTAACTATAGTTATTGATTAAAAAAATTACTCAGCACATTAACATATTACATGACCTTTGACCCTGAGTAGGGCTGTCCAAAATATTCGATTCAGAATTTTCGAATCGTAAATTATTCCATTCGATTTCTGCAATAATTCTAAATGAACAAAATGATAACAAATTTCAAGTAGGGAATTTTTATCTAAGTTATAAGCTGATAAAAGAATGCTTTGTTTGTTTATTATATGAATTCGATTCAGGAAAATTATTCTATTCGATTCTGAAATCAAACGATATTTGGTTTTGGCCACCCTTAACCCTCATGGCCATTTAATAATTATTAACTACACTGTAAATAAATATTAATGTAATATTCACCCAATATGACGACACTGGAATCAAATCCTATGGATGTTCATGCAACATGAATACGGTTGATCTACTGCTTATGGTAATGATATATTGCTCATGGTAACGGTGCGATATTGCTTCTATTTTTAGTTTTCATCTATGCAATTACTTTTAAAATTTTGTTGTAACCTCACCAAATATGATGAATTGTTGTATTTTGAAAATAAATCATGAATTGGATAGTTTGAGGAAAATTGAAAAACTTTGACATCTAGACAATACATATTAAAAATTCCATTTTGGCTTCTGAAATTCAATTTGGCAAAATAAGTTTATCATCATTCACTCTTTTTAGTGCATTTCTGCAGTTATCGACATTTCCGCATTTTTATATAAGCGAATCACTTCTGGCCCTGTGGTGTTTGTGAATCAAACCTTCATATCAGAGTTGCCAGGTCTCAGTAAATCGTTTTTAAAGTCATCAAAATTGACATCTATTTTCTATATATTGCTTTTGAATCAATTTCGAAAATCAAATTCTACAAATTAATTTATGGTTCGCAAATCAAATATTTTGGACAGCCTTACTTTCAATGTGAAAATTTTTGTAGCAATTGGAACTATGCAGGACAGTACTAAACTGCTAAACTTGGTGTGACTTTGAATTTTTTATCTTATTTCCAGGTTCTACTGTGATTTAATTAATACAAAATAAGTATTTACATGTTCATATGGCTAGTGCAGTTTGATACTATAGCCTGATAGCTCTTTATAGTGACTGATTTAAACTATTAGATGTTATATGAGGTTCCTGCTTTTCATCAGTTTTATCGAGGAAAATTTTAAAAACTGTCATAATGGATAGTGGGAAGGTTGTTTGGGCACCGCATTCAGAACATGGATTTGTACTTGGAACAATTACTGATATTGGACACAGCACCATAACCGTGCAACCTTTTTCCAAAAATGAAAAGGTATGACATTGAACTTTTGATAAGTGTATATACTCCCCCTTTTTTGTAAGTGTAGGGACGTCCTTAGTTTAAACAGTATTTTGTTGTATTGCTGTAGAAATAGAATGTTTCAAAATTTCGAATGGGCTGAATTGTGGATATTTGAACATATTGTCCACGTATTTCCTAACTGTCGTGAGAGGCGACTAAAAGGAATCTAAGATGTGGTAGATGTTCCACTGTTTAGTTTTAGCATTAGATACTAGATAATTTCATAGTAGATAATAAAAATTGTTTTTGATTTAATAAATTTCGTATAGGTAAAGAGTAAAGCGGCTTTTGTTGTTCTTGAAAAATATTGAAATCAAAATATCATTTCCATTCTCCGTGAGAGGATAATCAGTTACTGTGTGTGCATTCCTCGGCCTTAACTTGACATGTGCATCAGTGTCATGTAATTGAAGGCCCGAATATCGCAAATTGTTTCAAAAAGTACTGAATACGTTTACATGTAATTAAATAGATTTCATAAGTTTCTCTAGTAATCCAGCCATGTTTGGTATCAAAATCAATGTGATAATAATCCGTCTTCATTAGTTCTGATTCCCATGGCTATAGTGGAAACGCAAGTTTTTTTTATGATTTTCCCGCCACACACATTTTGATGCTTACCTGGTTGAGTCGATTTGCCACTTTCGATAAAAATAATCAGATTAATAGGGCAGCAATCATTGAGTTCACTATTTATTTTGACATTAGATAAATTCATCAATAAATTTTAACAAATTAAGATATGTAAGGAGTAAAACAGCTTTTGTCACTTTCATTCTCTGCGAGATGATAATCCATTGCCATGTGTATTGAACTCGAAATATCATTTTCATTCTCAGCGAGATGATACTTTGTGGCCATGTGTGTATTTCTCGGGCTAAAATTAATATATACATCGGAGACTCATAATTAACAAGGCCCAAACATCATATTGATTTCTAGACAAAATGTTTCAAAAAGTAGTACGGTAAATGCTTTTACATATAAATCAATGGAGTTTTGTATTCAATTAAGTTTCTTGACGAACCCGGACATGTTTTGTATCGAAATGATCGTAATATTATAAGCAAATTCATTGAAAATAAAATTAGAACTCTAACCTTGATCGGTTTCATTTTAAACATTACAATTGTTATGTAACACATTCTCGGACAATCATGTGACTTGCAATGACCGCAGAACGTACTAGACTAGATTAAGAGTAATTAACGTTAGTGCAGGCATTTTCATGTGATTGCCCAAAAGAAGTAGATTCAATTTGAAGCTAGGTCCGAGGGCAACCAATGTCTATTAATCAATTTGTTTTACTTATTATCTATTGAACCATACATTAAGAGTGAACATGGAAGTTGAAATCTTCCATTGGTTTTTCTAAATTTTCGTGTAAATTTCCAAAATGGTATTGCACAGTCACTAAAACTTTAATATGAACCCTCGTTGACGTATGATGTCATGGTTAATTGCCCAAAAGAAGTAGATTCAATTTGAAGCTAGGTCCGAGGGCAACCAATGTCTATTAATCAATTTGTTTTACTTATTATCTATTGAACCATACATTAAGAGTGAACATGGAAGTTGAAATCTTCCATTGGTTTTTCTAAATTTTCGTGTAAATTTCCAAAATGGTATTGCACAATCGCTAAAACTTTAATATGAACCCTTGTTGACGTATGATGTCATGGTTAATTACCATCCCATTTTTTAAAAACCTTTGCCGACACTGAAAATTCTCTAGCTACATCCGTGTGTATACACAAAAATAATATATCTGAGATAAAAAAAAAAATTTACTGTGGCAACTCAGTGTGTATGGGACCGTTGATTCTGGGTTTGCCGTAGTCTGCAATCAATATCAATCGATCACTAACTATTACATTTGGTGTTTACACCTTCGATGTTAAATTGTGACTGCCCAATACAGGCACAGTAAGTGAGAGAACACTTATGAGTAATGTGTAGAAGCATTAACTGAATTATTACATTTACAATCTAATCAATTACGAACACAAATCTCGAATACTAGGGAACACATGAAATAAATATATAAGAGAATACAATATTGTGCCAATGAAAAAAAATCTAATAATATCGTCACAACAGTGGTAGAAAGAGTTTGTTGAAAGGTTGGTTTATTCTGCTAGAGTTTGCTATGCAGCCCACAAATCTTGAAACAGTGTTGCTTACAGAGTGTGCATGGGGTGACTGGAGTCTAATTTGAGTACAATATTGGCAAGAATATTATAGCGGCATTCTTGCGAATGGAACCTTGAATGACCAAGCGGTCTTGTGCATACTCCCTGACCTTTTATATAAGAATGCATATTTTCTACTGTTATCATGCATGCTAAAAGGCAAAATAAATACATAGATGCATTAAATTGTAATTCAAGCAAAAAAATCGAACTCAGTCAGCGATGCTTCGCATTATCTTCTAGTTTCATCCTTGTATGCATTGGTATATCAATCCAAAGATACTGACAAACTGTGAAGGACAACTATTAATCCTTAAATTATATTTTCAGCCTACTTCAGCCCCATATCGTCAGGTTTTTCCATCAGAACCAGACAATAATAAAGAGATGGATGACAACTGTGCCTTAATGTACCTCAATGAAGCTACGCTTCTCCATAATCTTAGAGTGAGATACAAGAAAGATAAAATATATGTAAGTGAATTTATGAATTGTTTTATACTTCAACTGATTACAAAAAGTTCGGTACGGTACCTGTACTTTTTACATACACAGTAACTATAAATCGTCGTTAAAATTATCATGATCACTTTGAAAATGAATGAAAATAAAAGCAAGAACAAATCTCTAGCAACGGGATACAAATAATGTTTCAAATTTAGTTGCGATTAGGACTAACTGCCTTCTTATGATAATACGATTCCCATGCTACATTTTTAATTTTACTTATTATTTAAATAAATGTCAAATCTGTCTCCTGAACAACTATTTCATTTTTGTTCTTTCATAGACATATGTTGCAAACATTTTAATTGCTGTCAACCCATACAAAGAGATAAAGAAAATGTATGATGACAATGCTATCAAGTCATACAGGGGAAAATCACTGGGAGTGATGCCACCCCACTGTTATGCAATTGGTGAGCTCATTATCATTATTATGATTCTTTACCATGAATTTCTTATTAGGAAAAAATCCTTGCTCAAGAATTAATTTGGGTATTTTTAAAAATGAATTTATGAAACTTAGCATTGGTTTTTCCCTACAGGATCGTAGATCCTTTACTGTATAAACTAGTGATGGGCACCAATCCTATCAAAAATCAGACGTTCACCTAATTTTGCGATAAGTTGCTAATTTTGTCGATCCCCGAAATGTAATTAACTCATGGAACATTATAGTATGTTACTTTGTCAGATTGTACTGTGTGGGTCATGTTTATGCCATACTTTTGGTCTACGCATGTAAGGGAAACGGCTTAAACTGCAGTGTGGCCACGGCAGATTCCTGAAAGAAATAAAATCCAAGATGATGTGATTAGGCGCCGACAGAGATCGCAGGATGAGAAACATAATCTTGAAAAGATATAAATATATATGATGCTTTCACTGCTAAAATAGCATAAAACCAAGGCATTGCATATTTTCTTAAACTAGTGAGAACACAACCTTCTAGTCCCACCTGAACTTGAGTTTGTTTAAGAATAAATTCATTGAGCACATGCGAGTTGGTATGATTTCGGAACTTGCATTACAGCGGAGAATATGAAGACATTCCCCTTTCTAAAATATAACATGTAGATGTACTCGAAGAAGAAACCACACAGCCAATAAATTTGTCACTCGTTAAATTCTCAAGTTTTGCTTTTATGCATGCTGTATGTTAATTAATAATTACTTGATAATAGGCAATTTTAGCGATAAAGCTATCAATAAAGTTATCTAATGATAATTTAATTCACAATAATAGCTGGAAGTCTGTACGATTACACCTGAAAGAGTGTGAATGTTTGACTAAAATGGGCTCATGGCATCTGTGTCTGACATTGTGTTTTATTGAGGCTTCTTTCATGCATTCTGATCGGCAATCGATCACTGATCAGATCGGTCAATTTTTCACCAATTTTGATTCGATTATGATAATTGAAATTTATGATCATTCTGATTATAGTATTAATAGCAAATAACTTTCACTATTTTGAAATAGCGTGTCTGTCTTTATGAATATGAACAAACAGTCATGCCGGGCACACGATATCTCTAGTTTTTTTTAGTTAATTATTACCAGAAATTTATTGCTGCTCAAAGAATTGGTATAGCTTGGACCAACTAATAGTTCAGTCAAACTACATATCGACCCTAAAAAATTGGTCCAAAGCTGATTTTCACATATTATATAGCCAAAGGCTTGTTTTTCAACATATCAAAAGTTCACCAAAATCAGACTTAGCGGAACCTCTCCAAAATGATGATGTCATGCTCTATGTATAAATGAGGTTTTACGACCTTGGGCTAGTGGGTCTTTTCTTTGTTGGTTGACAGCTTCTGAAAATGGGTGGATGCCAAGCTTTGTCAAACAATTTTCTGCAGTCCTTAATAAAGCCTGAAATTGTGGAATGTCAAAAATGAGGAATACTGGCTTTATACCAACTTAAGCTAAAAGACCTATACGTAAGATTTGTAACTTTTGTATAGTCACATGAAATATATGGAATATGATACCCGCAGAATCAACCAGAAATGACATCAATATTAAATACGCAAGCATCCGTTTATCTACTATTTTAACAAGTGCCTAAACATGAGACAATTCTGCTGAGGAAGCAATAGAGTAATGATTTGGGATATTATGGAGCACTTTGCAAATTTTTATTAAAAATAAATCATGCAGAAATAAAGTTTTGTTTTTATTTTTATATACAAGTTGAAGTCTTATCCAACTAGACAAAGACTTATCTTAAGTCTTTTCTAAAGCATTTCCCTTAACCATGAAATTTAATGCTTGAGTTTTTAATATATCTCAAAAATTCGAATGAAAAATATTATTTCTAAAAAATGAGAAATAAAAAGTCTTGTCATTGATTTTTCAACATGTTTTACAATTTTACACCCTCAAAAAATGTATTAATACCTGATATTATGGCAATTGGATACCCTTTTACAGAGATGAACTTGAATGTTGGTTCAGTTATTCAATCCATTATTTTGTCAAATTATTTTTCAAATTAAATTTCTACTCTTCTTAAACACATTTTGTGCAGCCCTCTTAGTATCACTCAAATGAATTATTATGGATGAATGTGTTAAATATTTCCGGATAATCACTACAAAAATTCACAAAATCTGTTGATTCTGACGAAAATCCAAGATGCTGTGGCTATCAGTAAGCGCTTGTTTCCAATTTGAAAAATACATCTTTTATTTATAGTCATGGATTTCTCACGCTTTTGCAGCACATTGATTTTCAAATCTTCTTTTTAAAAAATTGGTATTGATAGCTGAATATTGTTTGGTCGATTTTAGCTTTTATTTTGCGTGGCTCATTCCTTTCACAAAAATCTCTGCTCATTTTTTACTCTTTTTGGTACACTTTCTTAAAGTTATACAACTTTTATAATTCAGAAAGAACAAATGCCAGGTCTCCAAAACTATTATAACTTTGCTGAACCTATTCTGAATTCAGTCAGTTTTAACCATCAATCCTATGTATACAGGCCATATTCAATATTCTGCGAATTATTATCTTCCCAGTTATAGGGACAAATCAGTTCGTGGATTTGAGTGGGATCTCAAATTATTCCAGTCTGCTGTTAATCGGTGATAGGAATAATATCTTGCAAATGAAGAAGAATGTTTATATTTCAACGGCAAACAAACAAACAATGAATTTTAGTTGGTTTTCCCCCATAAATTGATTGTGAATAGAAAGCTCATTGCATTTTACGGTTTGTTATTAACATTATTAGTGAATTTAATAGCAAAAAAATATATAGAATTCTTGCTTATATAGATCAAAATAAGACTTGGTTTCCATGTGATTTCGTTTTGCCAATTCAACTCGCATGTTCGTTGCAATAGAAAAAATAATGGACAAAAGTAAAATTTGAACAGAACATTCGTGGCAACATGTTGTTATTCTCACACAAGGCTAATACCTTGTGAATTCGTTGCTTAGAATTAATTTATTACAATTAGTTAGCTAGCATTGAATGTGGTATTATTTTTTAAAAAGGTCGCGCAGAGTAAGGCTTCATATGTTTATATCCTATAAACCACAGAAGAGCTACTACCATGAAGCATACATACTGGAAAATTATAAAAATATGTTTGTGTGTAGGAAATAGTTCAAATTCATCAATTTGTAAACCAGTCTTCTTGTGACAGAGAGTTCAATAGTTTGGATGTTTGTGGAAAAAACTTTTTGTGTCCTTTTTGCAGTGGAGAGTTTCAACTGTAAATGGATGAGAGTAAGCTGCCAATCGAGTTCTTCATTGTAGTACTTTTTTGAGACTAGAGAGGAAACAGAGGAAACTTAGTACGAACAGATACCGCCTAAATCATCTGTGGTCTTTGGGAGAACAGTAATAGATGAAACTTGCCTTTCATCATTAAAGTTTATCTTTGAAAGTTTGTAGATTGTACGTTGTATACGTACAAGTTGTATTCAGATATTCATATTTCATTAAACATCTAACCATATCATAGTGAATGACACTAATGTTTGTTTCGCCAGGAGGATTAGTAATTAGATGATATAAGAAATATTATTAAAATATTCTGATAGAAAAAGCTAGGTTCACTTCGCGAATATCTGTCCACTTGAAAGTTACAATTCTTAAGTGTATTTAATTAGGGTGTTTTTGCAGTGAAAATTAAGTTGTTGAAAATTGACATTCAAAATTTCGAACTGATGGTCGTTACAGGAACCGAATTTATACTGTTATGTATCATCTGATGTTACATTTTGCTTTTACTGTCATTTTATTAAATTCCGAACTACCAATAAGGATAAAAATGCGAAAAGGAAGAATTCTGCAAGAGCGTTTGAATTACCTATTTGAAAAAAACATTCTTCGCCTGCAACAGGCGAGGCCAACCCATACAACCACCCTAATCATACTCCTAAAGTCACCAACCAGAGTTAAAATCATTAAAAACTGACCTGGGCAACCACTGTGTGTTTTGGATTAGTATATACTGATATGAAAACAATTAGGCTACTACTTGTGGTGAGCACGAAATGCATTTTGTTGTAAGGCCATGGAGTCAAAACCATATTTAGGAATCTTACAAGCCCTTAACCAGCTTTGTATATGCTCTATATCAAGGAAATTTGTGAAATTATAACATCATCATTTTGGGGAGGTTCCGCATATGCTATTTTGGTAGACTTTTAGTATGTTGTAAAACGGCCTCATGGCTACATATTATGTAAAAATAAGTTCTGAGGTTTGGGGCTTTTCGGAGTATTTTGACCAGACTGTAATAGGTAAGCGTGATGTCATCTGAATCTATCATATAATGGGATAAAATATTAAACTAAGTTTAATTATAGTGCATTAGTTTTGTTTGGGATGTTTTCCGCTTAGAGTGCAGTTGCTGGTGTTACATTTTTCAGAAGCTCTTTGCCTTTTAAGTGACTGCTGCAGCTGTACTAAAACAAGAGTAAGTAGGTGCGAGCGTATATAGGTTCAAAGAGCCTAAGTAACTGGATACAAAAAGACCTTATCTCGTAAAGTACCTGGTCCTGGCGATATCGGTATCGGAACATAAATTAAGAAGTTGATATCGATATTGGTGTAAATTTCATTATGAGCCCATCACTAATTACTCCTAGATCACCATCGCCAAAGTTATCTCCAGCCTTGCAAAGATTTGTCTTTCTTTCTCTCTTCTAAAACCTCCACAGTTATAGAGCATACAAGTACATGCCTTTATATTTATTTTATTTTTTATAGCCACTTCTTAGAGTGGATCACCCCGTCCAAGACCCTGTAACAGCGGCCACTTATTGACGGACAGGGTTATAATTGCTGGAAAAATATGATCTTTTCCTGTTCGGCTTAGCCTACTCAAGTTATTACATCCGGAGTTGAGTGGTGGGCATGGATAAGCGAGCCGGACTCGCCAGGACCCGAGATTGATTTGCCTTGATACTATTTCCATTCAGGCAGATATGTTGGCCTGGCCTGGGTTACAAAGCATGCTATTTAATTCAGAATGTCATAAGTGTGTGTTGGAGATCATCATGAATGTTTTGATTGCAAAGGAAATTTATTTAATAAATTAATTTGATACGTTTGTAACAAATATATACTGGATAGTTTAGGAAAAATTGGCTGTTTACGTAAATATTTGGAGATTCTCCTATTCGCTTGAGTTCAGATAAGATTGAGGTTCTTGTATTTGTGTCGCGATATTGCACTCCTGAAATCCCAACCATCTTTAAAGGGATTATGCTTTCAAGTCTTCACTAAAAAATCCGGATAATAATATTTCAGTAATAACCATGCATGCAATTCAAAAAGAACAGGCTTGCAAATTCGTGGGATCATGGGTTTCTAGAATCTCGTTCAGACTCTAATAAAACTCTTAGAAGCCATGATAATATTTTAAAATATTCATTTCGAGGATGAAAGATTGTTTTTGTTTATTTCCTGTATAATTTTGGGCATTAATTTTATCTGATTTGCTATATTTTCACCCCTCATAGGAATATAAAAAAAGTTCGGAATTCCGCAAATTGTAGCGAATCTGCAAGCCCGGGTGTATTATTATCAATGTCTGTATCAATAATCACCTTTGTCCTTACGAGTAGGTGATGCCTGTGAAACTTTTCTTAAATCTCTTTTAAAAGAGAAATCAGATTAGGTAAATATTGTAAATTACTGGTACCAGTTATAACAGAGTAGTATTCTAGTCTATTTTACGACAAACAGAAACGGAAAGTATATATTTCTGAAGACTTTTATATCTGGAATTCCCCTCTATAAACTTGCTATTCCTATTTCAGCTGATAAAGCATATCGGGACATGAAGGTGAATAAACTATCTCAGTCTATGATAGTTTCTGGTGAAAGTGGAGCAGGTAAAACAGAAAACACAAAATTTGTTCTTAAATATCTTGCAGAGTCGTATGGCAGTGGGGAAAATATAGATCGGAGAATCGTTCAAGGTATGTGGGAATTATTGTAAAATATTGCAGTTTTTTCTAATTCCAGTATATTATGACTATGATGAAATTTTGGTGCTGGTAAATACCATTCTGTTATACCCAAATTCGGTGCCTCAGAACGGTGATGTCACCAGATTTATGTGTTCAGGATCTATCCTGATTACTTATTTGACTTATGCTGTACATCTTTTTGATTTGGGCCTTTTTTCAGATATTCTTCTGTTTGGTAATCATGAAGGCCATGTTTATTATGCTTATGACCAGTAAATTTTATTTTCTAGTGTAGAAATCTTTCAATAATATATCCATGTACTTTAGACCAGGGTGGCGTGAAAATTCCAGAAATGGCATTAAAAATTTGATTTGACATGGTTAAGGTCAAAGGTCACTAAACACGCTAAAAACACATTTTTAGTCATAACTATAAATCTGTACAAGATAGATGAATGCATACAACAAAAAAAGTGGTAGCCTCACTTCCCTATCGGCCAGAGCTTTTCTTTGTAAATTGCAAAGAATAGAAGTTGCGCTCCAAAAAAACCGTTTTTTGCTGTTGTCGAAGCATGGTATTGAGACATTTTCTAGTGCAAAACTAGTATTACATCATATTTTGGGTTTTCACCCTCATTGCAATGCATCAAGCCTTGGCATATTACAGGCCCTACTTGATGTAAGTGATTTCAATATACCAGTGTATTTAGTTATATCTCCTCTCCGCTGCCATAGATCTTTCTCTAACCTTTGACCCTTAACAGCTGGTCTATTATACTGATTTCTGCCTCGATTTACGGATTTCATAGCAAAATGATAAATAAATCCTTAATTTATATACCTCTGAACGAATTATAAACAAATCCTCAAAAATTTTATCGAAATACCAAAACGACGACATGTTCACAAAGTAATTGTTGGAGTGCACATCACCGATTTTGGAGTGCTCATTATTGCCCATCACAGATTTTCTTTGCCAAAGTTCAATACACTGCACCCAATCCCAATATCCTTCGAGTTATGGCCAAAATGGCGAAAAACAGAGGACATCAGTCACCGCAAAGACTCCATGTGCAACTTCCAAATTAATGTAGTCCATTTTTTTTTGGCGACTACAAACTCCGAAATTTCAGCTTAACACGCCTAAATTCTGCGAAGAAAAAAAAAACGCTAAAACTCCAACCACTACAAGATGACTCCACCCACCACCCCAAAAAACAATAGGGTTCTTCCTCCCCATGCCCCACCACCACAAAAAAATTCATTCCGGTTAGTCAAAATCGCCGTACGCAAAAAGTGCAACCATATAAAGCTGGACGTTGTGAGGGAAAGAGGTTGCAAGAAAGCTCAAAAAATAGGGACGCGCCTACAGTGAATGAAAACAATTTAGCTATTAAATATAAAAAATGGAGAGAGCATAACATACCGACTAAGATAGACCATATTTCTACATGCCCTAAAACAGAAATTGCAGAAGGATGAATAATCTCCATAACCGAAAGTTCTCTGCAAGTATCCTTAAGAAGCCAGCAAAATGCACCCTTTGAGACGGAAACTCTTTTAGATATACCTAATCTTGTTTGCTAGGAAACTATAATAAAAATAAAGATTTGCCACTTTTTGAAAGAAATTATATGACTAAAGCAAATGGAAACATTTTGGCCATGTAAATTGCAATGATGAACTACGTGCTTGATGAAATTATTTTTCAAATCTAGTCTTTGGGATTAAGTTGGTTCGTTGACAACATCTCCTTCCGCTCGAAAAAATACAAATCCTAACAAACCACAAAATTATGGTCACCATGCATTGAGAAGATCTGAAGGAATATTTCACATATCAAATTGATATTGAGAATGTGAGATTCCTTTCGACCACTGATGAATGCTCAAGATAAATTTTTGAATGGATTATGTATTTTCGCAGAATATAGAGAAAAAACACGCAGAAACATTGTTACAGAATGGTATAGGGATCTAAAAAGATCTTATTGTACTAGTACTACACGAAATAACAGATGAACTTTTTGCTGAAATGATTGTGCCGGTCAAACCAAAGCTGGTTGGAGGAGGGGGAGTTGATGCTGCCCTGATCAACTGCTCGTTAACAAAATCATCATAGAAGTGAAATCAAGCCGCAGAAATCTTGTGAAGATGTGGATTGATTGTAAAAAGGCCTTTGGCTCCATTTCCCATCGTTGACTACGAGAAATATGGGAGCTCATAGATCTCCCTTCAAACTGAACAATGACAATTATGAATTTAACAAAATGCTTGGTGAGAAAACTCAGATCAGAAAACAGAAATATTGAGACCCAAACTATTAACTTCAAAAGTGGAGTTCTCCAAGGCGATTGTTCATCTTTGATGTTGTTTATTCAACCCGTTATCGATTCCCCTCAACGGGATTGAAGGAAACTGTATGGGCAACACAAATAAATGAACAGATCTTTCACACCTTCTGTTTGTAGATGATCTGGAAACTGGACCTTGCAGTTAGCTATGAAGCAATTGGAAATTATAACTACTTTTTCTAATGACATGAGCATGAAACTGAGTAAAACAATTCTGAAAAAATCAATTCTGAACAATGTGGGGTTTGGCAACAAAAGAATATTTTAAACGAGTATGGAAAATTTGGAACTCTGAACATAATGCCAGGCACGATGTTATAGCACACAATGCATTTACTAATTATTATGTCTTGACACTAACAATTGTAATTTCAGTCTGGACAAAAAATCCCACAGAAAAAATAGATGAAAAACATGCTATATTCTCACAGTGTTATGCGAAACTTTTGATAAGTCTCCTAAAATCACTATTGTACGAAGACTTGCACAAGTGCAGAAACAAAGACTAAAGAGTATTCATTTCAAAAAATACTTGTTGACTAATCCCACTCGCTGGAACATGATTGTCCTTGATTATTTAAACAGAAATCATATTTCCACACACTATTACAAACATTCTGGGTCAAATATATGCAGTTTAACAATATATAGATTAGAATGAAAAAACAAATCTGGTTAACAGAGGGTCTTCTTTGTCTATCCTAGTCTGTATTAAAAAAGACAAACTTCAGCAGTCGCATAGTTTCTGAAATATTATGATTAAAAAAAATAGCATTATCACATTTCAAGAAAAATATTTTATTCCTCATTTCTTTATTTTAACAGCCAATCCCCTCTTGGAAGCATTTGGAAATGCTAAAACAGTACGTAACAATAACAGCAGTAGGTTCGGTAAATTTGTTGAGATACATTTCAATGAAAAGGTAAGTATTGAGATTGTTTATATATTGTTGAGACATTGGTTAGGCTGAATAATGACCACCCATTTAAACATTTTCATTTTCTACTGTATTTAAATTTAATATTTGTCATATGTGTACACGTGTGTGTTAAAATTTTTAATTAACTGATGTTTTATGAAACAAACAACTTCTGGAGATCAACAATTAGCTATTCCCCATTTGTTTAATAAAAAGTGCATTAGCTAATAAGTTGAAGTTGTAATATGATGATTAGGATTTTTTACTGCAAAAGTGTTAGTGCCCGCTATTTTTTTCAAAAGTGAATTTGAATCACCTTAAGGATGATATTAAGCTAATTTGGGCCTATTCAGCACAGATTCATTCATCGTTTGAGTATGAAGCCGGTCATATTTTTTCGATACTGTTTTTTAGGTAGGGGTAGGCATAAATGGGGGTATTTCAGGATCATATTTGAGGATTAAGCCATCATAGTATAGTCTAGTTTGGTAGTATATTTCCTAATTATTATGAAAAACATAATTTTTTGCTAATAAATTTTTTTTTTTTGGGAAATTGCTGACATGAAACGTTTGTGGTAGCTTTTATTCGACTAGATTACACCCTAAGTAAAATGTTATCTCAATATAGGCATATGATAAATCGCGAGAGAGGATATTCAATGCAGAATCCGAAAAATCAAAATAATATTACAGAATTGGAGTTTGTAGTCTTATTAAAAAGACACACACAGTTTTTCTAACAGGGGCTATGCTGATGCTAATATTATTTATTTACGCATCACCTGAATCTTAATATTGAGCAAATTTAAACAAAACATCCATTTTTTGTTATTTTGCCAATTTGAAAAGTGCCGTTTTACTTTTTTAAGTTTACTAGTAACAGGAATCGGAATGGGAAAATATTCGGCAGCTCACAATATTTGTCCGTGTATCCTTTGTCCTCCTTACAAACTCAATAGCAGCATCATTTCCGCTGTCTTTGAAAACCATATTCACCTTTTTTATGATCCCTGGTCTATTATAATATTTTTTGCTGATTGATTTCCAGTTCAGATTGAATAATTAACTTACAATGCTGAAATTTTCATCTCGTTATTGTGGAGAATCAAAGGAATATCATGAGTTTAAGATTAAGGCTTATGAAAGGCATTTTTTTTTGTCTCATTTCACATTTTATACAAATCGAGAGACTGTTAATTTTCAGTAGATAAAATGGAATTTGGATCGCTCTGAAACAAAGAGATGCATCAAAACAGACACAACATCTAAAACTTTATCTTTCACTTTCTTTTTCTTTGCACCTGACAATTTATCCTTATATGTAATTGAATTGTTCCTCGTGAGCAATACCTAACAAAGCCAGACTATACTCTAGCGAAATCTTGGTAAATAAATCTTGTAGTATGTGGAATAAGTTTCTGATCTTTTGTAGATTGAGAGAAGTCGATGTTTTATAAACTGTCATAACACATCAGACTAATCACTAATGTCACATAAATGACATTCCCGTCTTATGTGAAATACTTTATTATGGGAAATCTAAGAAACTCGTGATTCTATTAAACAAAACAATATTGATAATATGGCATGTGCTCCATATATATTTATTTTGTTTTGTAAATCTTTGATTCCATGCATATCACACAAGTAAAAATGCAACAATAATTACGGTATTGTTTGCAGTACTGCTTAGCTAGCTGGGGTGAGATGCACTTTGTGTATTTCATACATACAGCTTGTATGTACAATCAGCTTGTTTTTAAAACAAAATAGTGTCTTGTTATTGTAAGTTTGAAGTTTCCTTTTTCAACACCCTCTTTCTGGCTACCATACATCCAATTTGGAATTTGAAAAGATCAAAAAATGAGAATTTTTGAGATTCAAAGTGGTTATGTTTCTATTTCATCTAATTTGTGCTGTACAAACCTAAGGACAATACAATCAATCACAATTTTCCTTTATTCCTGATCATGTTGGTCCATACGGCTTTGAAACTGCACATTGAACTCTCAGAGTGGACTAAAATTTTATTCTACAAACACATTTTAAGTGGTACAAGTATCTACTGAATGTTTGTGTTAGTTCTGAGGGTTTCAACCTAATGGACAAAGTATTTATCATTTTGTTCATTTCTTTGCTTTTTAATGGAAGAAAGTTTTTGGTGAAGTATTCATGAAAAATTCCATTAAAAAAATGGCTTCAATTTTCTAATTGCAAGGTATTTGAAAATGCTTTTGAGCAACAAACACTTAATGTCATAAGAAAATCGTATTACACAATTCCAAAATATATTGCACAGAGTTCTACTAAACCTGCCTGTAGTAGATTACTTTTGCAAGTTATTTGCAACAAAAATTGTTTGATTCATAATATCATGTGCTCAACATTTAATTCAAACTTAATTGCTAACTTTGCTAGACTTATTTAGCATTTTGCATTTGTCAGTAAAATGTTGTAGTACTTCTTATCAGAATCTGATCTTATTACTTATTGTCTTGATTCCTGATACACCAGCATATGTCATATTTATGTATTTTATTCCAGAACAAAGTTGTCGGAGGTTTTGTCTCTCACTATCTTCTTGAAAAATCACGTATTGTTCTACAAAATTCCAAAGAAAGGAATTATCATATTTTCTATAGACTGTGCTGTGGAGCACCTAAAGATATACAAGAAAAATTACATCTGATGTCTCCTGATAAATTCAAGGTAATAATATTTTTTTCTTCATTTTGGATTTGGTAACTAGAAGGAGGATTGTCTTCTAGTATTACTTACTTACTGTTGTGTTTAATAATTTGAGCTTGGTATTTCGAAATTTTTTTCAGAGCAATGTTTTTTAATTCTTGTTTTCCAATTGACATGTTTTAAGCAGGAAAACCAAGTACTAATTTAATTTTCAAATAACTATGCAAATGAAGTTTCCTGTTATGTGGAAACCAGTTTCATTTTTCAAGACACAAACTAGTCATGTTTATTTTTACACCATTTGAAATAGTTAAGGTTTTCAGTAGTGACCCCACCCCGTTAAGATCAATCGGAAGAGCTTTGGGAATATGCTTCGATCTACACATCTCTGATCGTTTGAATACTGTGAGGGATGATCATTATGTGCGAGGGGTGTGATGGATGTGTCACCGGTGCACAGGGGTTCACCTAAACACTGCGTACCTCCGCTGACCAAGTGCATGTGCCATATGATAAACCTGTATTATATGAAATCATTCTATTATTGTGTGTAAATCTCTTGTGTTAGTTTTTTTTATAATAAGATAGAATATTATTGCTTAATGACTTGATACTATTGAGTGGATTGAGGCAAAAGCATATTTTATTTAAGTTTATAACTTTTTCGCACTAATTGTGTGTTTTTATTCATTTATATTCGCTTTGATGAAGGCAAAATTGCCAGCATTTTTGTGTTTTAAAGTCAATGTGACTGACCATGAGACATGGTCAGGCACATCGTTTATGAATATATAAATAGAACCACTTTGACCAGTATAACTCTTGTAGTATACGAAGTTGAAGCCAGTCACCGTTTTTCAATGTATCTGTGGTCCCAATTTTTTCTTAAGACCATGCTTGGGAGTAAGCCGGTAATATAAAAACTTACATGATTTTATTAGATAACTTGACTTTGTTATTATCAATATAGTACCTGATATTTACCCTCAAGGTTCTGGTTTTGGGTCATTCCAATAAATAAATACGTCCCGTACAACATGATTGAAAAAATATGAGTGTCCCATATGGCATGGTAAAAACTCAATGCTATAGTAGCATCGATGATGCCCATTGTAATGTCATAACTTGAACACAGATATTTTGCTATAATTTGTCATTAAAGTGATTTGTGAAACAATTCAAACAGTATATATGCGGCCATTTAACAAGCAGAACAGACAGATTTTTCACACTTGTCCTGTATGACATGATACATTCCCGCGGAAAAATAAAATCTGATCAATCCCTGTAAAAACCAAACATGTATTGGAGAATGAGGCTGTTAGAATTTTACAATTTTATGGGGCTTTCCAATTAATGCAGACTGAACCATAGGAGAAAAATCTGCGACATGCCTCCTAATCGATGCTACCATCCCCTCGTCGCTCAATATGGCACGAAAAGAAATCGAAAAATTGAGCAAATACAAAGACTTGGAAATTGAAATAACAAGGAAGTGACCAATGAAAACAAAGATAATTCCCGTAACTGTAGTGTTGTTAGGTCTTGTGTACAAATCAGTGGAAAAATATTCACATAATATTCATAAATATGCACACATTTTTAGAAAATTTCTCATTGACAGAATAAATGAAGTATTTCAGCTAAGGGTTATGGTTTAACCCCACTCTTTCAAGCAAATGCTCATTACTTGAATAATAATGAGCAATTCCACAAGTCTTTCATCTTTGCTAGGAGGCCTAATAACAACCTAACGAACCAACAGGAATAACAAGTTGACATTGCAAAAATGATTTTTTATAATAGTATTTCTTGTCCCAAACGCTGTTGGATTTTGAAAATACTTAATTTGCTGAAGGGCCTTTTTCGCTTGATACGAGTTGTAAAGCTGCAAGATATTTTTTCTTTGAGTGATAAAATGTTTGCGGCTTGTAATAAAAAAATTAAACTGAACTGAACTACTGTGCTAAAGGGTAGTGTGTGGTATCTGCCCTAAACGATTACCAAATACATGTAAACACATTTTAGGTGTAATGTTTTTTAAATTCTTGATTGCAGTATCTAAAGAGTGGATGCACACAGTATTTTCTGGCGAAGGAATGTACATCGAAAGTTGATTCAAAATGCATTTCATCAGAGGTTTGTGTTAAGTAGCATTTTTCATGGATATGCACGAAGTCTTGATATACAAGAATAGAAGATTCTATAGATGGACTGATCCAGTGGTTTTGAGCTGCATGCCCATACCAATGTTTCTGGACACTATTTTTTACTTACCTTTTTTAAACTTTTGTAGTATGAATATTTAAAAATTTCCAAATACTGCTGACATGCATTCATTTTGTTACAATGTATTCCATAGAATTTACATCGATACATATTTGAATTTACTGAGTTGTTTGAAAATTTTTTAGCACTTGTTTTGCATCGATTACTGCATCCTAATTAAAAAAATAAATAAGTAAGTAATATGATTGTTGTGCTCCAATTTTTCAACTTCTGATGGGCTTTTTCCTACGCTACCCCCAGTCAGCATGTATTTCAGCTGTCCCTGGCCAGAATGGTTTTGTTATGTAAATCTCCAAAATAAGATAAAAAAAATTTTCTAATCTTTGGCGAAAATGGATTGTGCATTGCGATTTTTTTCACAATTTTTGTGTTCATGTTAGTACTGGATATAAAAAGCTTTTATTTATCGATGATTGACAATATTGATCATAACATAAGTTGAGTTTCTGTGCGAAACATAATGTTTACAATACCAAGCTCTGTCTAAAGATGATTTTACAAAAATTGCAGTAGAATCTTAATTTCCCCTATAATATATAAACAAAATGAGAAAATTTTTTTAAAAATCGCTATGCTGGCAAATTATTTTTTTAGTAATGAAATGTTGCTATCCAAAGGTCTTACATAAAATTTCTTAAAATTCTAATTCTTTTTTACATCTGCCTGTTTGAGACATAACACAAGATTATTGCAAGGCCAAATGATAGTGTTCTTGTGTGGGGAATAATACTTTGCCTGTATTTATTGTGATTTTCGTATAACTTTGCAGCACAAGTCTAAAGGATCTCTTCATGATCCATTGCTTGATGATTACAAAGATTTTGCCAGAATGGAAAACTCTATGTCAGATATTGGTATATCCAAAGACGAAATGTTGGATTTGTTTAGGGTTGTAGCAGGAGTCCTACATCTTGGAAATGTAGAATTTGAAGAAAGTGGTGGATCTTCAGGTATAAAAATATATATCAACATGACTTATGCGTTTGATATTTGGTTATTCTACTCATTCAAGCAATACTGGAGTGGCTATAAAAAAAATACTCAAATTCTTGTTGATCAATTTGGCATTGATATGATTGCTGGAGTCTATTGAGAGGAACGCTGACAATAGTGACTTAGACATACGGCCGACCAAGACCTCCCAGGCACTTACTAATGCTAATGGGTCAATTGCGTATTTTTTTTCAATAAATCTTTCTGAGCAAGGTTGCAAAATACCTATCATTCATGAAATTCCCCCAAAACTAATACCGGTAGTGTGCAAAGATCTATATTAATGCAGGATAAAAAACTAAAAATCTTTATTCCTAAAAGATAAGAAATCTTAATTTAAGATATTAATTGCTCTAGTTTTGAAGTCTTGTAGATCAGGAAAGCAGTGGTAAGACGATGAGTTTCAAACTTTAGAGAGTCTTCTTTTTGCATAAAACTGTCTGTAACACTGTAGAACTAAGAATAGATAAACGGGCGCATCTGTTAAATATTTTGTTTGGAGGAACGAGGAGAGAAATTTCCTATAAACAAAGGCCATTGTAATAGGTTTAAAATAAACAAACCGAGGCAACGATGCAACAAGCTTTGCAGATCGGAAAAATTTTGCGCACAAATATTTCTTTTCAGAATTATTTAATGTTTTGAAGTACGGTTTTGAAAGCAGTTAACAGTCAGATATAGATATAAAATCTACTCGATACAGAGAGCATAATTTGCTTTCTTGTTATTTTTTGCAATAGCTCTTTGTCATATTCATTGTATTTGTTTTTCAGCTGCTACTTCTGACTCTTCTTAGAATGCATTTAAACTACTAAAAATACATACCGGTACATATGAAAAAACGTTGGTTTTTTCTATAATGAATTATTTAATTGACTTCATGTTCAGTCCTACTCGATCACAAACAATATGGATCTAAACATTTGACATTTAACACTTAAATATATTTGTTTGTTTCTTATAAAACATCGCTACAAATACTAAATGTTTGAGAATTGATATTCTACCCAATATTTATGACTGGATAAGATCGCACCATCATATCTACTTCCTATGAACATACCCTTACTCTCATTCGTGCAATTTTTTTGTGCTTAGGTGGTTGCATGGTAACTGATAGTAGTGAAAATACGATTCGCATAGTTGGAAAATTACTTGGCCTGGATCACCATGCATTAACCGAGGCACTCACCACCAGATCTATGACTTCAGCGGGAGAAGAAAACACTATAAAGTATGATTTTCAGATGCTGTTTTTTTCTTTTAGTGCATGATTGTAGATGAATTTAATCATTTATATCACTAATTTTTGAATATACAAAGTTGCTCAATATGATGGCTTAAGTCAATTTTTTATTTTTTGTAAAATAACATGAGAAACAAATTACCTAACAAGAAAAAGTGATTTTGAATATGGGTGTGGAACAGAACAACTATGATTGAATTCTTAGTTAACAATGAGCGGCTATGGGGTGGCTATCTAGGCTAGCCTGGCGATTGTGACAATAAAAACATTTTATCAACTACTGCTCCAGTTACACGTGCACATATATGTTTCTTTGAAGAATACTCTTCTAAACATTGACGCACGAAAGAGAGTGAGTATGGACGTTGTCAGCTAATCTGACAGTAAATTTTGATCTGATTCATGGCTTGACACCCATTTTGTAGAATGATAAGTTGGATGCATATTTTGTTAAATAATCTCGATACTAATATTATGTCATGAAATTTTATTACCATGTCTAATTCTTTTTAATAGTAAATTCTCTGACGTATGAAATCTTTTGAATTGCAATTATAACATTGTTTTATTTATCACAAGATTTAGGTTGAATCGCGATTTTTTTGAAATTTTGTTTTTGCAGTTTGTCGCAATTATATCTAGCTTGAATTCTTTGGATAACAATGTCAGATTCATTATCTCTTGAAAAATATTCAGAGTGGTAAAATTTGTGTAGCATTGTTTTATTTAGTACAAAATGTTGAAATTTAATTTCAAATTTTTTTATATTTTTATACATCAAGGGCCAATCTCTTTTTTTTGATTTATCATTGTGGAATTCACAAATTCTTGGCAATATTCCATGCGCAAGCTTTAGTGCCCGTTGCATCAGAACGATATGAACCTTGATTTTGCGAAGACGGCGACAACCTTTATCGCCGACAGAGAATAAAACGATCTACAGCGAACGTTGTTACTAAAGACAAAAGTATTAGGTTGTATGTTCTATAGGCGTGAAGCACCAGATTACAAAACTTTTTTGGTTGGGAGATCCTTAATGTTTGTATGGAAAATGAAATAGGGCTTAACAACCGTTAATTTATGATCGACAAGAATGAATTATCCGGATTCAATTCGTTCACGACATTCTCCTATGGGGAACAAGTGTGGCACAGCTTTGATTGTATTAAGCTTGGAATTCTTGAAAAGTCTGTAAAAGTAAATTTGGTTTGGTTAAATTATCAATTTATGTTTATGTTGCAATATTGCAAATATTGCATACTCAGCAAATTACCCACCCTTTTGTTTTCAATATTTTTCGAAGTGAACAAATGTATTTGATAGATCATCAATTTTTTCCCCACCAAAGTTGATAAAATACGTAGTTATTTTGTTATTATATTTATTGAGAGAATATTAGTATCAGATTTTCAAAATGTATTTTTTACCAAAATCAGTTATTTCACAGCAATAAATATTGTACCCTTCTATCATGTAGGATGGTCCAACTTTAATATAACTATGGGCAGATTCAAGTTTGTTATTTATCTGTATATATATATAAGCGAATACTGAGCTGTTACATCTAAGATTTTTATCTGCTTCATTTATGTTTAATTCTGAGAACTCACTTTTTATGATACATGTTTTTCTCATGAGAATTTATATTAGAGAAATATCAATCAATATTGAACTTTTTTGGTTTCCATCTGTATTTTTTTTAGAGAAACAAGAACCACCAATGGCAACCACTTGGAAATCGTATAGAAAATATTTTGACATACCTGAAGCCAACAAAAATATATCATTTTTCAATAAACTATATCATTGCTCCTCTTCACTTTGTGCAAGGATATTAGGAACAAAAGTTTAGAGTGAACTGATCTTTTAAATCTATTTGACTGAGCTGCCTATTCATTTCATGGTCATTTTAGATTAAGATTCCAGATGAGATAACTTAAGTTATGGAATCACAAATTCAAGGATGTATACAGTCCAAATCCCTCTGCTTTTATTATTATTTAAATGGATTAATCACTTTTTAGAGTACCCTTGAAGGAGGAACAAGCATCAAGTGCTAGAGAAGCTCTTGCCAAATCAATTTACTCTCATTTATTTGATCATGTTGTTGCTAGAATTAATGAATGCTTTCCGTTTGAATCTTCTCAGTGCTATATTGGAGTTTTAGATATCGCTGGATTTGGTGAGTCTTAGATTATTTATTGTAGTATTGAACATAGATCTTGTCCGAAATTGCATTATTAATAAGGCACATTTTAAAAAGAAACAACTGCATCCAATTCGATGTAATGTCATTTCTAACGTTTAGTTCTGTTTTTAGAGTCTGTAGTTGTTTTACCGATGTGCAGATTTGTCTGCCATCATTTGGCATACCACATTTGACTCTTTTCGACATCCATTCTTATTCTGGTTTGTTGTCCGAATGCATTTGCACATACTTCATTATACAAGCTATGTAATCTCTATATACCTGAAATGTACATCACTTTCTGTCTAACAATCAAGATTGGCCTTGCGTAGCTGTAATTGAGACTTTTATTTTGTCGTCTATGAGGCTGGGCACTTCGAATCGAATATTAAATCATTCGAATCTGTGTAGCGATATTCGAATCACTTATGAAATTTTGCTGATTTCCTGCCCTTAAATCCATCACAAATGAATATTTAATTTTGCAAAGTTTGAGCCGCAAATGCACTCATCTCCTCCATCTATCGGTGATTCATGCTTACAAAACATGGTTATTCAAAATATTTCTGACTGCAGACTTGGAACTTGCCCAGTGTGATAGCCTTTCTCTATTCTCTGAGTAAGGGAGCTTATCAAAGGAAAAAGTGCTTTGTTTCTTGAAAAAACCATCCTAGTTCGGAAAATAGTGCAATCTCTGGGATGCGCTACATTGCATACGAAAGATAAAACTGACCGCTATTTTGTCATGCGTGAATGTCGCAATACACTTAAAATTGTCTTAGCAATGCATTGTTTTGCGTTTTAGGTAACAAAACAAAATTGGCAATGCACGTCTGCATTGCTTTGCAATAATTGTATTTAAATACCTATAAAGCATAAATTTTCTGTTAGCTTGCTTAGCAAACCATTTAATTGTCAAACTTTAACCAACGCGTACACAGCATTGCGCTAATATAAAACAAAAGGATTATAATAAAACAAACCTGGAAAAAAACGCAAACATATGTTTGCAGCCTTAATGTAATTTTTTTCACTCTTTACAAGTAATCTTCTGTTACACATCAATCAAAAACACGTCACTGTTGACTGCTAATTTATAGCATTGCGATTGGTTTGGACTTATTTTAGTGCCATCATCGTTATTTTCACATATGGTAATCATCTTCATTTGACTTTTGGCAACAAAATAGGTTAATGTACACTTATATGATGATTCTTACTCATTAAAGGAGTCTTAATCATAGTGACAAATGCTAGCTAGCAATATGCAGCTACTTAGCTAGAAAATGAAAGTTTTTTTGTTTGTTTCCTAATTGAATGACCGCAGTGCGCAATCCTTTTTAGTGAATTAGCAATTTAAGGGAACAAATCTTACATGCACTTCACGCTTACTTTTCTTATTCACTCACATTTTATATCGATTTTGATAGGTCCAAAATATAGCCATAACAAGCACCCATAACCCATTCTAGATTATTGAATAAATTTTGCATGTCCTCATTTTTTGCAGTCTCAATATTGACTTTATTTTAGAATATATATATTTTTAAAACCACTCAATTAAGTGGAAAACTCCGAGGATCTGAACAAGTCCAACCAGAAAGTCGCTTTTGTTTGGTCATTGGCGAGACATCATTTGGCCATCATGATTTATGATTAAAAACATCAATTTTCTACTGCGCAGCAAAGCGTATATCCACATTAACCTTTAGATAATATTATTTTGAAATATTTTGAATATTATTTTTCTGTTAGCTGATTCTTTTTATGAAAATTCATTTTTTGGAATACTTAAAAACATTTCTTACACAAATAGTTCTTTGATTCCAATATTTTTTATTTATTATTTTTATGAAAATTTTATAAAACCACTACAAAATCTCCATTCGGGAGTCGATTGGTAAAGCTTTCTCATATTTAATGCGGCTAAACAAATATTGGACACAATTCTCTGATTTACCAGGTATATATACCCTATAAGCTTAGAGCTTCTAATAGCTCAGTATAATTACTATGTGTTTGGTAGATGTATTGTATTGTGTAATGACGCACAATAATGATCACAGAAAATATGGTTTTATCCATGGGCACGAGAGTGTGACGAATGCTTTTGTCTGTTTCAAATTATATTGAATGGTACGGGGTATTGGTAATTTAATTTCTGCCGAATATTTTCTCAACATCAAGGATTCAGCATATAAATGTATATATTTCGAAATCCACAATGTACCGAAAAGGTTTGTTGTGAACACCCTCAATAGCAGAACAAACTTTTACGGCAACACCAGATTTCTTGATTTTTGATGGAACATACCAACATAAAAGTCTGGAAGGTCAAGATGATTATTGCTAAAACTAAACCATTCCTTTTATATGAAAAGAAGATATTTGAAAAAAATCTAGAAATAATATCTTCTCTAAGACTGGGATCGACGAAGAAAATATGTCCATTTTCCCCAAAACCATATTTACTACTCCTGAAAAGGCTGTTCAACCGGCCCATCAAGTTCCACCAATTTGATACCTAGACACTCTGCCTATAATTTTATTGTCAACTGCTTAGAATACATCTTAACAATATCTCGTGACCTCTCGTGCAGAGACCAATTCCAAGTCCGAGATGAGGTTTTTGTCTAATCATTTTCTGTGTGTGTTTCTGTGTGATTGGAAAAGGAAGCTGTTACAACCATCTGTTATGTGAACCTCAGCACTTCTATCGCATATAGTCATCCCACTCTGGATTCAAACCCAGAATGTATTCCTAACACCTTTACTGACTGAACTGGGCACCCCATGAAATTTGACGATAGGGAGGGTCTGTGTTCTTGTAGATCATCTTATTGAGGAAAAAATGCAATGTTGTAATTTTTTAGTATTGGTCTCTTACTATGGATTGTATTCCACCACAGTATTTTTCAAATTTCATGAGTACTTATATTTTTTATAGAATACTTTGAAACCAACAGCTTTGAACAATTTTGCATAAATTATTGTAATGAAAAACTCCAGCAATTTTTCAATATGAGAGTCCTTCATGATGAACAAGAACTTTACTCAAAAGAAGGATTGGGGGTTCACGAAGTTAATTATACTGATAATCAAGACTGCATTGGTGGGTATTTATTCTTGTTTCATAAATCTGTAATTATTATTTATCATTGGCATTACGGGAACTGTTTTATTTTAGTCATGTTTGACTGACTCTTCGTTAAAATATTGCATGTTACATATTATGTTTCCCTTAGTCATTTTGCTGGGTGAAAAACAAGTGGGCCGAGTCACATTTTCTGTTTTACCTCTTTCAAAATTTTCATGGTTCCTGCTAATTTATGAGGTTATATTCATGAAGTGGTATATTTTCCTAACAGAGATTTCAAGGTGTTATGTAATGGAAACATTTTTCCTCATCAGGAACAGAATAAGCCTATGTCCAAGCTTCCTTCATTTATTTTTTTTTATCACCGTACTTCACCATGAATTTTTCATTAGAATCAACTACCTATTTTTAGTATTCAGAAAACGTTCGTTAGGTTTTGCCATCAATGAGGGCAGATACCAGTTTAGAATGTTTTACGCATAGATTGTAGTACCTCGTACTGCCTTTAGTGGTATCTTTTTGCCTCGACCTCAACCTAAAATATGAATGGCCCAGTTCACAAATTATGAAATTATTATACTGCTTTTTGCATAACACTTTGTACTTATTGTAAGTATAACAGAATATTTGCTATTTATGATTAAATCTTATTCATGTTCTGGTCTTAAAACAATTTCATATTTCATTTCGTCTTTTTAGATTTTATCTGCAATAAGTTTCTGTTTTCGATTTTACAAAAAATAACTTCTGAATATTTGCCAGCATTTTAATCAAAGAATGAAGTAAACCAGACGCAGAATGACATTTTTTTACCATTTATAGGCAAACTGGAATTGTCACACATGTTCTGTCTTTTCTTTTATTCTATATTAAAAAATCATGCTACTGATTTGATTTAACAAATCTGATCTTCCGTTTACAAGTTGTTAGAATAACTGATGACTTGTTGAACTCACAAAAAAATGATTGTATATGTGTTTGAGATACAGCACTCCATATGCTTAATCAGCAGCAGTAGTGAGCATACATAGGCAATGCATGATATACACTTTCAAACCGTATTTTACTCTATTCCAAGACCTCATCGAATCACCAAAAGTTGGAATTCTCAATATTCTAGACGAAGAGAATAAATTGCCTCGATCATCACCCACTCATTTTACTTCAGTGGTTCACAAGAAGCATTCAAATCATTTTCGAATATCAGTAAGATTAACCAATTATGATGTCACAAATTAATGTTTTTCATTAATTATTAGCATTTTTGTTCATTTCTAAAGGGGTTATTGGGTTTTTAGGCTTAGGTAAGGTTCTGATATTCTGAGTGTTATAACGTTCATAATCGAAATTCACTCCTAAGCCTGCTCTTACTGCACTCTAAACGGAAAACATCTCAAACAGAACTGACCCGGGGTAAAGTGCAGTGAGTGGTAAAAGTCCAAGGCAATATTAAAACCACCTACTGCTACTTTGCTTCTTTTTAGTCGCCTCTTACGACACGCAGGAGATATATTAAGGCTATTCTAAAGCCTGTACCAACAGGTTGTGGGCACATGATTGATGGACAAAACACAGGGGGATTTTACAATGTTTTTATTCAAATTTAATGTGCAAATAGAATATGAACATGTAAATTCAATAAAATACATCCGCAGTAGAAAATGATCTTCTCTCACAACCGCATACTTTGTCGCCTTGTGCCTGAGACACTGATGCATAGAGGAGCCATTCTGCCACAATCTATTTTTACCATGCTCAGCTAAATAAAATTTGTGATTTGGCAATGAGTCAGCAATGAGTATATCAATAATATATTGATGTATATTTCCTTCTGAAGAATCTAGACGATAATAAAGTACCAATAAGTACATTTTTGGATTTGTTAGTTTGGTTTCATTTGTATCGCATATGCTATCTTTATTGCCTTTTGATCAACAAAGAGACAATGAAAATAATTTGTTCTGTTTAGATATGATGGGGGAAATTAGCAATTGTAATATAAACAACTTCCATTACGCAATACAATGATTCAACAAAGAGATCTCTATTGCATTGCTTTGATTTTCAACTTCAATTATTTTTTATCTAATCACTTCGTGTACAGAATAGCCTGCACTATACTAATTTTGATTAGAGTCATTAAAAACTATCTATTTATCATAACTTGCATTCAAGTGACAAAATGTTTTGATTAGGATTTTAAAATTAAATTTCTTTCTTACCAGATTCCTCGTAAGTCCCAACTGGCAAAACATCGTAATCTGAGAGATGATGAAGGATTTCTTATTCGGCATTTTGCTGGGGCTGTTTGTTATCAAACTGTAAGTTATACTTATATATTTATTGATTGTTCATAAAAATATTCTTTATAGGTATATTTCGCAGTCGTAATAAATATTGGATATTCATCTATAATCATCTTAAAAATGTTGGCTTAGCGCAGCACATACAGCACTGGACTAGACATTGATGGTTGCCAGCCAGTTCCGGTGGCAATATATTTTACTCTCATTTCGCCAAGTGCAAGGTCATAAATTCTTTAAAAAAAATTAGTGAAATTCTGGTTTGGGGGTAGGCAAAATATTGAAATGATCCGTATGTTGATAAAATCGATTGGGGATGTTCTTAGCCCAAGTTCTCCAATCAGGGTTATCACACACAATATTATTGTGAACTATGATCTTGCTGCATGTAGTTCACTCTCCTTTGGGATACTTTCTACTTAGAACGCAGTTGCTCATGCTACACTTTGTAGTTAGCTCTTTGCCATATTAGAGGCCGGTACTGAGTTAGTTTAGACACTATTTCCAGTCTTGCATGGGTGAACTTTCATAAAAAAATTCTTAGAAATAGTTGGGACCTTGTCAAAATAAGTATTCTGCAACCAATTTTTTTTTTTTTTTTGTGAAGGCTTTATCAATAATGTATGTTTGCATAGATACTCTGCGAATATCCCAGAAACCTCTCTTTAAGTGTGAGACACCAAAGCTTATGTCTCTGATTTGAATTTCAAGCATAATGTGTGAAACATACCCAGATTGCAATAACATTGCTGCGCATGTCGGAACAGACATGCTTACCAGCATTACTAGCTCTTAATATGTAAGTGGGCTCTGAATGAGCTTGATCTTAAAATTCGCTCAAATAAATAACCTTGAAAAGTATTTCTTTAAAATATAAATCTATCCCAATTTCAACCTTGTCCAATTCATTTTAAGATTCAATTTGTGGAAAAAAATAATGATGCTCTGCATCATTCTCTTGAAGTTCTTATTGCAAGTAGTAGTGATAAATTAGTCAGTCATCTATTCAAGAATGCTAATGTTCAATCCACGAAAGGAAAATTGTCATTTATCAGCGTTGGAAACAAGTTTAAAGTAAATATTCATTTTTTTCTTATATATATTTTAGTAATCATATTTATACATCTAATCAATATATGGCTCATTCACAGAAATTTGCTCGTTGTTTAATTCGTCCCTTAGTGCATAAGCCATAGATGGAGCACATCTCCGATCACTAGCCAGGTGATCAGTGTTTGTAATGGTATGTTTGCATGAAAATATCATAAATTATTTGCGACAGATCATAAACTTTGGTACTATACTGAATTTCAGAATCTCAGTGTTAATTGGCAATAATTTCATGATGAAAATTCATTCTCAATTGTTCTTATTGAATTGAAGCTGCAAGCTTTCCTGGAAAAGTCATACAATGTTAGCAGTTATGTGGGCTATCCAGTGTAGGAGTGCAAATAAGGATTTGCCTATGTGAGTATGGCTAATGCCATACCTATGCATTAAAAATACTATTTTTGTTTGTATTGTTGTTCATGGAGTACAGATCGGTAGACAATATTAAAAAACACGATGTCGCCTGCGATACCCATTTACCCATTTGATTTTTATATACTGCAAAATTTATATGACCTACCAACGGTTCTCTATTGATAAATTTGTTACATGCCCGGGGTTCCTAAAATCTCTCTTCCTTATATTTCACAATTCAATTTCAATTCAAAATCATAATTATCACAATAATATCCTTTATGGACCAGATTTGTCTTCTCCACATTGGATATTACAGCACCCATGGTCTTGGTTCGCTTTTTGAATGAAAGCCCACAATATCTTCCACATAAATAAGAAGATCATTTTTAAAGTGTTATTACATAAAAGTTTTTAATGAAAAGTTAAATCCACATTTCATGATTATTTGTACAGTACCATGTATATATTAAATTGCTCTTTTTATTGTACAATCTAATTTTAGACTCAATTGTCGGAATTGATGGATAAATTGAATACAACGGGATCAAGTTTTATCAGATGCATCAAACCAAATTTGGCAATGAAGAATGATTTATTTGAAGGAGCTCAAATTCTCAGTCAACTTCAATGTGCTGGTAAATATGTTTGGAATTTGCCTCTTACATCTTTTGTTACTGATTGAAGAGGAATTTAGTATAGGATATCTTTTTTTCTTATGCGGGGAGACTGTTGCAGATACCTTTTCCAAATCGGGCTGTAAGAAGGCGTAAGTAGCACTTACAGGAACCATTGTGCGTTGGCGAGGCATTGAGCCGATCTCTCAAATATAATTATCGTTTACGGGTCTCCGGAAGATCAGAGATGCAAGGCTCGAAGCCTATTCCCAAAGCGTAACCGATTGGGGTAATAGAATTTATTTAATTCGCAAATATACTTTCCCTATTTCAGTGCTGTCTACTTTTTCGCTCATTTTATTAAAAATTATCTCAGATTGCTCTAAAGGAAATTGTTGATAAACTTGCTCCAATGACCTGGTGTTATGTGTCCCAAGTTTGAGAATATCTGTTCCAGTCTCCCTCAATGGTCTGATTCCATCTATCTGTTGATACTACAGATAATTTTACAATATTTCTTCATTAGAGCATTTCTCTACCAAGTGTAAAAAGAAATTATACTAAATTTATTCTCTTAACATCTTAACTACTGTCATCTAAGCTTTGGGTATTTCGTAATGCTCGAATACCGGCTTACTGGAAATTAATTTTATTTCCAGGTATGGTGTCTGTACTTGATTTGATGCAGGGCGGATTTCCATCCAGAGCTCAGTTTTCTGATTTATATGAAATGTATAAAAAACTGATGCCTGATCATCTCAAAAGACTTGATCCAAGATTATTTTGCAAGGTTTGGAAAAATAGCAGCCTATGAACTACTCTTTGTCTACTCGAGTCTACTCTTTGATGATATTAGAGGTTTTAAAAAAATGCACTATTTGGAAATTCTTCTTTATTCATATAGTACTTGCACTACAATAAATAAAGATTGAACTTCCAAAACATGAGAGAAAAAATGAGCACATTCAATTGAACACTATTTAACAAATATAATATTTTAAGTTGGGAGAAAATTCTATGAAATGTGAAGCATTAACCATTAAAAGCATCAACCTCGCTTATTTTATACACCGAATGTTGTCAAAAGATAAGGAGTTAGACATGGTCATCCAAAGAATTCCAACTACATATAGTCGCGACAAACTTCGAAAACAAAATTTCAGAGAAATCGCAATTCAACTATAATCTTGCAATAAATAAAACAATGATACAATGTACGGTACTGCATACGGATCTGCAAACACAAAGGCACAGAGGAAGGATAAGTAGTTAGTCCACGTCCCCCGAACCAATAGCAAACACAGCAATGTTATACTTTTAATTCATAAACCACTAACCCCACACATGCTGAGTGATTTTCAAGGGACAATTGGACATTAAAATTAATAAAATAACATCAGTATTGAGAGTATTTAACAAAATATGCGTCAACTTTATCAACTTTATGAAATGAACATCAAATAAATCAGAAATACAGCCGCTCGTGTATTTCCTTAGTTAGTCGATAACGTCTGTGCTAACTTTCTCTTGTATGTTGATGTCTGGCGAATAGGTGGAAGAACAACTCATATCTCTGGAATGAGTCCAACGAAATAGATTTTTGAGTACTACTCAAAGAGTAGGATAGTGAACTTTAGAGTTTCATTCATATTGTTGTAACTATTATTAGGTAAAACTTGATAATCTTCCCGGAGCATAGCTCCAATAAGGTACCCTGGCTACACCAAACTTCAGCGATTTTGCCTGGACTAGACAATTCTATTGTTCTGACCAAGTATTCAACTTTTGATATTCACTATCAATATTCATGCAATATTTTCAGAAGTAATACCCTAGCATATATTTTCGATTTCGAAGTAATCCTTCATTCACAATGAATTATTCAATATTATAGATAACATATCACTTATTTTAAAGAATCTATGCATGTGGTGCCATGTCTGGAGAGAATGGGCAAGGGAAAAAATTATTATACATACATACATTCTCAAAAACTCAAGTAATTATAAAGTATTCGGCCAAAAGTACTAAAAAAATAATTATTATCGCAGGTCGTGTTGCGAACCATACTGTTTGCAGCTATCTGTAAAACACACTTTTGTCCTATGACTTACAATGTCCACAAAGTATAGTTCATGTTATTTCCTACAGATGTTGATGAGGACGGAATAAATCTGCGTCAGAGCTTAGTAATTATCGAATGGCGGTTTTTAACTTCATCTCAAAGCTAATCGCTAGGAATTTTTACACTATGATAGGCGTCACATGCACATCTGTTCACTGTAATGAAATGACACATGAGTGCTTTAATTGTTGATATAATAATATTAGATGTTCACTGTACAATTTAACTATTTTGGGACAAATACTTTCTCATTTTTATTAGTACTTTATTTATTTACAAGTGCAATTTTTCTTTAATTTAAGGCTCTTTTCAAAGCTCTCGGACTCAATGAAAAAGATTTTAAATTTGGTATGACCAAGATTTTCTTCAGACCGGGAAAGGTTAGCTAACTAGCATGTTTTTAAGTTGTTTTAGGATATGGTAGAGTTCATTAAACAAAACAAAAAACTTTTGTCGAACAGCATACCTTGACAATGCATTATACTTGATGAAAAACTTGAAAATCTGTCACCCTAACGTTTCCTTTCACATATCTGCAGCGCCAATTTATTTAACTCAAAATGTGTTTTTAGATTTCATTTCATGTTTTATACATTGAATTTCACAAAATTTTGGTGTGAAATTATTTCCCCTGTGGCACTACAAATCAGCACAGTCAAACGGGTGCATTATGGACTAGTGATTTTATTGGTTATTGACTATCTGGAACGATAATTCTGACCAATACACCGATATTCAATGAATCCGAACATGTTTAATGCTAGGTTAGTCAATATCAAATGATTAAAGACTAATATTAAATTTGAATTAGGATTAAAAATATTTATCTTTCAGACAATTCTCAATGCAAGTATTTTGTATAATTCCAGTTTGCAGAATTTGATGAATTATTACATTCTGATCCTAAGCATTTACGGGAATTAATCAAGAAAGTTCAGAAATGGTTGATAAAGGCCAGATGGAGGAAAATACAATGGTGCTCTCTATCTGTCATTAAATGTAATATTCATTTATTTTTGTGTTAGTCTTTGTTTTGGGGTTATATCTAGTGTTCTTGTGTGTATCAGGAATGTTTGAATAAAACCTAATCGCATCTAATATTCTACAGTATTTGAAATATCTTATATTGCTTTATTACAAACTATTTGTATTTTCCTTGGTGAATACACCATTATTCTATTTATTCTTTTAAATATTGTGTCCTGCGGCCTTATTCATTAAACTTCTCAAATCAACACGTAGAAGCTGGTGAATGCGACTTGAAATATCCATTGTGTGAAAGCACGGATTTCCTTCTCACCAAACATTTCGCTGTGTTCACGTACGATCAGACAAAATCTGTCGGATTCTTATGCGTTTTCCTGGCAAACAAAACTCCACTGGGATATCTCAAGCGAGACACTTTCACTCAGAAGTCCTTCTGGACAGTATGTGATTTTTAGCATTTGGAAAGAGAAAAAAATTCTATTCCTGTTTCTAGCGAAAATAGATTCTTCCATTTTGTGAACACTCTTCAAGAATAATATTTTTCTTGTGGGAAATTTAATGCTTTGCGAAAGATCATTACTTCACAAGTTTTTGTGAATGGGCACTGGCTCGAAATGTTTCGTACATCAGTAGGAAGGTATATAATAAGTAGGAAGCTGCTAATGCTGTCGTAAACATTTCGTTTTTCTTCCCATCTACTACCAATAGTGCTAGAAGAGATATTTAATCTCTCTATTTAACACTATATTTTGACAGTAAAGAACAAGATGGCATGGCGTCGTGCGCAATATGTACTTATTCAGAAACGTGTAAGAGGGATGATTGCCAGAAGAAAGCATAGACCACGGTGACTATCTAACTAATTCATATATTGTCCTGAAAATGTCACATGGCCATATTTATTCTATTGCATATGTTTTCAGGTTGCATAATCGCAATGTTACTTTACTTTTCCTAGCACCTTTTCATTAATTTCAGTATTCTTAGTATTAGCTATCTGTTTTCAAACCCATAGGATGTTTACATATTCATCATGATATTGTATATTGAAATTTTTTATTTAAGCATTCTTGCGCTAAAGATGGCTGTCCCACTCGTTATACAAATCAAGAAGATGCGCCAGCTTGCAGATGGATTAAAGGCGAAGCAGGAAATGATGAAGACTGTTGATGAACATGAAAGGAACGTGAGAGAACATATGAAAAAAATTAAGGTATGAAATTATACCTTTTTTTCACACAACTGGACATATTCTTGTTTAGTATTGTAACTACAAAAATTTGATGTTTTAATTCAAAATAACACAAGTATTGTAGATAACATATAGTGGGTTTTTCGCAAAGTAAATGGATGTGTGATTTGGAAGCTTTGTTATCAGGAGAATTACAAATTGGCCACACATGAAAAGCTTAGGATTATTGTATTATTGTCTCTAAATTGAATAGCAATGATTTAAAAAAAATTATACTTTTTTTTTTTGTTAGCTTAAAAACAAATTTTTTTTTCTTTCGGTCTAGTTTGAGTAACAAAATAATGTGTATAAAAGTAATTCTAATTTCTTTAAATCGAATAAACACTAAATCAGAATTCAGCTAAAAGTGAAATGAATAACTGCTAACATCACTATAACATTATTTCACAAATCTGTGTTCTTAAACTTAGTGCGACACGTTAAAGACAGGGACTCTTTTTCTCTAAACTGGACAAAAATGATAAATAAATATCTAAGTAAATTTTGTCTGTTAAATCACACTCTGGTCACTCCTGGCCTGAAAATTCAATAAGCCTGACTATCTAAACCAGTCCACTGGACCACAAAAAAGAGACAACTTCACACTTAATGATCTGCACGAAATTCACAAAACAGTGCTTTCCCACCAGTAAACCGGTCTGCACTAGACCTTTCAAGGTAGTTTGGGGAGTGGTCGTGTCGCTCTTGCATGTTTTTAAATTCCTGCTATTTGTTACCATTTGGCTAATCGAGTGACGGTTAGTGAATGCAATTGCTTAGCTGCTGTTTCATACTGGCTTCTGGATGTAAGTTTTTGTTTTAACTTGATGTTGTCAAAAATCTGAATTTTATATTTGAAATGTGTGAGGTTTGCAAGAATCGGTTACCTATGTTGATGCTTGCTAAATTTCATTATGAACGTGGAAATTTGCTCATTTTGATGAAATATATAAAATCGCAAAATTTTCCTCTCAATAAACTTTAAATCTAGATTTCAGAGAATTGAATAACGGTCATGGGGATTCAAACCACAACTACCAGTGCTATTCATGGTGCACAAAATATATTGTGACACCAGTTGTTTTTATATCCACTATCTGTGGTGTTACCTATAGACGTTTTATCATATTGGAATTTGATTCAAAACGGATCAATAAGGCATCAATTTGCAACTGTTTATGCAGTCGCTCAAACAGATATGTGCACATGAAACATACGCTCAAAACACAACAAACAGTAATGAATACTGTGTAAACAAGGGAGCAAAGCCTGATGAGAAAAATAATAGCAATATTCATGAAAAATATAAAATAATACTTTCAGGCAGTGAATCTCCTTGCTAATCACAAATGAAACCATTGTAGGTTTTGGGCAGTGATTTCTTCATTTAAACAACTAATGATGCGAAAACTAGCAACTAAATAAATAAACAATAAGAAACTGTTTAAGTGACTCTGGGTATTGTGCAAGTGGTTTTGTCAGAATATGATGAATCAATTGTAATTTTCCAACATTTAAAAAACAGAGAGACATGTTATCAAATATCTGAATGCAATATGGCTCTGATGTGTTTTAAACACAGACACAGCATTGCATTAGTTACATGAATGTTCCAACACTCAAAAATTGTAATTCGTTTATTTCAATTTATGCATGTATTTGTGTGCTCTGTGATTTGACCACAACAGAGACACCGCTGACTTATTGCAGTGAAATGACATTTCGAGGACTAACTTGATATCTATTTTTGGAAAAGTTTTATTCCTTTTAACTTTCCTCTCATACAGGATTGAAATCGTTTCTCAGGTCTTGTTAATTTTCTTTTGAATCAGAACAATTTGTATAACAGTTGCGCCTGAAAATTAGTAAAGACAAGAAAAATGATATGTGCTATTGTATTGCTTTTCTTACACAACTCGGCTCATGGTAGCAATTTGAAACTTTCCCCGTACAATGAAAAATATTAAAATGTAATTCATTTGCTTGATGAAATGTGGTTGGATGTATAGATAGTGTCAGCAAGTACACACAAGGTACAAGTACCATTACGATTCTGCATAAATAATAATAATAAATAGCCCATGTGATATTTTTAGGATAATTTAAGTATTTGTGCACAAAGAACTTTGATTCAATTTTATTTTTGTATAATTTCAGTCATCTGTGCTGCAACCAACTATTATGGAGGACAGCTATAATAAATTGAGAAAAGAAGAAGAAAAAATTATAAACAAGATTCATGGAAAAATGCTGGCGGAAGCGGAGGCAGAAAGGGCGAGAAAGATTCAGGTTTTTATATAATTGCTGTTTCCATTACTGTGTTAATATTATAATTGCATTTTATCTCTACTTATGTAATAGCATAAGCTTCAGTGATAAAGTCATCATTACTTTGACTAACGGTTTAACTTCATTTTTCTTTGTTTGTGTATTTCTTTTTTATTAGAAAATCAGTTCTTCAAATTATAATCTGACCACTCAGCATAAATCCTGTGAATCGGGAATGTGCAAAAAGAATGAACCGTATTTAATACATAGAAGTGTGAATGTATATTTTGGAATCTGTATCAAATGATAAATTCATCTTTATTCTTGGATAATGAAGTCATTTTTTTATTATCCGATCTCTGGTTTATATAGTTAAAATTCTTAAAACAAAAGTGAATACTGCACAATTCATATCAAGTTGATTCTTTGATACAGAAAAGAATAAAATTAAGTCAATATCTTCTGTACTGTGGCTCTGCTCTCCAGCCTCGTTTACCCAGATATTGAAAAATTATGTGATGTAAGATTTTTGTGAAGGATAAAAGTTTTTCCAGAGAACAAATCCATTACAGTAACATTTAGTGAATGCAATCAATCTTCCTGAAATCTATATATTATATCCTCTATACCGTTCATATTTTCCAAAATTTAATATGTATTGTAAATCGAACATTTATTTTATTTTACAGGAGGAAATAGAGCGTGAGAAAAAGAGGAGAGAGGAAGAGGAATTGAAAAAGAAAAGGGAAATGGAAGAGAAAGCTAGGAAAAAGAGAGAAGAAGAAGAAATAAGACGACAGTATGACATCTAATATATTATTTTATACCATACTTTTTTGTTATGTTTTTGTAACTTATTTCATGTGTGTTTGATTTTTTTCTCGTCAATTTGCTCTGTATTTTTATTTATTCCAGGAAGTTGGAATTGGAAGCAAAGAGAAAAGAGGAAGAAGAAAAACGTCGAATCATGGAAGAGAAAGAAAAAAAAATTCAGGTACCTAAGTTTTCTTAACTTTTTAGATGCATATAATTGAAAAAATAACTACCGTAATATAATTTCAAATAATAGGAGCTAGTATAATTTTCTTTTTTTTTTAAACAGTCGAGTCACCACTTTTGGGTGCATCTCGCCCACGCTGAGAGTATCAGCATGTTACTTATAAGTTGCTTAATAAGGAATATTTATTCTCGTTGAATAATGTCAAACAGAAATTAAGTTTACTCTTTGCTCTTATTATCAGGATTTTAGAGCTGAAATTAGCAATAACATTTCCAGTTATATGTGCTTCAAATGTATTTAATTTAATTAAAGATATTCAAAATGTTATGACTGTAACACTTTGTAAGAGGTCAATTATTTTAACTACCGGTACTGTGCTTTGATCAAAGAACAGTTTTTCTTCATAATTTCAGTGACCAAGCAAACACACTGAGATGGATCTGAAACAGTTTTACGCAAAAAGTTTTTTCTGAGAACCTGAGAACACCCGTCAATAGACACCTGTCAGGGAAAGGGATTCTTTAGTCCTGACTCCTGCACTTCATGTAGCTCTTTGCACACTAGTGGTATCAGGAGAGCTTTCAATACTTAAATAGACTCCTGATACCTCTCGCGTCGCAGCCTTGCTCTGAGCAAATTTTTGTAAAAAAAGATTTGAGATTACAGATGTTATTATTAAAAAAGGTATTTTTATTATTGTTGTTAAAGTGTCAGTCATAAATGCGTATTTGGTTATTTTTTAGGAACAACTTGCAGCTGAAATGGAAAAAGAAAGAATTGAAGAGGAAAGGAGGTAATATCTTGTTCTTGTTGTGTACACACTACACTGCATTAGTCTGGTATATTAAGTCACATATTGACGTACTATATCGGTTTGAAATAAACACTGAATTGACATATATGATGTCAAGGTATAATAGCGTTTGTTGAGTCGAAAAATTAGCCTTCTTTCTTGAACTTGCTGGATTGAAGCACCGTATCATGGGATTTGATTAGGTATTGAAATTCACGATTTTGGTCGGCCCCAAGATATGACACCACTACATTATATGATCATGATGGCTGTTTTCATGAAAACTGGGATTTTGGCAATAAAGAGTGATATATATTATTAGCGGATGAGAAGAGGAATGAAATTGTCTTGTGACATGCAGGTTCGAATTGAGCGACATTTGCAAAATTCCATGGTTTCCGATCCGAATTGTCCTTCGAAAAATTTGGCCTGGTTTGTTTCAGGTTGAGATGCAATCCGATCATTGAAAAAATTAATATTACTTTTTGGCATTTAAAGAAGAAATTTTCTGACCAAGTCTGTCAGGATCTGGAGCGTGATATTTTTATTCCAAATCGAATCAGATGTTGATTCTAAAATTTTTGACCCCGCCTCTAACTCATGTCTTAGCTCTCATTAAGTTCAGTACCAGATTCCCATTTATCATGGTATTTCACTAAGATATTCTGCCAGTTGTATTTTCGATGACATTCAGGAATATAGTACACAACTCCACTGGACCCAACTTTCTAGTATTAGGGTCATATAATTGATATTAATACGATATGGCATGCTACAGTCTAAGTCTGTAGCCGTTCAAATATGTATTAAGTTGCCTTTTCACTGCTATCCTATTTTAGTGACCCTTGCTTTCATTAACATGTGGAAGTGTATATTTATATGAATTTTTTTCTCCATTTTTAGTTATGCTGTGAGGATGTCATTATTTTACTAAGCTGGAAAACAATTCGCTAAAATGTATCAAACATATCTAAATATGTCATTCCAAGATAAATCCGTTCAGAAAATTTTTGTCTAGCCTGATCCACTAATAAGCATAATAACGCAATCCATTATTGACCCATTTTTGTCAAAACATATTTTAAGAATATAATTCCGACTTGGTACTGATCCAGATGTTAAATACTCGTTCACAAAGATCAGAATGTACACAAAACAGGGAAAAGATAGAAAATAATCGAGGGCTCTGGTTGAATTGATCTCGTATAATATCGAAAATTCTTGGAACCGAAATTCCTTATTTCTTTTATCGTACTCTGAATTGGCAGCTATTTACGAAAAATGCTTTAAAAAATTTTACAGTAACTAAAATAATATTAATCACGTTAAAACGTTTCATTTTGAAGAAGGACATAAGACATCTTAATGAAATGACATAATTTTTATCAAACCTATATCTCACAATGACAAGAAAATTCAATCCCCATATACTTTCAAATCACTGGGGCTATGTTACCTTATGGCTGTAGTATATGTAACGGGTGAACAAAAACACTATCAAGTACCAGAGCTACTACAAGATATACCCAGCAACTACACTCTGGGTGGAAAAATGCTGATTGGAACTGAACAGCTACGGTAAAGTCCAGTGAGTGGCATCTGCCCAGGTGATGGTAAAAACATCTAACACTTTTTTGCTGGTGTTAGTTAACACTTCTTTAGTAGCAAAGTGCTAATAAATGATGTAGTACCAGCAACTTTGCTCTAAACCAAAATCATCCCAAAAGGAACTGAACCTCTATGGTTAAGATGAGTAGTATTGCCCCTGGGCGATGGCAAAACCATCTACCATCTCTTTGCATCCTCTTAGTCACCTCTTACGACATGCAGGGAAATACGCTCGGACTATTCTGGAGCCTGTGCCTACAGTTCTTAATATTCCTGGCAATGTTACTTAATGGTTTTAGTAGTACATGTTAGGGCCAACCAAAACACTACCAATTACAATCATTGTCCAGGCACAAACCCAGTAAGAACTACCTCTTCTTCTACACCATGGGTCTTCAACCTTGTGTGCGTTGTGGGCCACTTCGATACAGAATTTTTTTTTGCAAACTGTCTTTCAAACAAAAAAAATGAATGTTCATGGGGGGATATCATGAAACAGTATAGCAAAAGCTCATAAAAGCTATCCACAAGCCGGTAAAAAATTATTTTACATTGAAAAGTTATGTTCTAAGTTTTCTCTGTTGTACGTTGCCTGTCAGCATAGATTTGAAAATCAAATCATTTTTTTGAACATGAAAATAATTGGCATCAATTAACTAGTGGCTGCAAAAGATCTACAACAGTGGAGGGGTCCAAGTCATTTTGCAAATACACTCCAAAAAGTCCGGACCACTCGAAGAGTGTGGAAGTGGTTGTCGCTTGAACAGGGCAGGAAACAAAAAACTAATAGTGAATTAATTTTTCTGTTATGCAATGTATTAAAGTGCGCATTTTAAGAATAATATAGAATTTTTTAGTTGTGATTACTTTCAATTCAACTGCCCTGATGTCGAATGCTCAGCAAATAGTTTTTCAAGTGTATAAAACCCTAGCTCTCATTTTTTCTTATTGTTACAGATATTGCATTCATATATAAACACCCCAAATTTGACCATTGTGATGTCATAAATATGTCATCGCATGTGGGACCGACCTCAATCTTGTTTCTCACTTCATAGACCTATGGTCCAAATTTCACCCTTTAATACGGCTTGTCACCTCAAATCACTGGCTTTTTGCCAGTTTTCCTGTACATGGACATTTCAGAAAAAGCACCCAAACCTTTCATGTTTTTTTTTCAATTTGGATTGATTACTTTCTTCTTCTTGAAGTCAACGTAATTATTATTATTTTTACTGGGTTGAATCGGTCGTCATGCGTTAACGAGTGTGACTTGCTGAGACTCAAACCTGAGATTCCAACCTATGAAGTCAACATGATATTGAAACCACCGTGATAGTTATTTTTTGAATTGGTCATTTTCACCTGTAAAAAAATAGTTGGTGGATCCATTTCCAGATGATATTTCTGTCTGGGCTTTTTCAACTCTTATGTTTGTACCCCAATGCTCTTATCAAGTAATGTTGGTTGATTTTCAGTTACTGGTATCTGGATGAATCGAAAAGTGTGATCAGTCTTTTGTGTAGACATGACTTTTATGAAAAGTTGGCTGTAAGGTTGTGGTGACGCATGATGATAATTTGTTAATTTCTAATATGTTTTTGTAGACAAGCAGCAATAGAGCAAGAGAAACGTGACAGAGAACTTGCATTACGCATTGCTCAAGATGAAGGTCAGCAAGTCATTGAAGAAATTCCGAAGCAATTTCAAAAACCGTAAGTTGAATAAAATTTTAATATTTTGAATTCCTTGAATATTACCCATCCAGTCTTGATATTGGTTTCACAAACTGCTACCAAAGCCAGCTGGATGATGATATAATATCATCTGCATGTTGTTATTTGTTGCTGACATGAAAGTTTTAACTGGGAGCATAAGTTTGAAACCTGTGAGGTGAGGCAAGATCTTTAGAATATTTCTAACATATTTCCTGCAAGTCATAAGAGGCGCTTTAAAGGAAACGAAAAAATGGTAGAGGGTTTTATCATTGTCCAGGGCAGATAACACCCAATGCAATTCACCATAGCGGTTCAATTCTGGTTGGGATGTTTTCTGCTTAGAGTGCAGTTACTGGTGCTATGTCTTGGCCGTAGCTGGTTCCTTTTAGGCACTGCTTCCAGCCTTACTCAGGATGAATTTCAATGAAAAACAATAAGCCTCAATAATTGATTTGAAAGATCTTCTATTGCTCTAGTTAGGCTGTCCTCCTGTATCCCCTTCTCCGTAAAAATAAGAATAACATTCTGTCATGATCTGAAATAAGATATTTTTTATTAAAAATCCAGTTGGGTCTAGTTGTGGAGACTATCGCAAAATGTTTGTGCATTCAAACGCTAAAAAAAATTGAAAATTTTTCACTGATTTCTATGAACCATCAATTTAAAACTTTTTTGAGCATTTCAAAAATCCTCCAGGCTAGGTATTTATAAACCCTGAGTTCATTTCAGCTTCATCTGCACAATGTCCATGGGAACTGTTGAAATTCTGCACGTGACCATGAGCCACAGATACAGTGTCGTAATCGATCAATGACTCACACTTTGTGCAATAGCTGCAATGAATTTTAATGTGTATATGCAGACATTAACTCGAAACACATAAAAGTGCAAAGTGATGCAACGGAAGAGCTCTAAATACAAATATGATACTGACTACGGACATATTAGATATATAAAGATAGATAACAATAATATTTCTTTCTATATTGATCCACTTTATTCTCAATGCATTCACATTCAATTTTTTCAACTTATTTCATTTCAGGGATGAAACTGGATCAAAGTATGATATGTTCAATAACTGCATGGAAATCAAATATTACTTATTATGATTTTTGAGCATGCGTTGTGCAATTTCTTATATCGTGAAAATGAACTTCTGTTTTATTCATATTTTTTATGAATAGTATCTTTCAGTTTAACTTCAACCCTACCTCACCCGAACCTAGGAAACATTTTAAACGTTGGCCGAGTACTCAAGCTCACATTTGTATTTGGCGGAAATTTTGATTTTGCTTGCTCAAGATTAGTTGTTACAGATTCTGTGAGTGCAAGAGCCCTGCAAATGCATTTTCAATTCAATTTCCATCCATTGTTAAGCACATTTCTAGTTTGGCCGTCTTGGTAGCAGTGAAAATCTTTTATAGCTTTATCAAGATTAAAAAATGTTCTTGTTAATTTCAAATAATTTCCAGCTCCTGTCTAGAGTAGGTTGAATTGACTGCATAGAATACAATACACTGTGCTCACATAGCTGTCACATATTTTACCCCCCTATTTGCAGCTTCTTGATTTTTTTTATGTGATTGTCTAATATTTAATTATTATTGCCTTCAACTATTATTGAAGTCGACCTATAGATTTTTCTGAGCTCGTATTCCAGATCACACTACATCCTTTCACAAATTGCAGCTGTCTCTTTCTTGTTTATATCTGATTTATTTCATCCCTTTGGGGTTTTATGTTAGTGTGTAAGTATGTGCATGTGATGGATTGCAAAATTGAAATGAGTTTTAAGCAATCTTTATATATATCACAAACTATACCAACGTTTAAATGCTATTCTGTTGTTAAAACCCATAATATGAGAGCATTTTCAAACTAGGTCATACTCACTCTGTAGAGCTCCATAGAATTAAAGGAAATGGTAAATTTCAGTGTATTGTTGCAGGGTGGTGTCTACAGGTGGGAAAAAGGTTGATTTGACAAAATGGAAGTATGCTGAGCTTCGTGATACTATAAATACATCTACTGGTATGTATCTTTTCAGAATAGTGATGGGCTGATCCGATAGGAAGTCAACTAATCTGATTTTTGATTTTTTTCGATTTTGATCAAAATATAAAGCAAAATGCAGCTACAATACTCAAAATGGTCAGAAATTTTGACATTTACTGGGCAGATTTCAAAATAAAAATTATTTTTTTTACCAATGCTATATCATTCGAGATATAATAAGTTCTTCACAATATAAAACTTGGCAAATTCGGCTAAAATTGTTCCAGGATTTTGAAAAAGTGCTTTAAAAAATACACTGTGTTCATTTTAACAACTAAGTTGACAACTAAGTTAGAGATTGACTCAAGATTGGTATTATCATATGTTCTGTGAAAATCCACTGATTCTTGCATAATCGTAACAGCGTGGTTTAACACCCATTTGAGCAGACATGGAATGTTGACAAAATATTATATGCGGTTTTTATTGGCCACACTTAATATGAGCAGGATGGTGGCAACTACAACGGAAGTAATTATAATAGTTTAATACAAACTATATTCCTCAGTTCTAATATAGTTTATTGCGTAGTTCTATTAATTTAGTGTGCATTTTTTTAAGGAAAAAATAAACTCCGCATTTTCTCATTTTTTTCTACTGGTTTCAAAACGTCATGTTGGCATTTCCATAACTTGCAATTTCACCAGATATGTCATGACGGGCGAATCCTACGAAACTGACCCAAAATTTTTCTTCTCGTTTTGCTGTGATTGGTAAACATCTCTGCGCCATAATAGGTAATTTTCCTCAAGATGTCACGAGAATAAAATGATCAGCTTTAACAAAATTCGTTCAAAAATATAATAAACAAACAGAACAAAATTGAACTAAAACTTTTGTTGTTATGTCCCAATAGTCTCATTACTGATCTGATTATCTTACCACTCACCCACTGTTTTATGACAATACCTAATTCAATAAACTGTTTTTTTTTAAAAAGCATTTCTTTCTCTATAATCATGTCAAATTTTTTAAAATGCTTGTCTGAAGACTTCTGGCTTTGGACAAACCTAAGTCACAGAAATGAATTTGTGTATCTGTGAAACAAGTTACTTGGGACAAGTTCCTCTCATAGCAGGTAATTAACTTCAATCATGGAAAATATTATTGATGTCTGTTGAAATCCTTTCTAGACATTGCGTTTCTGGAAGCTTGCCGTTCAGAGTTTCATCGTAGATTGAAGGTTTATCATATGTGGAAAAATAATAACAAAGCAAGAAATCAAAATAAACAAGAAGAGAGAGCTCCACCTCAAGTTACGAAACATGGTAATTTCAACAATTGAACACATCAACATCAATTTAAGGGTATTTCCTGCATGCCATTAGATGCGCCTAAAACGAAACAAAGAAGTGGTTAATAGTTTCACTAATGTCCTTGGCAAATACCACTTTGCTGCACTCTATTTAATGGACCAACCATGTATGGTGTGTTGTTATATATAGAGTGTGGTGTATATATGGTGAGACCGATAAGTCCAATTGTAATTTGACTGAACTGCACTGGATAATAGTATTTCGCAAGAACTTTTTTGTTTGATTCAGAAACACTAAAATGTTGAAATTACTAAAAGTCTCACTTCATCTGTTTGAACATCATTTATGTATAGTTGACCATCCTGAACAACAGACTGCATTTAAAAATGAATAATGATTTGGTATTTGTGAAAATTTTATCTAATATTCCATATGCTTGGACTTTTTGTAATAAACTATCATCCTAAAATGTGGAAGCCTTGAAAATGTCAAGTTTAATCGACATTGCCTTTGTCCAATATTTTTTCCTTTGTAATTTACAGAAAGCATATCACATTATTTAACTAGGATTTTACCTTTTGTGTAGGTCGGTCAGAAATGAATAAAAGCCAAAATTATGGTATTATATGTATTGAAGCTAGTAAATTATTGCTTTGCGAAGATCAGGGTGACAGAATCTTGTTTTTCTTTGTGCATCCGAAATTTTCTTCGGAGCTTCGAAGATATCAACACTGGTATTTCATAGCAGTATTTTGTTTTTGACAGCAATCAGATACTTGAGAAAAGAGACTTTTTTGTCTTCTAGCCCATTTGCTAAATTTTGCTTTTGTTGGGACCCATCGTCTTCCAATGTTGTAGAAGATAACCGGCGTTCTGTCACACTGACGAAGATTATTAAGTGGAATTATTAACAGATCTACGTAAAATATTGTCTTAATGAAAATGATGGATTTCATATTATTTTATTGTTTTTCAGCTGCACAGATGGCATCTCAGCCACAAAAACTTTCTCAGAATATGCCCATAAATCAAGTGCGTGCACAACGATATTTTCGTATTCCATTTATACGACCTGCTGATCGAGCGATTGATCCCACAATTCGCAAGAAGGGATGGTGGTTTGCACATTTTGATGGACCTTATATCGCAAGGCAAATGGAATTGCATCCAGATAAATCCCCACTTTTGTTGGTAGCAGGTAATAGTTTGGTCTGATGTTTGTTTGTGCTTTACATTTGATCTATAAAGTTCGATATATCGTAAGAATGAAACTTTATTTTTAGTACAAAATGCATTTTTTGATTCTGTGATTCTTTCCTTTTTAAAACAAAAATATTTTCCAATAATTTCCAAATATTCACTCTAAGCACTACTAGAATCAAACGCCCAAAATAAACAAATTATGTGCTGTTTCGTTTGGCAAAAATTATAAAAAAAATTCAGGGCAACCAACTGTTTTGCTTGTGAAGGTTACCAAACAGCAATAACCACTATGATAGAGTTCACGGATGGCAATGATATATCGGCTAAAATAAGCCAATATTTATTGAAAATGACAGAAACAACAGATTTTTTCAAGTAGTGTAAAATCATAAACACAAGGCCACAAACAAAGTTCATTATTTCTATCAGCCAATAGTTCCATTTTGTTTTCCTTTTCATTCCGATTGAAACCCTGGTTTGTAACATCTACCTCTCTACATGCAGACATGAGTCTTACGCCGAGCAACCTTTTGCTTTAGTATGATATCTCCATGGATGGAATGATATTTCCGTATAAGGAACTATAACAGCATATTAACCAGACTAGACTCTTTTGTGTGGTTATTGCGTACTTCACATTCATTTTTAACGAAGGTTATAGTAAACCTTGATTTCAGAGATACCTGAGACATGATGAGGGGTTTATAATCATATTGCTCGGTTTCTTGTTTCAAGTCAAGTGTTTTAGTGCTTGTGTAAAGCCATTGGGGTTTTGTTGCAATTCATCGGAATTGTGGTTTTGCTTTCTGTGATAGCATGGTCTCGACTAAACAATGGTTAAAAACTGAAATATCAACATCCTTTTATTATTGCTGTATAATCATGCTCACCTTTTGCATGTCTCTATATCTTTTAATCTTGTTATATTCATAATTGATGGATCTTAACTGTCCAGCAGAGAATATGTTTGAACTCTGAAATAAAATAAAAAGTAAATTAGTTACAGTTTATTTAACCCTCATAAATATTGAGTTATTTTCATCTTCCTCATTATTTAAAAACATCTTCATAGTCCTGTTTATTGTGAACTTGAACTCATATTGGTGTCGGCCAATGTCATATTCATTGGGCCCTGTAAGGCGAATAAATAAAAATATTTTAGGTCTTGGATTTGCAAGCACAACAGTGCATCACATGTTCTTCATTTTTCTGTGTTACTTAAAATATTGTTTTATTTACTCAGGGAAGGATGACATGCAGATATGTGAACTAAGTTTAGAAGAAACTGGTTTAGCTAGAAAGAAAGGAGCTGAAGTTTTACCACAAGAATTTGAACAAGTTCGTAATTCTCGGTTTTTTAATGCATTTTGTGACAAGATGAATGGCCTACAACTCATTGGTGCAATCTATTATTGACTGTGACTCCTTGTTGTTGCATTTATCCCTCGCTTTCGTTTGTTGCTCATCGCATCGAGTAGGGCATGATTTTATTATACCAAAAGCATATGCAAAAGATAATGTGCATATGCATAATACATTATTATCAGTGTTTCGCAGAAGGCCATGTTTGGGGGCTTTAATTTTGCTTAGCGTAAATAATATCATATATACCTTGACTAGAAATCGCTCATCTGTATGCACATGCGACAGATACGCTCTTATACTTAAACATACTATTTAGTAAATCGATGCAGATGATGAAATGCTTCGTCAGAGATCTTAGGAATTGTAAGGCAAATCGATTAATGGTCCGGGATCACACATCAGCAACAACCCAGTATTATTTTGTCAAGCGTGAGCCATGAACCTAGCCTTGTTGACGTGATTAGGGTTGTCATTTTCAGATACTTTTATTGCAAACCGAATCTGGAATCTTATTATTTCGAATCGAATTCTTCGAATGTGATTCTACTTCACAAATTATTGGAAAAAATTCAATGATTTGCCAAAATTTTCAATATATGGGTAAACGTTTCCAAAATTATTCAGAATTTTTATGTATCTGATTGCTCTAAATCCTCATTCAATAAAAGAATTATTTTTCAAAGCATCCAAATTGGACATGTATTCGAGCCTGGAATTTGAAAATGATGTAATCCATCTGACTCAAACTTACCAAATAATAGCATTACAATTTTGCAATGAATAATGCATCCTCCAGACTATAGTTCGATGGTCACCCCTTGCCTGCTTTCAGTTGGGGATTTTAGACCAGAATGGAACAGCGCGAGTGTCTTAGGCAAGGGCATAAAAATACTTGTTCAGTGCACTGTTCTTAATAGAAACTTCAATCATTGCATTTGTCCATGCTTTGCCCCCATGATTATTCGCTTATTGCTGTTATTATTATCACATAAAACGGCTTGTCAGTATCGGTACGGTTCGAACATGACTTTTGTCTGAATTTAGGATATAGAAAAAAAACAATACTGTATTTTTTATCCAAACTTTTACGAGCAAAAAAATTTAGTTACGGCTCTCAATCAAGATATTTGTTGTTTCGTAATTACCGTACTAGATTTTGAAATATCATTAATGAGAAGGAAAATTGAATCTGTGGTGAGAATATGTAATTCAAACTCCGAGGGACGCTTGCGTTCAGGACCGGATGGAACGGTTTAAGTCTATTCCTTATTTGTAATAATGTATTCAAATGCTAATTTTGCCCTCCTGCGTGGGAGGCCAGACTTACTGGTGATTATGCCGAAAGTTCAAATAAAGGCACAGGCAATCCACTTTTCGGTGGAGAACAGAACAAATCCTTATTCATATTTGTAGTTTATTTTTCAATGATGGGAAGAAAGAATAGAGTACCCTATTTTCAAAAATTAACTAAAAAGCAAAAATGTATATTTGATCTTCATCAATAGCTTGATATTCTCTAGCTTGATAGTTTGTAGAATCAGGTACACCCACATGTTTTACGATTCATTGAAAAAAAGGTATCAACCCATCACGTCAGAACAATATGCCATAGAACTATATTATTTGTGATATATTTTTATACGAGATTTACCATGGCATTTCGCAATCCTATGTCTGTTTTCTTGATATTTTAGAGGTTTTTGAAACCAAATTAATGTGTTTAGGTGTGGACTTCAAATGGAGGACGTGAATATTTGCTTATGGCTATTTCCAAAAAGCAGGCTAGACCAACGTACGCCACTGCGATGATGCAACGTGAAAGTGGAACACCACCATTCAAGTCGTGAAATAAAAGAATTACTAAGATTTTATAGGGATGGGTCCAACTTGGGATTTGTTTTGAATCATACTTTTATAGATTAGGATTAAAGAAATATATCCACTGAATTCAACTTTGTCTTGTAGTTATGCTAACAGCCCATTATGACATTTAGCAGCTTGACATCCAAATTTTTTAGGTTCTAGGTTACTCTGAAAACTACCTAACAGCTCGTGTAAAAAAAGTATAGAGCACTAAGATAAAATTAGGCATGATCATTTCAATTCAAACAAATATTTCCTTTCATTGACCCATCCCTAGGATACTTTCAATTATAATTATTAGTGCGATAGATGTAGTGTAGTAATTCATTCCATTTTTTTGTTTCGAATAAGTGCAAATATACTGATTAAACCGTAAGTTAGGAGCACTAGTACAATATAACTGTCAATATTATATTTGAAATAAATTTACATGAAAACGTGTCATTTTATCTATTTCATATGCAAATTTTCCAAGCATAATTTTCATGATATTCTTAAAATAAAATATAAATTTCATAGTCATGGAGAATGTAATTGTGTAATATTTCTTTATGCAATATAATCGTACTTTGGTATCACTGTATTATTTTTGATTTAAGATTTAATAACATTAATTGCAATTTCTGCCCTATTTGGTTTTACTGTGTCGAAGTTCTATATTGATTATACTTAAAATACTCAGAAATGTGCATGGTACAAAAGTTCTTTCAATTATATAATTGTTTTTCAATTTTTGCTCCTGTGAACAAGCAAACTCTTCACTGCAGCAGCATTAGCATTGCGAATTAATGAACTTTTTTGCCTCCTTTTACTTTCAATGCGCTGATATTTCTTGCAATGACTGGTTACGCAAGTTTCAGGAATCGTATTCAGAATTTAACTTCTGAAACCACAATAGAATACACTTGTGATAATTCGGTTTATTCTCTGCAACCCTGATTTGGTAATTCTTTTTATTTTAAGGCTTCTCATTTGTATATAGGTATGTCATGTAATCATCAGATTTGATTGATGGGAATTTCACTATCTGAATAGTGAAAACAAAACTTCACACTTTTAAAAATACTTCCTTCTAACTTTTCCCCAATCATTAATTTGAGAGCCAGTAGCATGATTAGTATTGTAGCATAGGATTGTAAGTTTGTCTAAACTGCCAGACATTCCCTAAAAAGTTAAAAAAAAAAGAACTTGGCAAAAAACACAAAAATAGAGGTCTGTTAAGGCACATGGAGAAGTCATTTCCGAATGTAGTAGCTTTTTGTCATTGATTGATCATTAGTTAGTTCCTTGTAGGTGCTGCTTTCAGCCTTGCTTGGAAAGAATTCCAATATTAGTTACTTTTTTGAAGTTTGGGTGGATGGACATCAGAAGCACAATTGCAGCCAGTACAATTTACTGGCTCGAAAATAACGTTTTTGAATAATTTAAGCCTATTTTAGCAAAATTCCTATTTTAAATCAGGTGCACACTTTTAAATATCTTGATTTTACCTCTGGTGGCCACTTTCTTTGTGCTTCTGATGCCCCTACTCCAATATATAATATTATGCTAGCAAACAATGAATAGTGCTGTATCTTGATTATAGTGAAAAAATCTTCAAATATTAGTTAACTGCAATAAATAGAATATATCAAAAATATTACGTTTTGATTGAGTATGTGGTGTTTGCTGATTAACTGAGGTTTGACTCAATTGCGCTCATTTTATTACGTGTTTTGTAATACTATGTCATGTCTGTTTTATTGATGGTGTTCACGCAAAGATATGAGAAAATCTGTTCTCCTTTGTGCAGGCGACGTTAAATACGGCTTAACAACGTGGTGAACGACAACCTCTCGTGCCGGCAATAGTTTCGAATCTGGCTGAATGTTTCTCATTTTCATGCACATGATCAAGTTTGGTGGAGGAAACCTTAGCCATGGGCCTGCGGGAATCACACAAGGGGGGATGATTATGTGCGTGAGGTCTGCTGGAGGCTTCCCCTGTGCAGTACTTCGAGAAAATTCGTTGCGATTTTAATAGATTTCTGTTGCCACGCGTATATGGAGTTCTGTCGTTGTCGCTCCTTGAAAGCAAACATAAAATTATTTGAGAATTTTTCAACCTTTTTACGATAAATTTCTGCCGATTTTATTGTGCTCGGTTGTTATAGTGAGGCGATGCCTCTATAAATCTTCAGATAGATGTTGTCTTTAAAATACTTTGGCAATTCTTGAAATGTTGTCTCCCGTCTTTTGATAATTAAGTTTATTTAACCAGCATGTGATGCAAATATGTCACAACTAGAGATGCGTCGATACTGTCGATAAACAAAATCTTCGATGCCGATACTTCAAAAGAACTGATACCAATGTTGCCGTCAAAAATACCGATGCTAGCCGACACCGTTACTCTGAATTGCCGATACTGATGGTTCAATATGAGCCGATGTCAATACTGCCGATACTCACCCCAGAAATCAAAAAGTGAACAAACCCTAACCTTAAAGTTAAATGCACTAGATCACACTGGCCCAATAATTTCTGACAAAGTGAATGCTAATACGACGTTATAGTCCCACATTTAAATACCGCTTTGCTACTTCTGTAGGCATATTTCACTATTTTTAATGGCACACCGCAACACTATTTTTTTTTGTTGCAAAAAGAAATGTTTGCAAAATGCAGTACCTTCGAAAATAAGTAAAACAAAAAAAAACTGAAAGTAACATTGATAAATATTTTTTGATACGAATATCGTTGAGTCCACAAAAAAGTTTTATGTTGATCAAGTTGGAGCAAACCCATAGACTCAAAATAAGGCCAGCTTCGAATCAGTTGTGAATCGGCCATAGAAACCAAACTTTTCAAAATGCAGTGCAATTTTAATATTTTACCGATAAAAATGCGATCAAAATATTAGTGTTTTGCGCCCATTTTTTGCTGTCAAAAAAAGCGAGTATGATTTAAAATAAAATTGACTATTGTAGTTCTTTTTATACCACCATGAGTGAATTTGTAGTTAAACGTTTGTTTATTATTTGATAATCGAGGCAAATGGTTATGTTAAAATCCAGACATTTAAATAAATAATGAGCGATTCGAAGAAATTTTACGGATCTGATTCGAATTTCAGACGATTCGGTTCCGCCAAACCGTAGCAAAACTCAAACGTTTGGAGAAGTTCGCTTCCATAGTAACATAGTGTGGCGTACCTGAAATGGACGCTGAGGTTAGCCACAACCAAATATATCCGGTTCGATAGTTGACAGTCTTTGAGACCCCTTGTATACAATTTACGAACAACCTGACACAGTCACAGGTTGAAATCACAGCCAATCACAGGTTGAAAAGATGAATCACACAGTCTTCGTGGTTCACCCCAGATTATCCAATTTATGGTACACTTTAATATTAGAGCTGAAACTTAATACAACCAAATATTCCAAATAAATAACAAAATACATATAAAAAAACAGAATATCAACGTATCCGACATTAGGATAGGGCTAACCAGGGCTATACACAAGTACAAATTGGCATATTATAGACTAAAGATCACTAACTGGCAGTAGAAAAAGACAACATACAGTTTCCTAACATCTCTAAATATATATCGGCATTAACTAAACACTGAAATATCAACCGACAGTCCTACAATGAAAGAAAACTGGAATAAATCAGGAAAACACGGGAATATTCCTAAAAGCGCGGGAACGAGCCTCACAGTATCAGCTGATAGCCTATAAATGGAGCGCAGAGTCCGAGCATATGAATAGTCAACCATGATAATTGAACTACAGCGGACAAAATAAACAGACATGCTTGGATGTCTCAATAGCAAAACTCACAAGTTGTTACATATTCGCATCTCTGGGGACATAACAACACTCATTAATTGTGACTGAAACCTAAGCTGGGCACAAAGCATTACCCGTTGGTTGTGATAAAAGATGTATCGGTATCGGTCTGAAAAGGGACAACACCGATACTTCACAGAATGTGTCAAAAATAGATAACCCAACTATTTTAATTGCCAAATGATGAAAAAAGGTTGCAAATCGTTGTCATATTTTTTTCATGTGAGAACTAATTGACTAAACTAACAAGGGATCTATGCCAAAATCAATAACTTACACTAGCAAGCAGAAATATAACCAGCGACTTTTGGAATATTTTTTCGTAAATATTTTAATTGAAAAATTGCATATTCGACAGACCTGCAAATACTTCAAACTGGTGACTGAAACTAGGAAAAGCATTTATAAAAATCCGGTGCGAAAAAAATATTTATCGAATATAGTTTTTTTTGACATTTTTTCTAAAATACTGCATTTTGCAATCCTTTCATTTTTTAAATAATAATTATTGTCGTGGCGCGCTAATAATAGAAAATATGATATTGAAAGTCGCAAAATGTGGGACAATGAAGTCAAGGTACCATTCACTTTGTCGGACACTATTTTGACACTCTCATCCTGTGAAATATTAACTCAAAAATTGAGCTTTATGAACACTTTCGATAGCTTTTTCGGTTTTGGCATTTTTGATTATCGGCAATATCTTTGCATCCAGCATCGGTATCGACAGTAAGAGTGACAACTGTGCATCCCTAGTTGTGATGTATCCAGATTCTGCTTTTCACATAGCAATACCCATGAGTACTGACAAATCCGCTTCTCTGGTGGCATAGCAACACTCATGAGTTGTGACAAATCCGCATCCCCGATGACATAGAAGTACTCATGATTTGTGATAAATCCGCATCCCCGATGACATAGTAATACTCATGAGTTGTAACAAGTTTGCATCTCCAGTGACATAAGAATACTCATGAGATGTGACAATGCCGCATCCCCGATGACACGCAATACCCATGAGTTGTGACAAATCTGCATCCCCGGTGACATGGGAATACTCATTAGTTGTGAAAAATCCGCATCCCCGGTTACATAGCCATATTCATGAGTTGTGACTAATCCGCATTCCCGTTGACATGCAATACCCATGAGCTATGACAAATCTGCATCTTGGGTGACATGCAACACCCATGAGTTGTTACAAATCCGCATCCAAGGTGACCTAGAAATACTCGTGAGTTGTTACAAATCCGCATCCCCGGTGACATAGGAATACTCATGAGTTGTGACAAACCCGCATCCCCGGTGACATGGGAATACCCATGAGTTGTGACAAATTCGCATCTCCGGCGACATGCAATATCCATCATTTGTGACAAATCCGCATCCCCGGTGACATGGAATACCAATGAGATGGGACAAATCCGCATCCCCCATGAAATGCAATACCCATGAATTTTTACAAATCCGCATCCCCGGTGACATACAATACTCAAGAGGCGTTACAAATCCGCATCCCCGGTGACATGCAATGCCCATGAGTTGTTACAAATCCGCATCCTCGGTGACACAGAAATACCCATGAGTTGTTAAAAATCCGCAACCCCGGGGACATGCAATATTCATGCATTGTGACAAATACGCATCCCTGGTGACATGCAATACCCATGAGTTGTTGCAAATCCGCATCCCCGGTGACATGCAATTCCGATGAGTTGTGACACATCCGCATACCCGGTAACATGCAATACCCATGAGTTGTGACAAATCCGCATCCCCGGTGACATGCAATACCCATGAGTTGTTACAAATCCACATCCCAGGTGAAATGCAATACCCATGAGTTGTTACGAATCCGCAAACCCGGTGGCATGCAATACCCATGGGGTGTTACAAATCCGCCTCCCCGGTGGAATGCAATACCCCAGAGTTGTTACAAATCCGCATCACCGGTGACATGCAGTACCCCAGAGTTGTTACAAATCCACATCCCAGGTGAAATGCAATACCCATGAGTTGTTACGAATCCGCAACCCCGGTGGCATGCAATACCCATGAGTTGTTACGAATTCGCAACCCCGGTGGCCTGCAATACCCATGAGTTGTGAAAAATCCGTATCCTCGGTGACATAGGAATACCCATGAGTTTTTAAAACATACGCAATCCCGGTGTCATACAAGTACCCACGAGTTGTTAAAAATCCGTAGCCCCGGTGACATGCAATTCTCATGAGTTGTTACAAATCCGTATTCCCGGTGACATGCAATGCCCACGAGTTGTGACAAATCCGCATCCCCGATGTAAGTATTGGGTATGAAAAGCAACAACATATCTGAGTTTATCTAAAGAATACCCAGAAACTATGACAATTTACTGTAAAATTTGGTTCATATGAGATATCCGTGTTATATTTCCATCTATTATTACACCAAGATGTATTAGTTATTTTTATTTGTCCAATTTTTAGATGGAAATCAAAACCTTCGATCTGTTGCCTAGATCGAAACAACATGAACTTGGTTGTTGAGTGGTTTGATGACAATTAGTTCACTTTTAACCACTGACCAATTTCATCAATTTGTTTATTCACCGATAATTGAAATTCAATGATATTTTACATGCGGAATCTAAAAAAAGGCTGTGTCATTAGCAAATAAATTAGAGTCTAGAAAAGATAGAGACGGAAGTAAGTGGAAATACGAGAATACAAGAGTTTTTCAAATACTTTAGCAAACTGAGAAAGTAATGAAATTGGCCTGTAATTACCAGGATCTAACTTCGATCCCTCCCTGCGTATTGGGACAACTTTTGCAAGCTTGAAACGTTTGGATCAATTCCTTGTTCAAGATAGGCATTTATCATTTTGGTCACCAAAGGTGCTAATATATTTTTTTGCAATTTTAAAAAGTTTGATATAAATTATATCACTGAAGAAAAATTGAACTACAAGAACTATGACCAAGTGTGATCTTCTTGGTGCACTATGATTGCATCTGCCAATTTCCAACCAGCATCATCGAAATGCATATTCGAGGCATTATAAATTTTATAACAATTAGTGATTTTGCAACCACAAACATCAATGCATGTGGGATTATCACACAGGGAATTCTTTCCGATAATTTCCTTAATCTGCTTCCACGTCTTTGCAATATCTTTTTGAGACGCTAAAACCCGCTTTTTATAATATTTTTCTTCGGAAATGAAAACTAATTTTCCGAAGTAGTTCTTGCAAACCGAATACTTTTTAAAATAATTTTAATTCTTATCATGTTAAGACTTTATAAATATTTTTTACTTTTCGTCGATATAAGATCAAGGGTATTCCAAGGTTCCAGTTTCAGTTTGATTCCCTTTTAGAGAGAATTTTTAGAAGTACATGCCTATCAACAACATTTGTAACTGAATTCAACATATCATTGGCATGATGTGTTAATAACGCAGTCAAAGACTATACTCAAATGTTCTAGATAATTACTCTCTATAAAAGACGAATATTGTGCTTGTAAAACTTGACTGTGTTTTTTGCATGCTAATTGAATTTCAACAAGTAGTGGAAAGGTATATTGCTAGTGGATGTTACGACTTGCATATTATTGGGGTAAAATGATCAATCAATGTTGAACCGCTTTGTCCTATTCTAGTTGGTCTATTAAATGTCACAAAGAAAGTCAGCACCATGAACTATATTTAGTCAATTTTTCACTTTTGAATCAGATTCATATTTTAATATATCAATGCCAAAGTCACCGATAATATATACACTTGAATTGGAGCTGCCGAGATATCATCAAACTGTTTTCCTTTCGTTCTGGAATTCAGACTACGAATAAGAGGGATATCATAGACAATGCTAATGATTAATTTTTTACTTGACAGTTTTGCATCGTTGCAATTATCAATTTCGATCTATCGAAAATTCACCGCAGTCATCAAGAACATGCATCAAGAAAGGCAACATAAATCGGTGATGACTTAGTATTCTAATATTCAATAATCTGCTTAAGGTAAAAATAGAAAAGTCAGTACAGTGGGACGGTTCGAAACGAAATTGGTGTAGAAATGCTACGAGCTATCCCATTGATTATATGACTATCTAAAATCCTAGGAAGTGTTGTGGCAATCGCGATAGGCATGTAATTACGATTATTGGCTGTATATATGTGCCCATGATACCATTGAGTATATCACTATGCATAATATATTAAATAAAAATTCAAAAGAATGGAAAGCAGCGGATGAGCGCGATCGAGTTGATTCTTGGTGATGTTGTCTAGCCCCGCCAAACAGTTGGATTTGAGGGGAGGAATTGTAGTTTCTAAGTCTTGTGGACTCATCAAATAAGAATTGACATTGCTTTCTGATGATTCCCTAATTGGCCTTTCAACAAACTCTTTATCAGGAGTACCTTTGGCGCTATTGAACAGGGATTCGTAATGTGATTTCCACATACCGCAGATATTTAAGTCGTCGCAAAAAATAACTCTGCCATTGGTTAAAAGAGCGCCTGCAATTGCATCGGCCCGATGCTGTTCGTAGTGTATTTTGCAGCGCCAAAACGCATATTTAAATTGCAATCTGGATCTGTTATAAGTGTCATATATCGGACCATATATGGGTTTGTTGCAATAAATCCATCTGTGGTAAGTATATCTAGACAGTTCATAATATTTCTCAACCTGATCATTCTAACCCGGTATATTGGCTCATCGACTTTTCCTTTTAATTTTTGTTTGTCGAGCCTGGTAGATCAGGTCTCTTCGAAGATCACTCAAATTCTCGTTTAAAATATCGTTCTTACCATTTAGTTTCATCAAATTTGTCTTTTCCTAAAAATTGCATCCCGTTTATTTTTTCTACAGAAACGAACTATTATGCCTGGATCTTCTTCATTTTATTTTTCCACAATCTTTATAACATTTTCATTACCTTTCTGTTTATAACAATGAATCTCTAAATTAAGTCGACGTCCATATCGACAATTTGTAATAGTAAAAATGGCATACTTTTTATTTATAACGAATTGGAGATTTGAAACTATTCGAAAAAATATCCAAATCCGATTCGAATTCCGAATGCTTCGGTTTTCCCTATCCCTAATAACAAGTTAACAGGCAAATGACTAATCTACTCAAGTTTATATCAATGAAGTCTTCACCAGCTCACCGGTGTAGATAGGATGGGATATCCTTTTTATCCTGCAGGAGAGGAAAGCCGAGAATACATCGTGACCATATGGCGAACCACGACCTTTCGTGTAGATACCAGAACCAAACCGGGGTGAAGGTTTTTGGATTTTACGTGAACCACCGTGCACCAGCGAGGCGTCCAGCAGACCTCTCGCATCCTCCCTCACGGGATTTGAACCTGTGTCACGACGATCAGAGAAGTAGCTCGAAGCGTATTCCCACGCTTTACCAATTGAACTAACCGGGCAATGTGAACCCAAAAGAGATTTTCTCCAAATATGCTTGAACCTTGAACAGTCTTTCGTTCTAATTTCTAACCATGAGCCGCAATTATTATACTATTTGGCTCTAGTATCAAATCTACAAGTTCTAGAGATCTAAAATCTTAGTCAAACGCCCCGTGTAGACGGAGACTCTTTGCTCCATATTTTTAATCTAAGCTTTCAAGTCTCTCTTTGTTCCAATGGATGATTATACACAAAAGCGTAATCCAACAAATAAATGTTCGTTTTGACGGCCTATTTGATATGGATCAAATCAGACAAAACAGTACTATTATCTTACAAAAATGCAACTAGATTTTTGGCAAGAGCGTAATAACCTATTTTTGATAACACGGACTCTTCAATTTTTCACCTGCTATGCCAAAAAACTATTACAACTACAAAAACCACTTTCTGCAGCATGGTTGTGTTGTACACATCAGGTTTTGCTTCATTGAATATCATTGAAAAAAAAATAAGAAAGCTCATAACCATAATATTACATTTTTTTATTGCAGAATAGATTCTTTGGCAAAAACATGGATACAAACTGTGCATGGACTACTATCGGAGTCTTTCGGAGATGTTCAGGCAAAAAAGCAATAAAATATAATTTTGCCAAAAATTGAATTCCTCCCAAAATCTGAACAATTTGACCTTTTAACTCAAGATTAGATAAAGTAATATTTCTGAGAATAGAGACAAGAACTCTACCACCAGACCAAATCTGAAAAAAATTGGGAGATGGACGTGTAAACAGCGGATTTCTGGTTTAAATATAACATAACAAGTTTAAATATATATATATATATAAATAGTCTGTATTTAACTCAAAATTCAGTAATTTTGTGTATTTTAGCTGTTGCGAGGAGTGGAAATGTGAGAATTGTATTTAAAAAATAATAGCAGACACTATAAAACCTTAACTTCGTTTGTTACACACCCAGGAACACCACAACCAAACCTAACGAAGCAGCGAACAGACTGATGATCAAAATGGACCAACATTTTTTCGTTTATCGAAATTCAGTCTGAGCAATGCTAGAAGCAGTGCCTTAAAGTAACCAACTAATGCCCACTAGATGGCAAAGAGCTACTAAAAGATGCAGTACTAGTAGCTGGATTATGACCTAATTGATCTGTGATTACATGCAGTTCATAATACAATTATAAATAAGCATTATTATTTCACTACACTCACTTGGAAGTAAATGATACAAGATGACCAACAAAAAAGGCGAATGATGGCTCATGTAACTTTAGGTCGGCAAACAAACTACCCAGACTTGGATCGAGAGGTTAATTCTATGGCTAATAGCAGATTTTCGCAACACTTCTTCATGATGAAAATAATATCCTATCCTTGGGGCTTTGTTGAAAGACAAGAAAATAGCATAGAAGATGTAAAATACCAATTGCACACACTAGAAAATAGCAGTAAATGCAGATCTAAACATACAATTGCACCCAAAACCTGACAACTAAATAGAAAAGATTGGAAGGTACATGCTTTAGAATAGTCTGACGTATTCCTTGCTTGTTATAAGAGTGACCAGAAGGGAACAAAAAAGTGGTAGAAGGTTTTATCACCAGCCAGAGCAAAAATCCTTCACTGCATTTTACCATGAACCCAGAGTTTTCTTTGGTTAGTTTCTGTTTTAGAGTGCAATATCTGGAATAACAAACATATTAGTTTTTTTCTGTTTAACTCGGCTCCATTCAAGAGCTGCTCCTTGCCTTGCTGGGCTGGCCGCTTGTGACTCGGGTCTTCACTTATAAGGCTATTGTGAGTGAATAGGTAGATATTCTAAAGGCATTTGATTAAAAAACGCTGTCAGATTAACGAATTGAAAAAGCAAGGAATATCCCCAAGGATGTATTTACTAAGATAAAGGCAGAGTTTGGTGAGTATAGAATAATGTCCCATCAGCACTAAAATCTTGTGCAGTCTGGCCATTAGCCCGCAAAATCCACTTGTATGTAAGCAACCCATCAGCTCCCACTGGACCTCTGGCATGAATGCGTCCGGTGCTAATACCAACCTCTGCACCCAAACCCATTCTGTGACCATCTGAAAATCGTGTGCTTGCATTATGAAAAACACAAGCGCTATCAACATTGTGTAAAAAGATTTCTGCAGTTTCCTCGTTATTTGTAACAATCACATCAGTGTGGGAGCTTCCATATTTGTGAATGTGGAAAATAGCTTCATCAACATCATCCACTACCTCTATACAACATTCCAAATCTGAGTATTCTTTGTTCAGGGAGTTGGTAACTGTAGGAGTGAAAAGTAACTGTCCAGCCAGATTGGGCCCTGAATTAATATGCACACCTTCAGCACGTAAAACATCAGTAATTTCCTTAAAAACAGAAGTGTGAATCAAATCCTTGTGCACGAGTAAAGTTTCCATAGCATTACAGGCAGCTGGGTAATCACATTTAGAATCACGAACAACACGGCAAGCCATGTCTACATTGCAGTCCTTGTCAATGTAAACATGACAAACTCCATCACTATGTCCTAAGACAGGTATCGTTCTGGAAGATGCTTTTGTGATGCCACTCACCATCTCAGATGATCCTCTCGGTATCACTAAATCAACGTCTTTATCAAGTTGAAGTAAATCAGAAACCTCCTCTCTTGTATCAATTAATTTAACAGCATCAACACAACCATAAAGATCTAGCGCATCTTGAATGATTGTGTAAAGGCAAAAATTGGATCTTGAAGCTTCTTTCCCTCCCTTTATCAAAAGACCATTCGCAGTTGCGATTGAAAGAGCAGCAATTTGTGGAAGACAGTCTGGTCTTGATTCAAATATAATAAGCAAAACACCAATGGGTATGGAAACTCTCTCAGCAATCATGTTATCCGCAATCTGCATCCGGGATATCACACTACCAGTAAGTTTGTCACATTGTGATGCTATTTGTCTTGCCCCATCAGCAAGACTTTGTACTTTCACGGCTGTGAGTTTCAAGCGATTAATCATTGCTTGCGAAAGAACACCTTTTTGCAATGCCTCTTCTACATCTTCCTGATTAGCGGCTAGAATTTCAGTCATTCTCGTTTCTAGCAATCGGGCCAATTTTTGTAAGATTTCAGCCCTCTGATAGGACTCAAGTTGTTCGAGTTTTCTTGACCCAGACCTGGCAGAATTGGCCTGTATTGTTGGACTGTCACCATTCACTTCAACTTCAGTGAAAAATGTACCAATGTTTTTACCTCTTACAGAATCCAAAATTGGGGTGCCCATTGCACTGCACCCATTACATATAAGAACTGATGTGCCCCTTTGAACTGCCCATAAAGCTGCCTGGACTTTTGTATCCATTCCTCCAAGACCAACAGTGGATTTCGCTCCATATTTGATAGAATTTGGATTTTGAATACAATAAGTATTTATCAGTTTAGAGTTTTCGTCATCAGGTGAAGCTGTATATAATCCATCTACATTTGAAAGTAATAGAAGTAGATCTGATGAAATTTGCACACATAACCTTGCAGCAAGACTATCATTATCTTTTATACTTATAACACCCTCCAAATCCTGATTTAACCCTGGTGGTGCTACAATAGCATCATTGGTATTAATTATCGGAACAATTGAAAGAGACAATAAATTTTCCAGGGTAGATTGCAAATAAAACCTATGCTCTCCAACAAAGTCATGTTTGGAAACCAATATTTGTGCAGTTGAAATGTTGTATTGAGCAAACATAGTCTCATAAAGAGCCATCAACCCACTTTGTCCAGCAGCTGCACAAGCCCTTGGGTCAGCATGATTTCTGGGTAGTATTTTGTCAATCACATTTGTTTTATTTGCTTGCACTGGTTGAATTGCTTCTCTAACACTTTGATTCATCATCAATTCTCGCTTTAACCTTTGTCGTCCAAATGCCACAGCACCACTAGTAACAACCATCATCTGGTAACCAGTGTTTTGCAATTCTGCCACCTGTTCTATGATAGATGCAAGTCTGCCAAGAGCGATACCAGAACTGTCGGGCCTGGTCAAGACAGCACTTCCCAATTTTACAACAATTCTTTTGGCATGCTTCAGTTCACTCCGTCTTAAAAAGGCTTTACCAGAACCTTTATACAAATGAGGATTTATAACCTCTGTCAGGTTGCTAGTTCGTTCATTCGTCTCAGTTAGGGTGGAAGTGTGGCGAGTTGAGGAAGCATAACAAGAGGAACATCTTAAGTTCGACAAAAAATGTGAATTTAACTTGAGCCTTGATTTAAGCATATTTTCAGAATGTTCAGCTGTGAATAAAATTTCTGAAAAAATCAAAATATCAGTCATGAATTTATACAATAAAATATACACACCTACAGAGAATTGTTTTTGAGAGAACTTGTGAATCTGACTCATTCCTTTGCTAACCAAACTTCATTAAATTGCACTGTTTTAACCACTGTAAACTATGTCATAGCAGAATTTGTACTTTGAGAGGCATTCCATTATATTTAAACCCAAAAATGCACTTTTACACATCCCGTCTCAGAATTTCTTCAAAGTTCACCTGGTAGTAGAATAGAGTCATTTCCGAAAAAGAAAATTTTATGAACCAAGGTCAAGGGGTTTGGATTTTGTAGGCCATTAGATTCCTTGCTGAGTCAAGTTTGGATTTTCAAAATTCCTAGTTTCCCCAATTTCTCGCATACTATTTGATTGATATTTATGAAATTTAATACCCAGAAGTTTTGGGCCAAGGAGTCCATTTCAGCAACGAAATATGTAATATTCTGGGGGTGAAGTGGTTGTTTCAAGCCTTTTCATTTTTTTGGTCACAATCTTCAGTAGAGCGAAACGCGATATGGGCAATGAGTCAGCAAAAATAAACTTGGCACCAAGCAAACTTCAATCTTTATCTAAAGAAAAATGTGAACTTTAATAAAAATACCAATTACGTATAATGGGACACGTATCTTTCTTCAATACCATACCCCTCATACTGGTAGTACTTGGTGTATAGTTGCAAAACACCCAGACATTTCTATAAAATAAAGAATCAATTTTGTAGGTTTCAAATAAATATTCGTTTTTATCATTAAAATTGTTTTCAAATCAAAATCCGTTCTTAATCAGATAACCAGAAGCCAATTGATTTCCAGCATTGATTTTGCAAATATAACACCACAAGTTCCAAGTTAATAAAATAATAATATTTACCAATGTTACCGGTGTTGTTGAAAAGATACAAACACATAATGCTTCACAGATCAGATTAGGCATGAATATTCACATGCGGTAAATATTACTAGATATTCAACATATTCTCGAATATGCTGCTAAATATACTGATTTTGTTTGTTAAAGACTTTGGGGATAGAAAATATAAATTTCTAAAGATAGGGCAGATACAGTAAAATCCAGTCGTCAAAATTGTCCAACAACTCGAATGTCCAGAGCGCATTTAATATTTACAGATAATAAAAAGTATGACTTAGAAAAGCAATTTTATAACAACTATCTATTTTTGTTGTAGTAAAATGTAGGAGGAAACTCAAATTTTCACTTTAGAAAATACCGATTTCACAGGGTAAATGAGATAAGGGACTTACGTTCCAAATTTAGCAGCTGAATGTTTCCTGGATACCTTTTTTCCATCGTAACAATAGATTTAGATTATTCCATCAATTGACAGAATTATTTTTTTTTGAATGTAGGCCAACTTGAAAAAGCCAAATATTTGGCATTTATCGATTTCTATTACACTGGATGAGACTGACAATGTTGGGAACCACTGCTCTACCAGCACGCAGATTTTGAAAAAATCTGAGATGGGGTGTAACCTTGTTAAGATATAATGAATGCTTCTTCTACTAAGGTGAAATTGTGTTGTTTTAATGATTACTGCAATCTGTACGCAGTATGTCAGGTTACATCATGCATAACTTTAGAATGTGACCATGATCATGTTGCACAATAGCCTAATAATTGAAATCATCTACCTATCTTTTTTTACTAAGGAAGTGTTTGAAATTACATAATAATCGATAAGATGAAAAAATTAATTTTACGATTGTTGTATAATCCAATTCCCATCAATTAGTGTTTTATCCATTTTGTTTCCAAGTTGGGAATCATTATATATATATAATGTACCATTCTTTAATAATTATTTAAAAAAGAATGAGAGAAAGAAAACAAAATTTCATTAGTTGGGAACAAATAAAATAATGTGAAGAAATAAGATGATAAATAATTATAATTACTGTATGAAGAATTAGTAAGATATAAAGGCTAGTTGTTATTCAGTGGAATGAAACATCTCATGACAAAACATTCACTGAAAAGTTCTATATTCTTCCACCAACATGAATAAAACTACAAGAGGCCTCAAATCCCCCAACACCGGTACGGTATAGCAGTGATAATAAGAATGTTTTCCTTATATAAGTCATGTACTGATAATTATTTTATCAAAAATTAATATATATAATTTATATACCTAATATTAAATTCTATTACAAATATATTCAATTTCTCTCACATAATGACATCTATTGCGTTGTTTTTCAATGGCAAGTCTGCTAGTAAATCTCTTAATTTGTGATATTACAAAAGAAACATTTGGGATATGATTTTGGTAAAATAACTGCATTTTTCTGTAACCATAATTTATATCTTCTTATACATAATAATGAACAAAAAGCATCAAGTTGTGCTCCATTAAAAAGTGAAAATTAAGAACCAGATGAATTTACCATAACACAAGTTCTATTATTTGGATTAAAATGACACTCATTAATATTCATAACTAATCGGTGAATAAAATCACAAATATATATTATACAAATTAACACCGCCAAAATAAATATGGAATAAACTCAAGTTCATTATCATTACATAATACACGAGTTTCATTTCCAGCATGTCTTTTGATTCTTGGTTGAGTTTTTTTTTACTGGCAATATATCATACATAATATTAAAACTAAAACTTTTCACATAATTGGTTAATATTACCGCAGGGAGTTTGTGTATTAACATGATGCAATAAAATAATTATTTCACTTTTTAAACTTGAAACAATCTTTCCATAGTGTTTGCATCTTTCCAAAGTGTTTGTGATCGTCCCTCTGGAAATCATCATCAGTTAACTTGTGTGCTTTAATAAATTCAATTATACTTTTGTAAAATAAATTGTGTGTGAATCTATGTGGAACGGAACTTTTTTCCAATATTATATTCTATGAAATTATAATCAGGAATTGAAGCATCACAAATTTCCTCTCTGACATGAAAATAATACAAAACTCTCATTGCGTACATACAATTGAAAGAAATTGGAATGCCAATAATCGCATAACCACCCACGTTTTTAGGTTTACATAAGGTTGAAATATTCAATTTAAATTTACCATCAAAAGCAAACCTCTAAACTATCATATTGATTTCTTAACCGAATTTATAGGACATTGGGGATATTTTCAAAATATACAAGAACTGGGGTAATATCTTCATTTTAACTACTGACTAAGCGGGCTTTTCCTTCTAAAGTAACTCAGAACTTTAATCCCATTCAATTCACTTACAATCTCTTTTGTTCTATCTTTACATTTTCTCCATTTGATTACCTAATGCCTTCATTGCTAAAAATTACACCTAAAATTTCTAAACTACCTTCTTCTTTTATATCTTTAATTTGATCATTGCTTTTCCAAATACCTAATTTTAGCAGTTTTTTATTTAACTTTAATCCGTTTGATTCTTCATAATCTTGCAGTATGCATATGCTTTATTAATTGGTGCTTTTTTTCGAGTATCAGTGTTATATCATCCGCATATCCAGCTTTTCTCTTCTCGCTATTTCCTTGTGCTATGATTACGCAGATCTGTTTATCAAGGTCTGTATACCTGGTCACGGGTTCAATTGCCATTAGGCTATAAACATAAAAAGGCTCAAAGGATATAGTTGTCTGAGGCCGTGGAGTTGTCTTACCGATGCGTTGCATTACGTTTAGAATAACAAAATAAAAAAGACAATGAATGGCTATGCGTTAATTGTGTCCATATGCCTACAAACCACGAACGCAAAAAACGAAACTGTTTCATTGGAAAACGTGAGTAAATACATGAAGAACATTGCGCTTGCATAAAACGCAGGGGTAAAATAAAACAAACCTTAAAAAAATGCGAACGTGTAGTGCGACCAATCTAGCTTGGACCAAACTATTTCGCCACATAAAAAGATGTTGTCTATCAGATGTCGCCTGTCCAGTGTCTACAAAACCGGTAAAACGGCAAAGATCGGGAATTCCCGGTCCGCCATTCTATTGCCGATGATCACTGCAAGCGATTTCTACGATTTTGATACATGCGTCCCCGATACGATGGCCGAAAGCGACAAATTGTTTATCTCAATGCAATTGATACGAATAGCTGCATAAATATTTTAACAAACTATATTCATCAATGGTGTGCCCGGTTAGCTCAGTCGGTGAAGCGTTGGGAATACGCTTCGAGCTACGCATCTCTGACCGTCATGATGCAGGTTCGAATCCATTAGGGATGATGATTGTATGCGAGAGGGTGCACGGTGGTTCACGTAAGCGCTGCTTACGGCTTCCTCCACCAACCAGGCTCATGCACAGGAAAAATGAGAAATAAGATTATAGAAGTCAGGGATTAAGTAAGTCTCTACGCCCTGATCTATGATGAATATCTTCTGATCCTAACCCCGAAACAGAAACGAACAATACGACGTATTTGAACCTAATCACTAGGCAGAATATATATGTCTTTATTCACCAAATCAACTTTTATTTATACACAAATACAGGCGTGGTTATTTGCCTGAAACAAGAGCATGATATATCAAAAATAATATAAAACAATACATGTACATTAACAGCCAGGAAACTTGTTCTGTCACGTATTAATCAACGATGAATCTCGCCTTATTGACTCGATCCTACTTGATTACACATGACTCACCAGAAACAGTCTTCACCAGGTCAGTCTTCACCAGGCAATGGAACATGTATAAAATTGGAATGTCAATCACAGCTACTATGATTCCCACTGCACTACGAATATTTCTGCGATCAGGATTCACGTTCAGAAATCATGCGAGATGTGCGGGGGGGGGATGTAGCTACCATGACAGAAGAGAAGAAGGTTATTATGCGACTTGCAGTCAAAGATGAAAGCATTCTTGTTCATCGCATTGAACTTGGCAAAATGACTCGGGTATCCGGTACAGGAATTCGTACTTTCCTTGCAAACCTCAGAGGTCAAGCCGCCCTGTGCAACTACGTCGCCAAATGCACACAACCAGGATGTGGTCATATCTTTGACTTCAGTAACGAAATCATCGAGAACAATTTAGTAAGTGGTATCGCTGACCATGAGATTCTGTAAGATTTGCTGGATGATTGCAAGACAGATAGGACGCTCGAGGAAACAGTCTCTTTTATCGCTCAGAAGGAGCAGGGCAAGAGCACCGAGTATGTTTTATCAAATCCTTGAAAGGGATGTGAGAATTGGAGTCTTGGAGACGGTCAGTACAAACACCTCCACTACATAGTGTTCTCGAATGGCTGTGACAGGCAAGGTTGATGGTTCGCCACGCCGCACCGTCGACCTGCAGACGCAGAATCGCGCCTCAGTCCGGCAGACACATCATGTACCCACACCTTTCCACCTCGCTGACAGGATATCACAAGTACGCCGGCGGCCTAAGCTTCGAAAGCCGGCATACGAACCGGCCGGCCGTCCGACAATGGACGGGGACTTGGAAAAAACGGACACAAGTCGAGAGTCGGCCTGAAAAAAAATATGACAAATCGTAGATCTGGAGAATGATTTTCAACACATCGCGGTGAGAAACTGCTCCAGTGGGTACGAAACCCTGATCTTCAACTAGGTCGTCTGCAAATGATCTAGGGCCCAGCCTTCGCGCAGGATGCTCGCCTCGACTTAGGCGCAAGCCGACTCGTGCTTTGAGACATGCAGCCTTGGCCAACCTCGGCCAGCAAGCGGAAAGTGCCTGGATCAGGTGTTTAAGCGTTAGTTGGAAATGCGATTCGAGCCACGCATCACTGACGTTTCGGGTTGGAATCCTATTGGGGGATGATTATATGCGAGAGGTCTACTGGACGCCTCGCCGGTTCACGTAAGTGCGGCTTATGACGTCTTCCACCAACTATGATGACCAAAATTAGTAAATCCTATGCCAAAAACCCTCACCCTGATTCGGAACTGGGAATGAAATCCTACCTACCAATGAGTTTGGAAATTAATTCTTGGCAATCTAAAACATGTAGAGCAGTTCTATCGGTTTAATCCTGGAGATGGAAATTCTAGGAGTAGTGCCTCAAAAACTTGATAAATACCGGAAAAACCCTAAAGAAGATATGAAAACAACCAAGTGACTTTAGGATAAGATTTACCCTGATTCACAAGGTAGAATCCGTCTTCGTCCGCTCATTTCTCTGACAAGCAATCCCCCGACAGAAGCTTGAAAATTGGTGATGTACCGGAAAGTCCCCGAATAAGTTGTGTAAGCGTTCAAATAAGTTTAGAAATGGATTCCTGATGATACAAAACAGTGAAATCAGCCAAATGACTTTACAATCAGATTTATCATGATTCAAAATGTAGAATCTGCCCATGTTCGTTGATTGGAATGTTTAGTTGTATTAAAATTTACAGGTATATGTTGGCTTTACCCCTAAATTTGATAATCAACAGACAAAATTGAAACTATCTGCAACTGCAAAATTATTGGATTATAAATTTATATACTTGAAGCACATTAAAAAACTAACTATCAAGTAATGTAAGATGAAGCAATGCCAAGCAATTAACAAAATTATGACAAAAATTGAGTTGATGGCTGCTACCCAACAGGACCTGGTTAAGCGTTCTAATGCTATGTCTTCCCTTGACAATCAACCACTAATGCTGCACTTGGCGAAAATAGGCGGGACTAGAAAATATGTAAATGACTTCGACCGCCTGCTCCAAAATCTAACACCCGAGATTTCCAACATTTGGGAAAGGATAGAGTATTCTGAGAAAAGAATTGATGACCTGGAGCAATAGACCCGATGAAACTGTATTATCCTTCATGGCAGCAAACCCGTTCCGGAAACTGAGTATATTGAAACATGGCTTGTAGGAAACCCTCGCAACAAATCTGAATCTCGACAATAACATTGACATTGCCCATAGGCTGGTGGCACAATTCAAAAAAGTCTAGACAGGACCACAGTGGACTCTCAATAACAGAGTATCTGACAAAACATTGTCTCAAGCTTCTCAAAGCTGAGGAATCTGCTTTTGTATTTGGAAATATATCACTACAATAAATGGGAATGTTTTATTTCATTTCATATTTGCTATTACAACGCTGGAAGAAAGCAAGTTAGTCATACTTTTAATGACATTGATAGAATTAGATCACTGTCTTTTTCTAAACCCCTCCAATCTATATAGAGATATATACGTTGATTTATGCAAGTTTGATTTATTGCTAACTGGTGATTACGCGAATCTGCAAGTCAAACAAGACCTAACATCAACAGTTTTTAGTGTGCCAATTTATTTTGCATAATCTTCTCCCCTTTTTTTAAATCCATTTACCTGTTACAGCCCATGCCCAGAAAACAATTGAAATACACATGTAGACAATGTGAAAAAATGTTAGGGATGATAGATATTCTGTGATATTTGCTTTAAATGGTTGCATTTTAAATGTACAAACCTTAAAAAGTCTGAATATGATAATTTGGCGTCAGAACCAGATGACAAACCTTGGTGCTGTGATATCTGTTTAATTGATAACTTACCTTTTTCAACAATAAATGATATTGATCTGACGGATTCTTTGCCAAATGAGAATAAAAACCCTATTAATGATGGAATTTTATATCTAGATTATTTGAATAGCTATTTTAATAATATAGATGTTGGAAAGGATGATGCTGACATCAATGCTTCTAATCAATACATCCTGAAATTTATGACATTAGATTTAAGGATAATACTGAGATGAATGGATTCATGTCCCTCTCTATTAATATTAGGTCACTGACCTTCTCCAAAGATTTTAAAAAACTTGAAGCATTAATTGATTCTTTTCCATGCTAACCTCGTGTTATTGCTGTGAATGATATGTGAATAACAAACTCATCAGTTGATGGTCATTTCAACTCTCTTCAAGAACACAAATTCTTATCAAATAATAGATCTAATTTTCGAGGTGGTGGTGTAAGTTAGAGGTACAATGTTAGCGGTATGAGGCCAAAATCAAGCTTTGGAGTTCATTGTGTTCCTTCTAATATTCTCAAGCATCTTCCGCAGCACATTTTAGATATACTGCTTTATATTTTATCTCTAACATCTGCCGTATAAGTCAATAAGTTTAAAATTGCAAAGGTTCTTCCTCTTGATAAAAAAGGAAGCACACCAGACCTTGGTAATTTTAGGCCAATAAGTCAAGAATTATCTTGACCGAAATCATTCATCCTCAGCAATTTGGCTTCCGTAACAAATATTAAACTGTCTTAGCAGGTAATTATGTTATTGATGAAATAACAAAATGGTTTGAAAGCAATCAACATGCCATTGGAATTTGTGCATTTCAAAAGCATTTGATACCATTAATCACGAAATTCCTCTAGAGGAACTTGCGCAGTATAGAATAGGAGGTATCCCAAACACTTGGATTCAAAGCTATCTGACCGATAGAAAACAGATTGTCCAATTCAAGGAAGCAACCTCCAACACCACATGTTTATTGAAGCATGGGGTCCCTCGAGGAGCTATACGTGGACCGTTATTATTTTTAATTTATATTAACGATATACACAACTGCCTGAGAGATTGTGAATCCATTATGTTTGCTGATGACAGTAATCTTTTGTCAACTGGCAAAGACCTTTATGAATATTGGATAATGACAACTTGGCAAGTGTTGATGAGTGGCTTTTATTAAACAAACTTTCCCTCAATATAAACAAGACACATTCCATGATATTTCATACCCATAAAGGAGTCGAACTGACAGTGGTGAAATTTTTTCTATAATAGATGAGGGGATTTTGGGGATTATGAAACTAAATTTCTCGGTATAATTTTGGATGAAAACCTAAGCTGGAAATCTCAGATTTCCCAGGTGTTGACAAAAGTGAAAAGAAATGCAGCTTTATCTTCCCGTATCAAACACTGCACCAACAGAACAGCTTTAATAAGCATTGATATTGAGTCACATATGGTATTGTGGATCAGTTTCACTTCATGGAAATAAAACCTATTATCTTGTTTGCAGAGTACGTGTAATCGGTTCATGAGAATGGTAGTTAATAAGGAAAGACATGAAAATATTGATCATATTTATAAATCACTTGGAATTTTGAAAGGACAAGATATCTGGTCGCATGAAATAGCTTTCCTGATGTATGATTTTCATACTTTGGCAAAATGTTTCAATGATATGTTTGAGAAAATTCAGGTAGAAGAAGAAATTCCTCAATTTGATCCAACATTTTATGAAAAAACCGTAACCCAGCAGTCGTTACGTTACATGGGTCCAAAAATCTGGAACGACTTACCTGGCAACCTTAGGGAGGCCAGAAATAAATCCCAATTTCAGAAATTGACAGGAATGATTGCTTCTTGGTTGATCCTTATAATTTGTGATTGGTGATTAAGCAAAACAAGATAACTACCCAAGCAATCGAAGTACTGACCCCACCAATATAGTCTCTCAATTATAATCCAAATCTGCATATCATTTATAGTCTACATGGGGAGATGAGAGGATTCTAAGTTTTATGAACTTCCCCACCAAACCTTTTTGCCAAACAGTTGACTGCCTAGGCTTTTTGTTGACTTGCAGGTGCAGATGAGAAAATTCATTACCAGATGCTGCTATCTCTAAAGTAAAATAAACGTCACATTCACAACACCCATGAATTTTATACCCCAATCAAAACGATGTCCTGAATCTTAGTTTTATTGCAATGACATAAACTCACCACCGTTGAACAAATATTGCCGGCCCATATTAGAAAAAAAGATTTGGCCATAGCTTTCGAGCAGTAATATCCATGTTAATAAAATATGTCAAATTCGTTCCATAATGGCATTTAAAAATCAGGCTATCTTGGAATAAATACTATCCACCCTTCTCTGGTTTTTAACATTAATCTCCAGCGTCCAAAATTATCCAACTCCTTAAAATATGCCAAATTTGGTCCATGATGGCATACAATACCACAATATCACTTTGGCCTCGCCTATTCCGCAGTGCTGTCCAACTACAATACATGCCGAAATTGGCTGACGAAGGCAACGAATACACCTCAGTAATTGTCATCATTATTAAATTGTTATGATTATTAAACTCCAACGGTAGTAAATACGTTATGTCCATCAATATTGCAAAAAATACCATCTGAAATATTTATTGTCAAACCATTGTTTTGTATTGTAAATGTTTTTATGCAATCTATGTCGCGATGGTTGTATCTCGAATACCAAAATGAAATCATTATAATAATTCATATCATTATCAATAAAAAGTTGAATCACTATCGTAATTTGGATGTCTGGGACAATAAATCAAGTAATGCATGTAGGAATTTGCCACTCTTACGTCGTATTTAATTTGGCTCACAAACACCATTGCCTCTCAAGAAAGGCGATCCTCACCCTTCTAACAATTTTTTCAGGAATTTAGTTTATTCACTTTCATTTTTATTTTGCCCCTTTTTTATTTTACTTCAATTTTTTTTAACGTATTTTTTTCTCATGTACAGTTTCTTCAGTAGTATCCAATTTCTTTTTCGCTTGTGTTTTAACAACAGTTACTGTAATATACTAACTATTGTTTTAACTTATAATGTGAGTGTGTGTGTGTGTGTGTTTGGCGCCCCTTTATTTTTTTTGTGAGTGAGGGGGTCCCGTATGATTTGTATGGTCGAATTTAAAAGTATTTATATTTTTTTGAGGTAAGCAAACGCGTGTTACTTTCTTTTAACGTTTCCTTGAAACCTATTCCGTGGCACGTTTTTAAACTTTCTTTGACAAGGTTTTGTTTGATTTCATGATAACTCTGTAAAGTTATATCTTTATTTGTATCGCCTTTTGTGTCGACAGAGGTGTCGAAATTAACTATGTCTATGTCCATTATAATACGGAATCCGGTTTTAAAGTCGTTCCAGTGCCCCTTGCTCTTCTGGCTACTTTCCGGTATGTCTACAATTTTTAAGCGATTCCTCGGGGATTTTGCGGTCGCGCAAAACTAGCAGCTAGAGGTCGGGGTGGAAATCTATGTTTTAACACTCAATGAATTTGTTTCAGTAGCCATTTGGAACCTGTTTTGGTCACCTTCGGGTGCTTTCCGGTACTTTTCGGTCCTTTCCGGTATTTATCAGGACCGTGGTGGAGCCATCTACCACTTCTTTGTTTTCCTTTTTACTCTGTACTGTTTAGTTTCACGGTTAGTCGCCTCTCTGCTCTCACGACACGCAGGAAATTTATTAGGACTATTTTGAAACCGAAAACCTGTGCTTATAAGGCAAACAACAAAATGTGATTGCTGGTCCGTTCTCATATGCCTTTTACATACGCAACCAATTATTGTTCTGTGTTTATATGGCACTCTGCTTTATTCTGTATTTGGATCGATTCAGGATTGGTACCGGTACCAGTACCCGGTATTTTTAGTTGCTCTAGCTGCTAGGGAAAGTCGCTGCCGGTACCTATAGGATAGGTATATTGACCTTTATCCCGCGGATCAGAAAATGCCGAGAATACAGCTTTATAATGTATATGGGTGCCCAGTTAGCTGATCGTTAAAGCGCTGGTAATACGCTTCGAGCTACGCATCTGTCATGGCGCAGGTTCGAATCCCGTGGAGGATAATGATTATATGCAAGAGGGCTGCTGGACGCCCCCCCGGTGTAGGTACTGTGGTTCACATAAACCTATCCTAATGATATTGCGATCCACGACCTATCCTGCAGACACCAGTTCCCAATTCGGGGGTGACGATTTTTGGTTTAAATAATTCATAACGTTATAATTTAAAATTTATTTTGGACTAGTTACCGTATTTTTTTTATTTTTTCCTCTTTTTCATTAAATTTGTAGTTGCCTTTTCTCAGTTCCTGTTGAATCATTTATTACTCAGTACTTGTCTGTATTTGCTTTTTTCAGGCAATGTTTATGTTGCAATTAACATTATATACTGTATAAGGTATATATTGATATAATGTATAGTCTGGCGTATATGCTAATTAGCGCATAATTTTGCTCTTGAAGAGCTTCAAGTCACATGTCCAGTCGTCGTACTGGGTCTTTGGGGGGGTGCAAAGATAAATTATATTTCTCAGAGACTTTGAAAGCTCAAGGAATTAAAATTGATAAAGACATTTCCCCATCTGAAACAGATTCATATCTCAGAAGATTGCGACCGAGGCCTACTAAACAGACAGATCATTATCAGAATTCACCTATTCAAAACATAGGCATTGCCCAGAGAAAACGTCCTACCGATTTTTTATCACACCCTGATTCAAAAATAAAATTCAAGAGGAGTGATAGAGTGAAACCCGAGATAGAAATAACCAGGAAAGAAACTGAATCGAAGACGGCAACATCTGTACAGCTTAAAACATCTGCAAAAAAATCAAAGTTTATATCCGACTTGCCATCGACTTCAAAAAATCCTGAAGATCATACACATTTTGTTAGTGAAAGTGTTAAAAAAAACTCTGAGAAGTGTGATATTTCCCAGTTTGGTTTTCATCGATATAAAAGAAAATCTCAAAAAAAAATCCTTACTAACGCCAAAACGGGTTCGTGTGCGAGCAGTTATAGAGGATCAGAGAGGAGTAGATCTCCGACCACTGCTGAATCCTCAGAATACGTTCAACCACTTCAAGACGTATGCAGTGGTACATCTGGTACTGCATTGATGCGTAAATCAAAGATAATACGAGAGGTGGGTCATAAGAACAAACATGAAGATGATCAGGAAGCAGACATATCCAAGGCAGCGTCAGAAGCTGTATCTGGTGAGTATTTAATCTACATTGAATTATTAATTGGTTGGGAAAAAAATAATGCAGTCGGCCAGTGTTCGGTTGTTATTCGATGTCGTTCAGGTCAAATCAAGAAGTAAATTTATCTGGTGTGTAGCATGTGTGTCTCATGATGTTGATGGCAATTTTTCTCATTTTTGAGAAAACTATCTTAAAAACTAGATCTCTGAATGTTGATAAAAATGCAAATTTACCTATCATGAAACCCTCTTTCTTCAATACTGTACTATTTGGCGTGTATTTGCCAAATTCTACACCCAAGGAATTTTTTTGGCGTGAAGAATCAATTTTGAAGGTATGAAATCTTTCATTTTTGCAAGAAGGGGTATTGTTTTAAGTCTTTAATGAGATTACCAGAACCCAGCACTAATTTCGCAAAGATTGGACCAGGAGTTCCATTCTCATAAAGATTCTGTTACTTTCATATAATAATAATGATATTGATCAAAAAATAAATACACTGAATACGTAGCACATCATACAAGGCATGCATATGTTACGTATACCATTACAATGTGGTTAATTTTACTATATACCGGTATTTATTCAGTATATACCTAAATGGGCTGCTAAATATACTGACTTTGTTAATTAGAGCCATTTGGGATGGAAAATTGATATAAATTTTCAAAAATAAAAGTACCTATGTCAATATTGAAGTTCCACCCTAAACACAAACTTTCGGTATGTTTATTTTGAAGCTCATCTTGACTATGTTCTTACTCTGTACTTTGGCTTTTTGAAATATACATGATTCGTGAAACGCAAATTATTTTATTTGATTTTGATTCCAAATCATCAATATAAAAAAGCATACTTTTGTATTAAATAGATTCAATTTCAGTGTAAATATTCTATATTGCCAAGTATGAGCCACAGATGATTTCAACCGCATAAGACTTGGTGAGTATTTCAAGTAATATTCACAAGAAAAAATGGCAACTGCTTTGCAATCTATTAAGTGTCGCTTTTTGAGAAAAAATTCACATCGCAGGTCGAAGATCTCTGGTTCGAAGTAGTATCTAACAGTTGCATCATCTTGCGCTGAAGTTGCTTGTCTATATATACACAGTATCAAATCACTGCACTTATGGTATTATGGAACATACAGAGATAGAATGAATATGTCGCAGAGCGTAGGGCATACATGAAAATCCACAGTTGTCCCAAGAACTCGAAGACTGGGGATGTCCAGAGCGATTGAAAACAGATAGTAAAATTTTACTTCAGAAGAGGAATTTTATACAAACTATTGATTTTTATCGCATAGGAAGTAAAAATTTGAGAGGAAACCCACATTTTTAATCCTGAATTTCACAAAGCAAATAGGAAAGGGACTTACATTTTCTAAATTCAGGTTTATTTAAAAAAGCCTGCAGACTGTTTTTTATTGTAATGATGAAACTGTCAAAATGATTTTTTATGAATGTATTTGAAATATGAATATATTCAGCATTAACCAAATTACCATACCTGCTTAGAAATTTATAGTTTGAGAGCATTAATTGGGAAAAAAAAATATTGTAAAATATCAGCAACCTACCGACGACTGAGCTAATTTACTTTTATGAGAAGCACTCTTAAGAGTGAGTTTGCGGTACTGCTGGCTGAATCTTTAACAAACCAACAGCACATTCATATCATATCAAAACTCACTTAAATGCAAGTAATGCAAACAAGTTGTATTTACTTACTATATTTTGAAAAAATTATTGAGACAAAGTGTGAGGTGAGATTTAAGTTTTACTTTTGAACAGAAAATGATGCAACATCGATCCAGTGCTTACTTGTTCATAAAACAAATCATGTTCTTACTCTGCTAATTCTATGACAATTGCACTAGATGATATGAGAATTTCACAAATATCATTTTTTCCATGAATGAGAACTTAAATTTTATCAATTTTGAAAGAATGAGTAAAACTAGACTTCGTGAGCTCAAGCAATATAAACAGCATTGAACTGTAAAGGTTGTGGAGGGTGTTTATGAGAGAAAATGGTTGGTTGGCCTTTTTAAAAGGATTGCCTGACATAATTCTAGAATATTTACAAAAACGGGAAATGTTTCATGAACTTTTAATGGAACATACATATAGAGCCCGGTCGATATCGTTTTTTTCCAACTGATATCGATACCGATATTTTGACTTTTTTGACTCTGGTGATTTCCCCAGACCAAAGCGAAAAATATTGCACAATTTTGCGATTTGAACAAAAACTTGTCACTTTAAAAGATGCACATGTTCTTAAGTGTATTTCAGTTTACCGATATTATCGACCGTTTTTGTGATCTGCTGATATATCGATAAACACCAAAATAGGCTGGTATGTTGATTAAACCCGTTATATTGGTCATTCTCTACAGGGAAGAGGGTCCGCCAAGATTACGATAATATAAAACTGTTTGCTCCTTGATTTGCTATTGTTCTTCAAGCAATCAGCAATTTACCGTTGCAAAATCGCAACCGTTTATTTACTAGATTCTCAAATTTTTTAAACCGCAACTCATTTGCTGAAACTCGATAATTAATTTTTTTTATATTTAATAGTTATGGTTTTGTGTGAAAGCATTGTGTTTTCATGAATCCGCGACTACAAAGACATTTTTTTGCAGATGCTGAGGGTGCTACATCTAGTAATGCTTTAACGACATCTTTGAACAATGATAGTGAATCTGAAGATTCTGATATAAATCGATTACATGCTCTCCTCGAAGCCCGTGTACTTCCTCCTCATTTTCTTGGCAACTTGGGGCCAAGGATGCAGCAAATTCTACATCGTTCTGTGGGGTCAGGCATAAATGCTAAGGCAATGCAGTACTTGCAAGGTGAGGTTATATTTTGGTTTTTTTATCTTTTTGAATTTGTATATTCACTTTAAACTCTCACATTTCATTTTAAAAGATGTCGTAACCTATCTACTGAGCAATTTTATTGCTCATGCAACGGGTCAATGATTCGATGGACTGTTTGTTTTGTTCTTGCAAGATCATTGGTGTACATAGAAATAGATTTATATGTTTGTGGGTCAAAGCTGTTTGAATTATCCAAATGTCAAAGCAATATAAACTAATTTTTCATAGTCCCAACTAGATGGATTGATAAATTTTATCATGGGCACAGGCAAGGTATCAAAAAATTTTCAATAGACTCTGGTGCTCTATTAACGGCTTGATATCTCGTATGGATTTCAGCGTGCGACAGTTTTAAAGTGTACTGCAATCTCTAATTTTGAGCAAAAAACGTACCGTGGATTGTATATACGACGTTCAGAAACCAGACATTTCACTCTAGCTAATAACTTGACTTCACTTCTATACACTGATACTTCCATTATGATATCGTGAAGTATTGTCCTCAAACTATTCTCGATTGATTCATTATATTTATAAAAAACCAAGCACACGAAGCGTATTTTGTTTGATTTCTGCATTTGATACGTCCATTCGGCTAGGTGTTCAATGACTTGATAAGTCTATGATATAAAACTATTTCTGTTCGCAATACTCATCAATAAGTAAGAAATGGTCTTATTTATTTAAAAACATTATGTTATTGCATTTTATTAGTTTAATTACAACCTCGCTCCATCCAATTACGGTAAGTGAAATACAAGACATGCCCTGTTGATAAACACAAATGTACTCTTCTGTATTTCACGCATGAGGCAAGACTTTTTCAACCAATTTGTCACCGAATATCTTCAAATCTATACAATGTTGAGTAGGAGAACTTCAAAATTAAGATTAATTGTCGTGATAATTTTATTTAGTACTTCCATGTTTTGAAACACAAAAAGTCACGAGTAAGAATGCAAGTTTCGAACATTTTTTTTTCATCTAAAATAGAATAATTCACTGATTTTTTGAATAATATTTTATTGAAAAAAAAACTTGGTCCCAACTGTCATCAGATACTATCTTAGATTACAGAACCCAAAAAGCTGTTTATTGATTTTTCAATTGGGCACAACAAGGTTGTCGTGAAATTACCAAGAACCAAAAAATATTAAAATACTTTATCCTCTTTCAAGTTTTTATAACGCCAAAACTGTACAAAGTTGACGCAATAAGAATCTCGTTGAACCACAATGTATCGTGGAATGCGTAAAGTCAATTCGAATAAACACTGATTCGAATCTATTCAAAATTCTAAACTTGCATTCAGTGGCGCTATTCTCGACTGGCAGGCCTATTTCTAAAGAAATAGATATGCGCACATGATATTTGAGAGGATACTAGATATAATGGTTTTATGTTGATGTCACAATGAACGAGCTTGCAAATCTCACCCACATATTGTTAACTACGGATTTAATTTAGTTTTTCTTATCATTCACTGATGATACTAGTATTTGATAAGCCATCTTTTGCTGAGCTGTTGCAAAGGTGGAGGTCATCACATTTGCAATGTTCTCATTCTACTCGTTGAAATATGAGTAGTATTTAGTGGAATTATGTTGCCCCTCCCCTCTTTTAAAATTTTGGATGCGCTGTTGAATCAGACGTTGCTAACTGTAGTAAAACATGGAAAATGTTTCAACAATACCGATAGTAAATTTTGGAAAGCTGGACATGTACCATTGTGCATACAGCGATCTTACTGCCAGGATGCTGATACAGACACACCCTGATAGATGAGATAAACACATTCCTGGACAAGACCTGTGGTACTTATTATTAAATTTATCCAATAGACAGAAATTGGGTTGTAACTTTTTTATGCTCGTCTGATTAAATATTGGGCAGGAATTTGTCAAATATTGGAAAAGCCAAATCCAGAAGTTGCTAAAAGTTTCAATATTTGTTCACACTTTTCTTAATTTTCTTTAGGCAGTCCGCTCCAAACTAATGTGCTATGTTTGATGAAAATTATAGAGATAAACATTTCGATCTTTCTTCCAGTTGTCAGTATGATGCTTTTTTATGTATCTTTGACAGGTTTACAAGCAGTAGGTGACGAATCCCGACAGTTGCAAGCTGCAATAGGTATGTGTCAGCTACTGGTTATGGGAAACGAAGACACACTTGCAGGTTTTCCGGTTAAGAATGCTGTTCCTGCTTTGATAAATCTGTTGAGAATGGAACACAATTTTGATCTAATGAATCATGCATGTCGCAGTCTCACTTATATGATGGAGGCATTGCCTCAATCCTCTGCAGTTGTTGTAGATGCAATTCCGGTCCTTCTAGAAAAAGTGAGTACAGAAGAAAACTTGTATTAGATACGCAGGAGATATGTTAGGAATTTTTTAAAGCCCAGATCTACATATATTGGGAAAGTACGTAAAAAGAAACATCTGAGACTATTCCCTTTTTTTGTTCACAACAACAGGACTTAAAAAAACTTGACCCTGAAAAAGTTTTCTCACACACATATGCTGGCAGCAGAACTGTGGCGTGCCCTGCGCAGCATTAAGATTAAAGCAACTCTGTCGGCGCGATGGCCCAGTTGTTAACATAGTAGTAGTAAACATGTTGTCATGTTGTCGAGTTGAATGTCTTGGGTTTGAGTTTCGGCGAGTCCAATCCATGCCCACCACTCAACCCAGAGTGTAATAACTTCGGGTAGGCTTGGGCTAATTGGAAAAATCATTTCTTGCACATATTTACGAATGTCTATCAAAAATATACATTCAAAGTTGGACATTGTTATGTAACACATCCTCAGACAATCACGAGACAACCTCGGACACTCAACCCTTTTTGGTGTCGAAGTGCTGCGTCTGCAAATTCTATACGACCTGTTTTGATTGGTCACACATGAATCGAGCGTGGAGATTCCAATACCTCTGGAAAATCCTATCTGGGCAGTGACATGCCGAGAATGCTGTTTTGTATAAATAATTCTTTGTGATTATCGAAATCGTCATCATTGATCAATGTTAATCATTCGAATTCTTAAAATCACTTAATTTTTTTTTTATTTTTGCAGCTACAAGTTATCCAGTGCATGGATGTTGCCGAGCAAGCTTTGACAGCTTTGGACATGTTATCTCACCGTCATGCTCCAGCAATCCTGGCAGCAGGAGGTCAGTCTGCCTGCCTTCTGTACATAGATTTTTTCTCTCTACCTGCTCAAAGATCAGCTTTATCAGTCGCTGCGAATTGTTGCTCTGCAATTAGTACGTTGTCGCAAGGAGATGCAAACCAAAAAAAGAACTTCTTGAAACTGGTGAAAGATTGTCTGCCTCTTTTATCCAGTCGCCTAAATCATCATGATAAGAAATGTGTGGATAGTGTCTGTCTTTGCTTTGTTCGACTAATAGACAATTATCAATGTGAACCTGATATACTGGCTGAAATTGCTGAAAATAATTTGATGAAGCACTTCCAACAGGTGTTAGTTATTGCACCTCCAGTACTGAGCAGCAACACATTTGTAATGGTGATCCGCAGCATAACCTTGCTTTGTCGTAATGTTCGAGCATTGGTTGTGCAATTGATTCAAGGAAACATTGCTGAAACTCTTCGTTATTTACTATGTGGAACCCCTTCGCCTGGCAGTAGTGGATCAGTTGAATTGCTGTCTCGGAGTTCACAGGAATTATATGAAATAGCTTCTCTTATAACACAATTACTCCCAAGATTGCCAACAGATGATCCGCTTTTCACAGTAAACATCTTGCTAAGTCAAAGTAAAGCTGTTAATCTATCTGAAGAATTGCCAATGAATGACGTCAGTTGGCAGTGGAAAGATGGTAATGGTCAGTGGCAACCGTATACCAGGCATGCAATTCGTTTGCTGGAATCGGCATACGCTATGGGCGAAAATGAAGTTAACCTAAATACTCTGGACTCATCTGTCACTGTTGATTTTGAAATAATGCATCAAATTGATGACACTGGAACATCTTGTGCCATTCAGCGCCTTCCTGCAAAATATGTAAAAAATCCATTGAATTCGATAGCTGCTTGTGCTAATGAGCATGACATGGAATGGGATATTATAGAACAAGACATGTCTGGATTTTGTCAATTTGTGAAAACAATTTTCGTTATAATCTACGAAGTGTATTGTTCCAATGCAGGATCTCCAGCAGTTAGACAAAGCTGCTTGCTTGCAATGCAAAGAATGATTTTCTTTACTAAACCGGAGTTGTTATCTGACCTATTACGAGAGTTGTCGATTTCAAGCCAAATATCTTCAATGCTGTCAAGTCAGGACATCAAGCTAATTGTTAGTGCACTGCAATTAGCGAAAATAATTATGCGTAAGCTTCCACATATATTTAAAGTTGTATTCCTAAAAGAAGGAGTTGTTCATCAAGTGAAACAGCTTGTTAAGTCTCATCAATCGATTGGCGTTGTGAAAAATGTAAAGGATTGTGGTGTTGAACAGACTTGTACGTCTTTTTCATCTGGTCTAGATAAATCTTCAACATCAGTGGATGTGTCTCCTCTAACAAAAGCAAAAGCATTTGCTGCAGCAATATCCGCTAAAGATAGTGGCATACCTGTTGGCGGCACTAAAAAAAAATCCAGTTCTCGTTCATTAAGAAATTCAAAGTCTTCTACATCTTCATTCCTTTCTAATCTTAACCCAACAAAATGGGGAAAATCGTTGTCTCTTGCTCTTGGTCATGATGGTCGAGAAGCAAGCTCATCAAGGGCACTTGGCAAATCAAGTAGCACAAGTTCATCAGTAAAGATGAAACAAGGTTTAAAAATTGATTTGAATGCAGGGGGATCGTCAAAAAAGACTGTTGATAACATGGAACAAGTTAGACAATGGGTCCATAATCAGTCAAAAAACTTTTTGGAGTTCTTTGTGGAGTCCACAGTGGACGAAAAAATGCAATCAAATATATTAGAGCAATTGACTAATATTGCCAAAAACCTATCAGATAGTGGTACAAATGTTTTAGAACCTTTACAAAAGCTAGCTTCTATGAGTGCTTTGGAGATTTCTCCATTTGAACTACAACATAGTGGGCTTGTTTATTCTTTGCTAAATTTTTTTACTCAACCAAATTATGTAAAAGATGCTTCTACTGAATCGAGTTCAGCATGTGGTAGATATGAAAAATTAAATGACAACATTCGAAAATTTTTATCTGTATTCTCTGGTTTACCAAAAGAAGCATTGATGCCTGTTGGTTATAATATTTCCGATTTTGATCAGGTCCAACTTGAACCTTTGGTGAACATTGTCCGTAAGCTGAATCAATGCGTTGGTCAACTGGAACAATTTCCGGTGAAATGCCGTGATTTGTTGTCCGGAAGTTCTCAAATATTGCATGTTCTGAGTACAAAACAAATCAAATGCCAATTGCAGCGTCATCCAGCATCTTCTAGCATTAAACAGTGGGTTGGTGGTCCAGTTAAGGTTGACCCATTAGTACAAGTTCATGCCATTGAACGATACTTGGTAACAAGAGGGTATGGAGTTCGATCAACAAACCTTAGTTTGTTGGAAAAACCTGTTCTGCACACCAGTTCTGAAGGTGTTGATGATCAAGAGGATTCAGATGATGAAATGTATGATGCTTTGAACGACTTCAAGTTTGAACCTGATGACAACAATTTTACCAGTTACAGGTCAGAAAGTGGATTATCTGATACTGCAAGTAACTCAACTTCTGCTAATGTAGGTACTTTTGCAGACATGGCTGGTGGTAGAACTCGGAAATCATCAGATATTAAGCACAAATTGTCTTTTTATATTGGAAACTGCAAAATTCCCCATCATATTACTGTTTATCAAGCTCTTCAACAATATGGCAATACCCCTAGCGATGGTCTTGCCGAAGATGATAAGGATGGTGCTTTCAGGGTTCTGGAGAATGCAAGCTTTTGGAATAAAACACATGTTATAACGTACAGGCTTGCGCAGGATAATGGGGAAACTGAAACACATACATCAACTTCATTTAAAGAAAAATTATCTGTTGCAAAGCAAAAAGGATCTAGACATAGTCGAAGTACAGTATCTAAATCCAAGCTCAATGATCCTGTGTGGTCCACAGGAGCATTAACACCTAGAAGAAATCCACTGCATGATTATTTGACCAAAGAACTTCCACTTGAATTTTCATCAGATCCATGTAACGAGGTTCTCTGTTTGCTCCGTATCGTAAATGCGATTACCCGTTTCTGGAACCATCTGTATTCTCCTAACATTGTGCACACGAACATGCCTTTAGTTGAATCTGGAGAATTTGTGAATTACAAGATCAATGATAAATGTTTACATCAGTTGCAAGATCCTCTAGTGGTCATTACTGGTCAACTTAGTACATGGGTGAAAGAGATTGGTGATGTTTGCCCGTTCCTTTTGTCCTTTGAGGTTCGACAGTTGCTTTTCAAAATTTCTTTCCTTGGTCGCGAACGAGCTTTGCAACATCTGTTGGACGCAGGAGTGGCACAGGAATTTTCTACTGCTTTGAATGTAACTTCAAATTCTAATGATAACACAAATAGATTAAGTCGTTTTCTGCCGCGCATCGAAAAGAAAAAATGTACAGTATCAAGGAAAAACCTTCTACAACAAGCTGAAAAGATTATATCTGACTTTGGTCATTGCAGAGCAATGATAGAGGTGGATTACGAGGGAGAAGTAGGCACAGGTCTCGGTCCAACATTGGAGTTTTTTACGTTGACAAGCAAGGAGCTTCAGTGTTCATCACTGGGACTTTGGCGAGAAGAGATACAAGTTGGTGCGGACAATGATGATGTGTCTGGTCGTTCAGATTTGGTTGCTACTGAGGCAGGCCTCTTTCCTAAACCTGTAGGTCGCGCTGCAAAGCATAATCAGCTTTCAAAAATGAAATCAAAGTTTCGATTTATTGGAAAGTTTTTAGCAAAAGCATTAATGGATGGCAGGCTGGTGGATTTACCATTGAGTGTGTCATGTTATAAGTGGTTGCTGGGAGAAGAACATGCCTTCACAGCTATGGATTTATATTATGTTGATCCTGCTCTTGCTTCGTCACATAGTAAGTTTCGTGTCATTGCACATGAGCGAGAACATTGTGTTTCTGAACCATCAAAACTAGAAGAGCTTTCAATGGATGGATGTCTCATCGAGGACATCGGACTGGATATGCGGCTACCAGGTTATCCCAACATTGAACTCATGAAAATGGGGAAAAATACTTCAGTAACTGCGAAAAATTTTGATAAGTATCTTGATCTCATTACACACTGGACCTTATTTGAAGGTGTCAAGCACCATATGATTGCAATGAAGGAAGGGTTTGATTCTATTCTATCTATAGCTAGTCTGAAATTGTTCTACCCTGAAGAACTGGATCAATTATTTTGCGGTTGTAGGTATCAACCATGGAGTGTAATTGAACTTAGTGAGGCTTGTCACCCTGACCATGGTTATACCCAAAGCAGTACATCGGTAGTATTTTTGTACAAAATCCTTTCATCCTTTGATGCATCTGAGCAAAGAAATTTTTTGCAATTTGTTACAGGTTGTCCTCATTTGCCTTTTGGGGGACTTCGTGTCCTTAATCCCCAGTTGACTATTGTACGTAAAACCTGTGAGGATGTAAAAAACACTGATAACTATTTACCTTCTGTTATGACCTGCCTTAATTATCTTAAACTGCCTGACTACTCCAATGAAGATGTGATGAGAGAAAGGTTGATAACCGCGATGAGAGAAGGTCAAAAATCTTTCTTGCTGTCCTAATTTTTACACACTCAAAACAATAGCAGAATTCAGATATATATATATATATATATAATCTCTGCCAGTAAAACAATTTTCATCATATTTACAATGAAGTTTATATTAACTACTGCACTATCAGCGGTTAAATCCTGACAATGACGGGAGAAGGCCCCTTATTATCGAAATGAAATAGAGCAATCTCTAGGATGTACACTTTTTGGGCTATTGAATTTTTTTTATAATTGCTTTGGATGAACTTTGATATACATGTTTGATGAAGTGATTATAGATTATATAGGATAAGATTTTATCTGGTGAGAGAGGTGAGAATATGGCATATCCTCGTAACAAATGTGGCCTTTCTTACAGACACCAGTTCCGAATCAGAATTGAAGGTTTTGTCTTAATTTTCCTGTGCATAGATGGTTGGCAGGTGAAGCTGTAGGCATTGTTGTATGATTCTCTCAAGTAATCGTCCCTCGCACGGTTCAAACCTTCACCAAGGATATATCAGGGACTTGTAGCCTGAAGTGTATTGGTATTGTTAATCTGATCAAATTTCATTTGTTGGTTTCTATTGACTTTAGACTTGCTGGTTGAGGCTGGTAAATTTAAAAACAAATAGCTGTTTCTAGAAGGAAATCCATGTATTGGCAGCTCCTCGTTTTAAGATTCTATCTATGTGCAAAATTTGATTATCCTGACAGCTGTAATACATGAGGAAATGGCTTGAAGTAACCAAATGATATATCGTATTTTACTTGGTAATGATGCCAGTCGGCAATTATTTAAAAAAAAATGCTTTCCCTGTTTAAAAAATTTCCCGACGAAGCCGATTTTTCGTGAATGTGTCTATTACTGTCTAATATATTAATTTTTGTATGGGTATGTAAATTTGTTGTTTTCTGTTTGAGAAAGAAAGCAAAAAGTGTTTATTTAAGTTTTTCTGTGAAAACATTTTGTTTTTTTCTTATCAATTCAAGGAATTTGGATCCATTGTATATTTCGCACTGTCTATTGTTGAAACATTAAACTTTTTGGAGTTTGAACACTTTGGTTATTTGGTTTTGACCAATGGGTGAATTCAGCAGGGGAAATATTCCTGTTGGTTTGATTGACATCGACAGATATTCATTGTACCAAAGGAAAATAATGTGAATGTATCATTTGTGATTAGAAATTGTATGCAGCATGTATCACCAGGAGTAAGCACCTTTTCAGGACATCGCCTATTTGTTCAATGGTTACGACTTCCCCCACCAAACGGGTTCACGCACAGGAGAAATGTAACCCAAAATACTTCACCCCGATTCGGAACTGGTATCTGCACGAGGAGCCGGGGTTAACCATATGAGTAAGCTGTCTTCTCGGCTTTTCTCCCCCACACGACAAAAATGAAATCCTCTATTTACCAGCTGGTGAGGACCGTCTATTAGCTGTGCGGCTATTAAGGAAAATATTTCGAATTAGACATAGATTATTTCGACACCTCTGTCGATACAAATGAAGATATCACATTACAGAGTTATCAGGAAAGCAAACAAAACCTAAAAAAACGTGCCACGGAATAAGTTTCAAAGAAACATTCGAAGAAAGTAACACGTGTTTGCCTATTATGGAAAGTTTGTAAAGGATTGTACACTAGGCACGTTCTCGAGCGACTTGTCAGGCGTATTTTACGCTGATTTTGCCAACATATACTCTATTATGGAAGCGACTTTTAAGTTACGAGTGCAATAAATGTTTTATCTTTTTTCGCATATTTCGACAATCCATTCGTGATTTCTTTCCCCGAGATCATTGATACTGACTGTGAAAACTGTAGATCAAAGACGAGCTATGCAGAATTTTATGTACAATGTGATGCGCAGGGAATATTTTTTTACATACTGCATGTAATTCCACTACATAAAAAAAAAAACATACAAAAATCGCACTAGGGTGTGGCAATTTTTGAGTGAAACTATCGGGTTAAAAATATTTCCTTTCAATCCATTACATATGAAAGTGAGTTGGCGCGATGCAGTTTGCATTTGGTCGATGTTTAAAAAAGTCAAGATTGCACGGATATATTGTCATAAATGATTGAGGCAAATAAGGCCCACTGGTATAGTTTAAAGTATGCGAATGTTGGTAGTTACATATGTTCCATAATGCCGCCCTTGGTTAGCCCAGTCTGTAAAGGGGTTGGGAATACTCCTCGGCTACGCATCTCTCGCCACATTCCGTGCGGGATGATTGCATGCAGAGAATTGCTGGTTTTATGCCGGTGCATAATAGTTGATGTGACCGCAGGTTATTGCGTATTTGAATAGTCTTTGTTTCCATGTAAACGGTGTTATTTTTATTTGTTATATTTTATTGATATCTTAGGATGGGATTTCATTCTTATCCTCTGGGAGAGAAAAGCCGAGAATTCTGAATCGGGGTGAAGGTTTTTGGCTTATCATTTTTCTTGTGCATGGGCTGGTGGAGGAAGCCGTAAGCAGTGCTTATGTGAACCACCGTGCACCGACGAGGCATCCAGCAGACCTCTCGCATTGATCATCATCCTTCACAGGATTCGAAAGCACGTCAGGACGATCCGAGATGCGTAGCTCGAAACGAAATATCAAAAATGCCTCTGAGCTATTGGTCATTATCTGTTTAGGTCATTCCGATTCCAATTTTTATACAAGGGAATAATATTTTTTGCCGTCTTGAACATAGTAATAATTTTTCCAGAAGACAGGTAAGATAATTCAAAAAAGCATCGAATTTAGCCAGACTAAAGTGAATATAATACGACAGGTATATCTAATGCAATAAAAGTTCACCTCGGATTGCTGAAATTCCGAGTTGAGGATTGTGTGGAGATGGACGAGGCGGAACCGATCTTACATGAAATAATTATTACGTCACATGATGTTAAGGACTCTTTGGTATACCCTCGCCGAAGTTCTCCAAACCTATAGTGTTTGCCGTTGATAGTAATCCTTTTATTTCGCACAAGGACGGAAAACGAATGAAAATATGGCTAATGCTGAGTTATTAAATATAAACAATTATACGCTCGCTAACGAATTATCAAAAAACAAATTTATGTTGGTTCGACAAATAGATCTGATCGCGACAAACAAAATCCTGTATTGTCATTGAATAACGGAACCATTGAAAGAGTTATGGAGATTAGTTTCTTATGTATTCTTCTCGAGGAATCTCTAAATTGGAAAGCGCACATGAACTACGTCTTACAAAATCAGGCGGAGCTTAGGTGTTACAGCTGAAATTGCAATGTTTGAAGACACATGTACACTCTTGAGTCCTTTTTAGTCATTGATCTTGTTAAAAAGGTTGACTTGGACGGATGATTTATTGGCACACGTACCCAAATTTAGTCACTAGAGGTCTGTAGTGAGTATACCAGTACGTGGAATTCAGTCCCGTATTTCCTCCTGTCGTGCGGTACTGTTCATTCTTAAGTAGGCCAGAGTACCAAAAGTCAGTTGGTTTCCATTCTGATTATTCTTTTGAGGCACATGTTAATACTTTTGTTGTTTGAAGGTTATAAATTGTTGTATTTATCGTAACTCTTTATCCCTTGGACATGCTAAAATTATTTACCGGTTCTTTCGTTTCTCACCATTTTGAAGAATATTTCTGTACGAACTGATTTCATGCATTTTACGTTGAATCCTGATACAATATACGAACATCGTATCTGGCTCAGTAAACCAGTTTTTCTTTCGGATTCTAGCGAAATGCTAGCAATTCCTGTCAGGACAGATTTGAGAAAGTTTTAACATCTTGTTGCACGTCGTGATGCAGTGGATAAAAACAATTTAGTCGGCGCAACGTGACCACCACTACAGATCTTGTCACACATTTGCTAGGTATCGCGGTGTGGGGTCATGGAAACAACCTGGTAATGTCTCATTTGCTGGAAGTTTGTAACAGCTTTATGAGAATCGCTTTTGGCCTGTGTTGAGTTAAAAATGTAGACCACCTGTTCGAAAAGTTAAAAGTAATGAGAATTGATAGAATTTTCCAGTTAAAGGACTCTACTTTAATGTGTGCTCATTTCACCAGTGGCCCGCCGAAATGTTTTGACGACATCTTTACCCAGTCAAAAAAGTCGAGTAGACATTCATTCAAGTATTTTATTTCGTTTAAAAGCAAAAACGTACACAAGCATTCAATTACGCGTGTTGGGCCGAAAAAATGAAACGCTATACCCGATGCTATGAAATCGGCTCAATCGAGAATGGTTTTCGGGCGTAAAATGCAAAATCATTTATTGTGGAGTACCAAGGGAAATCATAATTGATCATTTCGTTAGCATAGCAAAGAAAGAAGCATTACAATTGTGAGTAAAAGAATCCCAAATCACCTTCCGTTTTTCTAATTCAAATTACCTCATTGTTTTCTATTTTACTCGCTTCACCGTGTATGGTGCCATACCCTTAATCGTGCATTTTCTTGCGCCAGCAAATAGCCATGACTCCCCATTTCCAATCAGGCAACAAAACCACAAACAACCTCTTCGAGGTCCAGTCCAGACTGACGTTTATTAAATAATTATAGTACGGTGGCAAGTCACAATTAACCGTGTAACGAACAATACCACAAACGTTGCCAGAATTTACAACACAACACACTGGTGCATTCCTTCTTTCTCCCTTTAAAATAAATCATTGGTGTTGTTTCGGTATTTTAAAACAAAAAACAACTAAGAAAGGGTTGCATAATACCATATGAATCTGACAAGATGGCCAGAAAAGTCCATGATTTGTTCAGTGGGTTACAATCCGACTGTAAGTGGCATAGGAAATCGAAAACCCGAAGAATAAAGTTCATTAAAAACATCCAGTAAAAGTCTACGTCACTGTTGATCAGTACGACAGTCGCATCATCCCATAAAAAACGTGAATTCGGCTATAGGAAGTCGAAAAGCCGTTGATTCTGCTCAACGGGTTAACAATCCAACTTTATCTATGCCAACGGAATTACGAAATCATACAGGAATATTTAACTGGTACACCACACACTACTGATGAAGAACAGATGACAAACATATACTTGGAGTTAAGGTAAAGCGGTTTGTTCCATTCCCAAAAGAGACCATTCCTAGGCTGCTTCACCGTCTTGGCGCTCAAAAATGCTGATTTAACATGATATCATCCAATGCATCATCAGTTTGGTTTTCCCTTTGAAACTGCTGTCTAGAGCCATATAGTAAGTTCAGTCGCCAGGTTTCGGAAGTGGTGATTATACCACTCTTTTTGATAGGCCATTGTTTGGGTGCTTTGCAGACTGCCATCCTGGCCTCAAATTACTTTGTCTAAATCTGAAATATTTACTTGAAGAGCTCTAGTTTACTACAGTATGACGTAAGGTTTGCCTTTCGCAGCCTCCATGCCAGTAAATAGAACGGCGTCGTGAATTGGCCGAAACTATCACGACTCCGCATGTCCTTCTTTGACATAAACGGGCACACAGTGTGTAAAATCAATACTAATAGCAACGTACTGATTGAAAAATTGAGTTTGGTTGTCTTGAAAACTGTACGGGATGTACTCGATGAAAGGCATATGCTGGATGGCCATTATGATTAAACTCGGCAGAATTGCACCCCCTTTCCTTTTGATTGTGGAATAATTGCACCCGTTGAGATATTTGCCTACGGATATTATTACGCCCAGTAGTAGTGCACTCAAGAGGACTGGGCCTAGTGAGATTGCACGCAGTAGGATTGAACTCAGTAAGATCGCACTCAATAGAGTTACACCCAGTATGCACCAAGTGAGGTCGTATTCAGAAGAATTGCACTCAATGAGATTATTTATTAAAATTATTGAAAATAACGGCGATTTTACTGCATTTTTTGTTACAGTGTAAATAATCCGGAGTTATTGGTGATATTTCAATTTTTAGGCTATTGAAGGTGCTTTGCGCGAAATTTTTCCGTATTTGTGTTTCAGTGATCAGCAATTTATCAGCATAACATGTAGCAATTTGTACCATACATAGCATGCTCTACAACTTTCAATCCATCTCGTTATCTAAATCCAAATGAGTCTTGAACAGATTTGTGAAGCAACATCTAATGATGAGAATTTGCAAAAGATAATTAATTACATTAGATCGAACAAACGACATGAAATAGACAACATAAATATCCGATATATAAAAATCTCATTCCATGCAAGCAAATTAAAAATGATTTGACAACACTGAAAAATAGCATAATTTTGAATAATGAAAAAATAATTCTTTCATCTAATTTAAAAGACGAGGCGATCAAATTGGCGCATGAAGGACATCATTATCAAAACAAAGAAGTTTATGCGGGAATATATTTAGTTCAATGGCATTGATAAAGAAGTCGAAAATGCTGTCAAAACTACATTTACTGCCAACCTGCTACTCATTTAAATACTCCAGAGGCATAAATTATGACACCAATGCCAAATGAACCATGGTGTGAAATTTCAGCAGGTCCATTCCCTACTCGTGAAAACTGGGGATAATTGATGAATATACTCGATATCCTGTGGATGAAATTATCAAATCATCATCGGCAGATAAAGTCCTGTTATTGAGAAAGTATTCTCTATGTTGGGCATTCGTGAAGTACAGAAATCTAATAATGGGAGCCCGTTTCAAATTTTTTAATTCAAGGACTTTGCAAAACGATATGGTTTTCACCAAAATAACCGCGTTGATTTTGTTTATACCGAACGCACTTACGCAAATGCACTGTTAAAAATGCTTTGTTACTGTACCTCATAATCACCAAAATCTCAAGTCGAATTCTAGTACCGGTGTTCAACTGGGGTTGGACAGTCTAGCGATGAAATAAGTTTGCTTATAATGTCTCAGTCATAGGCATATCATTCATTTTAAGTTTATTACCCAATGCAGGCCGTCTGAAACGCCTGTACTCACAAAAAATAACAGATCCACATTTTCACAAAACAACCTGGGTATCGGTAGCCTACCAGAAAAACTCGACAGCCAGTCCCTATGCCATTTTTATATCTACAAACCTTACATTGTACGAAATTAGCATACATTTTTGTTTATTTTGTTAAAAGTTAGCAAAAATCAATACACCACTATCTGTGTTGGTGAACGTAAAATATCGGATACTCATTAGAGCAATATTAACATCCATAAAATACACTACACGGGAGAATTTTATGCCAACGTTGATCTCCATAGAAATGACAAAAAAAAATTTAAAAGCTCCATCAAAAGTTAGAGAAAATTATCCCCCATAAAAATAAATCGCATTTGGGCAAAGTAGAAAAATTCTAGCCAACAATTGTTGTTTATTGACAATTGAATTGTTGTTTATTGACAATTGGTGACTCAGTTATTATTAGTACGTTTTGCTGGTTTGTTTTGTCCATCACTTATTGCAGGTGGGTTGCATCATTAAAAATAACACGTTTGACCAAAGAAAAGATACAGAATCAGTAAATGATATCCAATGGCTCTCCGAATGCTCAATTTCATAATTTTCATATACACCTCATCATATTCCAGTGATATAAGCACGGTGGACCGCAATGAAGAAAGCAGCGACTGTCAAAGCACATCTGAAATCACAAAACACGTTCAGACTGCAAATGACAAAACATCGGTTTGCGGCCACTCTCCACAACCAAATTGCTACAAGAGCGACTGCGTCGATTTGACACTTCGCCCGTCGGTACGTTCTGGGGCAGTGTGAACATTCTTTATTTGTTTATGAAACCGATTTGAACGACGTCGGAACGGTTGGAATGGTCGGTGTGTGTGTGAATTAGCCTTAAAGCACCATATTTTCGGATTTGATACTTCAGGTATTGAAATTCAAGATTTGTTCGGTCCCAAGATCTCATTCACCATATGACTTCATAATACATACTAGTGGTCGCTTATGTGACAAAGAGCTATTTCAAAATGTAGTTCCAGCAACCGTCCTCTTGTACTTTTTGAATAGAGTTCACTCAATATGCAAAGTCGGAAACAGCGCCTATATAATGGATCAATTAACAGTCACTTATATGGTGGGGAGCTACTTCCAATGTGGTTTCAGCAACTGTGCCGTAATTGGAAATCATTCCATATAGGAATTGGGGCTGGGCAATTCGATCCGGTGATTCGAACTACAGTTTAATAAATACAGACTATTACATAGAAGATGAAGCGAGGGTACTGGTTAAATTGATTACTAATATTAAAAATATCCTGGGAAATGAAATTTCTCTCTTCCGATACTCCGAATTGAAAGCATTATATAAAAAACGCTTAGATGAATTCGGCATAATAATAATAATTGTATTAAAAGCTGGATTATTTCGTGTCTTCCCTGTACGTAGTTTCAATATGATACTAAATTTTAGGGGCACGAACAAATTCTCAGTCAGGTAGTATAGGTAACGGTCAAACAAAACTTCCAAATACCAATTCAGACACAAAAGCCGTAAAGAACAGGCTCTTTTTCTATAACAGGGTTATTCAATTAGTTTAAGCGAGCGTCCATATTTGCATTTTGCAAGTCTATATATTTGATGGTTCGGACTGCAGATCTTCGAATTTATCGTTACCAAATAGAAATATAATCACTAAAATGAAATTAGGTTAAAGCTAACTGTCAATGGAAGCTAACTGGAAGCAAGGGTGGTATTTGGTTTTCGCGGTTTCTTGTTTGACGTATGATTGATTTTTGAACATGATACTATGTGTTAGAGTGCTATAGATGTGTTTTGATGTTTAGTATTCCCATTCCCTTCCTGGGTAAGTGTGTCTGTATAGACGCTAGAAACGTTGGCAAAATAAATATGACGTTTATGCCATGCCAGTTGTGCACTTTTATACAATTATAATAAACATGCTGCCATGTATCAAAAAATATATTTTTGGTTTATACTTGGAACATGCCATGGTAATATTCGTCACAGGCAACTGCATTATAAATTACAAAACCTATGAAGAAAAATATGCCCTATGTCGCAGAAGTTTATATATTCCTCATACGTGCGTGATTGATTATTGTCGTTCAAATTATAGCTCTTCTAGACATCCCATATCTTTTCACTCGGATTTGATTCTAATCCAAAAAATTTAACTGATGATATCGATGAGAATATTGATTACTCATTAAAAATTCATACTTAAATATCAGTGCTATATACTTCCGGTTTTACTATTAACTCTAATAGTTTTCTTAGTAGTAGCAAACAACTTTCAGTTATTATTCTACTTGCATTGTTTCATATACTCTGAGACCACGTTTTTACAGAGAGTTTAGAATATAAACTAGGTAATTTTAGACGATAAAATAAATGATCTAATTCCCGTTGAAGGCAGCTTTCATTATAACGTTTTCTTTTGCATGGTGATGTAGAAATATTGAGGCCAGCGAAGATTGGGAAGAAACCTGGTCAATTGTCCCGCACGCCTTTGACCTTTCTGAGATTGTATTACCACTCTCTTGGAAACTTATTTTGTGTACGGTCCCGACAAAGGGATATCAATAAATCCCGAAACCTTCAATAATATATACGGTAAATCTTCTTTAAAATTGAGTGGAAAAGTGAAAAATTGCGTGCAAATTATTTCAATAGCTGAATGACGAACATCACATATTTTATCGCTTAGTTTTGATGTTTGAATACATTAATGTGTCACACTTTATGACGTAATAGTTTTTATTGATTGATATCTTTTATCTACATACATTGTGAGAACTGCCATGGCGGATCTATATAGGAGGCCATAGTTTTGCCTCGGCTAAATCTCAAACGCAAGTATGTCATTCATAACCATTCAAGGTTAAACCTAAGTTTTCATGTCCTCCCACCACCCATAGTTGCGCGAATTTTACTCGTATTCACTTACGAATTTGCAGCATTACAGGAAAAAAGTAATGTCGAGTCGATTTTATAGTTTATTTTAGTTAGTTTATAATCTACAAAACTCCTGTCAAAGTACGGCAATTTTATTACGATTTTATCCCAGCGTGTTGACAAATTTCATTTGAAATTTATTGAATAAATGCGCGTTGTCTTCAAACTGTGAAAAGCCTCAACCAAATGAAAATGTAATCCGTACATAGACTTGGGTGTGGAAATTTGTTGGATCCTTTTTGGAAAATTCAACGGAGCGCAAAAATTTTGCTCGTATAAATCATATTACAGATATTCGTTTGTAAAATTTGTCTGTCGACATGCAACAGTTAGACTATTTTAGATATTGTCACGATTTAACATAAAATGCAGCATTGTAGTGACTTGCGTATGATGGTGATAAACAATACTTACATGATGTCATTCTTGTCATGCAATATCGTGAGACACTTCAAAATTACGATCATGTGCAAACCAAAACCTAGTACAATAGTCGGTAAATGTAGAAATCGTTACGTGGGTAATGTATAATAGGGAGGCCACTCGTAGCTGGTTGACATATAGACGTATTTAACCTAATTATGAGTTTTTTTTTCTGATTTTTTTCAAAACTATCGCGATTATTTATTTATTTTCGTATTTTAGGCTCTTAGCGCCCTGCAGATAGAGCTTTAGAATAGTCCTGACATACTTTCTGCGTGTCGTAAAAGGTGACTAAAAGGAAGCAAAGAAGCGGTAGATGGTTCTGATTCTACCATACCACAGGGCAGATAACACCCACTGCACTTCACCGTAGCGGTTCAGTTCCGGTTTGAATGTTTTCCGTTTAGACTGCAGTTGCTGGTACTACATCTTTCAGTAGCTCTTTGCTATTAGGTGGCCGTTAGTCGGTTCCTTCTACGCACTGCTTCTGGTCTTGCTCATAATGAATTTCAATAAAAAATGTTTTAGAGCATGGTGGTAAGTAACGTTGGAGTATGACAAACATTGATGAGGCATAAAAACGAAAATGTAAATTTGCGCGGCGAAAATATTTTCGGTTTTTCGTATGGAAAAATTTACTATTTGGGGATAAAAAATAATAAAAATCTATAGAAAATATGATTTTGATGATGTCATAATTTTTTCTTATTTCAATGATACATTAAATTCTCTAATCTAGAGATTGCCCTCTCCTTCAAAAGCATGCGTATTGGAAGACACAGTTCTAGTTTTAGGCTGCATTAGGGGTGCAGCCGCTTCGTCGGTTAAAAATCCTATTTTTGTCGGTATTCAAGAATTGTTTGTGATCAATTTATCCCCCATTGTTTTTTATTCCTTAACACACATAAGATATTATATTTTATTAGAATTATATTATAAAATATCAGAAAAAGATGCCGTTTAACGGATTCAGCACAGTGTTATTAATTCTGTTAGTTGACGCCTCGTTGAAAACTGTATCATTCAATTTGGACACTTTGCCTAGCAACTTAGATATAATTATGCCTCCAGAAGCCTCTAATCATTCGTCAAGTAGCAATGTTCGGAACAATAATTCATATTTTGGATATACATTGCGGTATATTTCTACTGTCAACAAAAGTCATGCTACTACCTCAAGCACAAGGTAAAGTACTTTCAATTACAAACCTTACATTTCACCGGGTGGTCAAAACATCACTTCAGTATTGTTTCATTTAACTTTTTTTAATTTTCGTTCCACACAACACAATTTATTCATTGCTTATACTTCATTCCTTCATTCATTGATTTGATCTACGAGTCGACCTCCTTGAAGTTATTTTTATAACCGATTTTTTGCAATTTTCAACCTAATTTGGGGGATTGTATTATTGATATTAATTTCTTTATATATTATCTTAACTGATTATTTTCAACTGTGTATATTGTCATTTTCCCCCTAATCCAATTGTTTTTTGTTTTCTTATATTTCATATGCATCATCTGAATATTCGATCTCAATTTTAATATACTTTATCCTAATATCCTTAATTGGCTTAAATTTCTACTTTTATCGCAACCTGAGCCCCCAGTTCAGTTCTGTGCAGAAAGTTTGTCGTTCAGGATGCAGTTGGTGGTTAGACAGTTTCTTTCATACTTTCATATTGCCCCATCTCTTTACTCAGACTAATCCGTTTCCATTGTAATTTTATTTTCAGGATGGTCGTCGGATCACCGTTGCTGAAATCAACTTCATCAACAAATTCTCCAAATAACGACAAAAGTAAATAGTTTAACAATATCAGTGACCAAAGTCGACTGTGCCACACAAAAATTTAAATTTCAGTCAAACAACATGAAATAAAAGAAATCTGAACGAAAGCAAAAGTGGTAGATCACGCAATCATCACCCACTTTATACGCTTCACTTTGCTCTGTTCTATGCGAAATGTTTTTCACTAGGGGTACAGTTGCTGATCTTACATTTGTAGTTCCTTGCCATAACAGTAGTGTTAATTGGCCCCCTTTTTGTGCTTCTTTTGTTCTTACACGCGAGAGTTTTATTGCAAACAATTTTCTTTATCAAGACTCGCTCTATGACTACGACACCTACGACACCATGCACATAGGAAAGACTCAGAAAACATGAAATAGACAATTGCACACGCATAAAATCCTTAGTAACACAGACCCTACAACTAACTTATTAAGTGCTTGACTGCTCAATTTCATCACTACACTTCAGAAATACAATTTAGTTTCAGCTCTATATAACATGGCCTTAGGCCATATATATGGCACACCAGGCTGGCAGAATAACAAACCAATAACAACGTAGCGTATGGGAAACATTCCATAAGATATTTCTTGTCAGAAGACAAAATGTTTCTTTGAGCAACTAAAATATAGAAAAAAAGTTCAGAATTATTGAAACCTTTAAAAAATAGCAGTGTCGACAATTTCAAAGCGTTTTATTCATTCGAAAAAAACGAAACGAACATCTCGGACATTCGAAGAAAAAAGTGACTCTGCCACTCTGTGCCAAACCAAATGGGCAAAAATATAACACAAGTGCTGTTGGAAAAATATGATCTTCCCTGTTCTGTCGAGCTTACACTCAAGTAGATGCACCCTGGATTGAATGGTAGGCATGGATTGATGGGACGGACTTACCGCGACCCGAACCTGAGATCTTCGACGCAGACAAAGTAAAGGCGTGTTAAGGTATATCATTTGGCTCTGACTGAGAGCAGTTGTTAGTATTTTATTTCTTTCTAATTTTTTTAAATCGTTATACATTATCACATTATTATTTTGGCCTTTGATATTTCTTGGCTTATGAAAATTCATTTTAGGCAGGCAAGGGTGGAAAATCGCCGAAAACGAAGTCATTGCTATAGCAGATTAAGTTTATATTCTGTTTTATTATGTCGGTTTTAGAACCAGAAGGGGGAATATATGATTGCGAAATCAAAACCTACCACAGCAACAAAGAAGATATTAATATATCGCCAAGCTGTTCATCAATTCATCCAAAAAAACGTGTTCCGGGAGACAGATTTGGAAAGAGCATTTCAGTCAATTCAAAGAACGATATCACGGTATAATTTGATAGAGGTAGTGAAAATTAACTGAAAGGATGTAAATTTGGTGTGTCTATCTATAACCATACTTGACATATTTTCTGATGAGGACTTTCTCCAAAAAATAATTTAGTGATTTTGGAAGAATCAAAAAATGGGACAAATAATATGTTCTTGAAGTGCTATTATTGACCAATAATGATTAGTTAAAAAATGTTAAATGTTTTACACGTAAAGTGTAAAAATAAATAAATACCTTCCCATACAAAATGAAAATCCGCTAAATTTATAGTACTCAGTGATCAGGGATCCTGTTCATGAATCTCCGTTAAGCAATAATTTTGTCGCAAAGCACTGAAATTCTGATAAACGCTATTTTTGAGAGTCCGTTAACGAAAATGAAAAAATGATTTTTTCGCGAGAAAAACGAGTAGAAATTGCTCTTTTCTCTTTCCAAACACGGAAAAATCCTATTCCCGAACACCATTTTAGCACCATACTATAATATTGGCGTTTGGAAATCCCATTTCCTGTGTACTGCTCGTATTCACGGTTGTTATGCTGATCACCAGAGGTAAATATATAAACCGATAACGTTGTTTCACAACTGCAATCGAGCCGCAATCGAGTTCTGTGTGACATAGAACTAATTGAGCTTTCGATGCGAATACAAGCGCGTTTCACCCAACGTTCACATGCCATGAAGCAGACTTTGACGGCGCGGTCCATTAGTACTCCGGGGTTAACAGAATATGTTAGAACAAAACTTGGAATTTTGTCCAGGAAAAAGGCCAAGAATTCGAGAGATTACGTCTGATTGCGCGTAAACTTGGAGCGAATTGTTTGGTGAATAGAGAATATGTGCTTTCGCACACTGAATATTTCAAGTCGTATTTGCGAGATCCTAAATGCGATTCCTCGCGGAGTTTCGTGAATAGGGCCTGGTATCGCTAACAAAGAATTGCCGATACCGATACAAGAACAGGTATCAAAACATCTTTACCAAAACCTTCTCGACCGTTACGACTTTCCGAATTTGAATATTTTTGGTCATAATTTATTTTTCGGGAATGAACTTGAGGACATGGCCCCATGGCGCATTTAAGTGATTGATGAATATTTCGAAACTAGATTTCGAGTTGTTGGCTATTCAATTAGAACGAATTCCTACTCATATAAATGTTGTACCAATCAAAAGAATTCTGTTACTGCGCGCTTTTTCATACAATATACTATAGGTTGCTTGCATTTTTCGAAAACAAATGAGAAACATTCCAAATTCATCAAAATCGTCGATTGTGATTGATTTGTTAAATATTCAATATTTCAACAGGCATGCTCGGTAACAAGGTACAAAAATTGTTCAACTTCGTTCCATCTACCAGGATTCTGCTACACAAGTTCAAATATGGGCAAAACATGGAATATGGACAAACGATCCCGAAATACAGGTGCATATAAATTTGATTTATCAAATAAATAAGTGCAGTATTTTATTTTGTATACCTCATATTTCATTTCATTTACATACTGAAAATGATTATAAACGCTGTAGAAACCCTGTATTCTAACAGAAGTGCAGTAAAATCATCGCTTTTTGACCGCAATTTTTTCTGTGTAAAAAAAACTGTAAAACTGTAAAACCAACATTTTTATTTCATTTTATAATCACTTCTTAGAGTGGTTCATCATCTTGGCCAAGGCTCTGTACTAGCGGCCAATTTTAGGCAGACTAGTTTAGAGTTGTTGGATCCTTTTTGTTCCGCATAGCCTGCCCAAATTATTACATCCTGGGTTGAGAGGTAGGCATGGAGAAACGAGCCGGACTCGACGGGACTCGAACCCGAGAATGTCAACCTGCGATGTCAACATGTTAACCACTAGGCCATCGCGCCAACGTTTACGACCATTATGGAAAGCTCCGCCAATCTTTAGCAGCACATACTTGGCATAAATCTAGTCAGCAAGACGGTTGTGAATTTTAGAAAGATCCAATTACTGCAAATGAACAGTGAAATTACTGAGCATTTGTCGCAGTGTTTAAAAAGCATACATACCCTTTACAACAAAGTATAGGTGAAAACGCGGCATCTATCTTTCCTGTCTTAGAGGATTATGAGCGACCACTGTGCACTTTTCTATAGTATACAACCATGAATCCCCTATGATGTTAGACATATGGAATAATTTATTTCAATTTTCACAACAAAAAATAACATATTCGTACACAGCAAACAAATAGGACAGAAAATAGCAAAATCAAAAGAGATTGACACACAAAAGTTTGCCTATTATTTCATCAGAAGAAATTTTCTGGATATTTACTATTTTCTCTTAGACGATCCTCCTAAATTCTGACTACACTGTATAAGATAAAGTATGAAGCTGGGTACAGAGTTAGAATTCAAAACGAGTAAACGTTCAAATTATTTGAATTCCCGGCGATAAAACTAGCTAAGTTGCCCTGTAAAACGCAAAACAGCTTTAAATAGTTATTTTCTGGACAGAAATTGATCGCATCAAGAGGATTTTACATTCATTCATAAAGCAGCCAAATTTGACACATTTACGAGTTTCTTAAATGAAGTTGTTACCATAGCAGTCGATGTGCCTCTGATGCCACAAAAAAGTAAACCACATACGAGACATTACAATTCACAGCTTTGGGACGATGTTCTATAACCTTGCCGGTTCCTCATTAGCTTCGAACTACTGGAATGACAAGACACAAGATAAATCTCATAACTAGATAAAATACTGGGAAATAAATTTCCTTCCATTTCATTTTTGTTTGGCCAGTTTTATCAGATATATTGATGTGACACAAATTCAACACAGATGTACGATTTTATTGCCTGCGGTTCATAAACGTGACATACTCTTTTCAAACAGCCAAAAACATGTGGGAAGGGCTATAAATCACAAGTGACACCATAAATACACAATCCTGATCTTTAGTTAAGGCGTTCGCCCAGAGGCAAAAGTGTTATTGAAATTCTACTTTTTTGTTATTAATATTTCATTATTAAATGAAAATCATGGTTTCCAGGCTGATTCAAGAACTAACAAGTTTTAGCATTCCGGATAAACAGTGTTTCTGTGAACGAAGTTTCAAATTGTTTGTACACGTCAACACAATGTCTTTTTTACGACTGATACACTTTGGAACAACTCTACTTTCAGTATCCGGCTACAAATTCGACCCACTATCTTTTTATTCGAAATTATTATTTTTTTCAATTCTTACATTCCGCCTCCCAAACATAAGATGACAACAAGAACAGTTTCAACTAAACAATCACTAATTAATACTTTTTTTCGCCTGTATCCTCAATTATTAGGTCTGATCTTCGTGCTGTCGTAGTTTTTTTTAGATTAAATCGAAATCCCGACAAGGTTTCATTCCATCTTTTTCAAACACACTCCCTTTTGGCCAGTTCAATTTGTACCAGATATTGTGTGTTCATTTCCCGAAAGTATTTTACATCCCATATTAAATGTATCCCCGTTTTCCTTTATTTCATTACACAGTTGACACTTATCTGTGTCCACCATCAATTCGCGACTCCCCTTCCATCATCTTGTTTCAACCATTTGTTTTTGTACAGATATAATTGCAGCTGTTTTCGCAAAACAACATTACATTTCAACCAGTTGTGACTTTTCCTCTCGAGCGTTTGAAATATTTGATTTTGCTTTTCTTTTGTTCTGCTCAATTCTGGTTTCTGCTATTTTTCTCTTTAAAGTATTCTTCAATTTTTTGCACAGATTCCCTCTCCCTGATCATGATTGTTTAGGTGATCTTGTGAAAATTCAACTTTTACACTGGCCTCTTTCTCTGTTTCAAACTTGATGAACCTTCCCTCGCGTGTTCTCTCCACGCTGTCTTGATTCGATTTTTCCAGACTTTTCCATGTAACATGCAATTTTAACTTTCGTTTACTCCTAAACGTCCCCCCCCCCCCCCCCCCCCCCCCCCCCCCCCAACAAAAAAAAAATTGCTGAAAGGGCGAGGATTGCCTTTCATGATAGACAATGGTGTTTGTGCTAAATTTCTAGAGCCAAATTAAATACACGTAAGAGTGGCAAATTCTTTTTAATATGTATTACTTAGTCTATTGTCCGAAACAAGCCAAATTACAAGACAAATTCTACTTTTTGTTGTTACTGATATGAATTATTTAAATGATTTCGTTTTGGTATTCGAGATACGGCAATTGGACAAAATAGTGATGGTTGTAACGAAATTAATTAAAAAACATTCGCAATATGATACAATGATGAGAATACAATTGAGAATACTTTGAATAATTCCAGATGCTATTTTTCGTAAGGAATTTAGTTGGAGTTTATTAATTTAATAATGATGACAATCACTAAGTTGAATTAATGTCTTCATGGTTAATTTCGGCATGTTTTATGGTTGGGCAACACAGCAAATAGGCAAGGTCAAAGTGATTTCGTGATGTTAAATGCCATTATGGGCCAAATATGGCATGTTTCAAGGAGTTGGATAATCTTGGACTCTGGAGATTGATGTTAAAAAACACTTTGGCCAGATTTGGCATGTTTTAAAGAGTGGGTAGTATTTGTTCCAAGCTAGTCTGATTCTTATATGCCATTATCTAGCGAATTTGGTGTATTTCAATACCATGGATACTACTGATTGAAAGCTATGTGATAGGCCAAATTTTTTTTCTCGTGTAACATCCAAAAAGCGAAACGCTTTCTTGGTCAGTTGGTGTCACAAACATACAAGGGCATAGTTTATTTCGAACCTTTTTCGACACAAAAGGCGATACAGAGAAAGACACCACATTACAGAGTCAAGAAATCAAACTAAACCTGGAGAAGTTTGAAAAAGGGGCCAGAGGATAAACTTTAAATAAGATTCAAAGAGGGTTACACATGTTTGTAACACATATTTTTAACGATGTTCTTTGTGTTAGGCGATTGATTACGAAATATTCTAAAACCCTAGTAGAGGCTGCAAAACCTTTTATTATTACTCAGTAGTACTTGTATCGGTGAATGGAGAGAGGCCTGAGCAGCAAGAAGGTTGAGCCAACTCAAATAGATTTGCTGCGGGTAATTTTTAGAGTCCGATTTTCTGACACTATTCGTGGGGAACGTGTTTTAACAGTAATGCCTTATTTACATATCACTGATACAAATATATTCTGATGTATTGAATAATAAATTGAATATTGTGTTGAATTTTTATTGTTTTTTATATTTTTCAAGAATAAAAAGAGTATTTGGTTGAAGTCAAAAGGCCAATAAAAATGTTTGGTATAACGCAAAAAACTCAAACTAATCGATCGATCAAGTTTATGAGTACAATGCTCTTTTTTTTTTATAGCCTCTTCTTTGAGTGGGTCACCCCTGAACAGGCCCTGTAACAGCGGCCACTTATAGGCGGACAGGGTTACAATTACTGGAAAGATATGATGTTTTCCTGTTCGGCTTAGCCTACACAAGTTATTACACCCTGGGTTGAGTGGTGGGCATGGATAAGCGAGCCGGACTCACCGGGGCTCGAACCCGAGATCTTCAACCTGCGATGCCAACATGTTTACCCACTAGGCCATCGCGCCCACTTGCTAAGGCGGCATATTTAATTGCACGATCTTAACTAAATTTTTATTTTAGTCTGTTCCTTTAAAATGTTTTCAGAACAATTATTATAAAATCCTTATTTCTCATCTTTATTATTAAAAAATCTATTATGTTTATTTCTCGTGACTTATTAGATTTACAATCATAACTCTGAGTGTTTATAAACCTTATTAAACCTGTTTTGAGCTCGCGCAGCTGAATGCGATTACTCGTTTAAAAAACCTTTTCTATCTTTCTTGTTTATACTTCCTGTACAAACGCTATTAACAAGGCGTGTTATATACCAAACCCTTCCTAGGGGTCATAGTTCATGACCCATTGTCCCTGCATTCATGTCAAGATCAACCAAACTTTGTTCTCACCTTTTTTCATTAAAATTTCCTTTTTTGGCAGGTTGTGGAACGGATACAGTTGATGTCATGTTTGTGTTGGATGGATCATCATCAGTGATTGGGCATTTTCACAAAATTAAAAATTTTGTTTCAAACATAACTGCTCTACTTGCCATTGAAGAAGGTGCCATACACGTTGGAATAGTGCAGTATTCAACATTTATATGGAAACGGTACAAAGTTATTCATTCAGTTTTTCTTAAAAACTACATATCCCTATGGGCAAAATTATGTTTAATACTAAATGCTAATGACTGGGAAAATCAAAACAATAAGACTAATTATCACTAATTAATTATAAATATGGTATCAACAGAGTAGAGCCCAACCTATATCGCTTTTGCAACCGATGCCCATATTTTGACATTTTTGGTCACCGATAACCGATATTTTATCTTACGTGAGTGAACCTTGCTGAAATATCTCTCAAAAATAAGCAATAAATCGAGAAACAATGAAATAACATATTTATTGCATGATGATTGCGTTACTATGCAAATTGTGGAGGAAGCGTAAAACAAAATTTCATCTCCCTCAAATAACTTTTGCTGTGTATTTGTCCAGATAGAAGCGCAAAATTTTGTACAATTTAGCCGTTTGAACAAAAAAAAAAGATTTCGTTTTAAAGAATTGCACATGCCTATATGTATATTTTGGTTGGCCGATATTATCGCCCCCTTTCGTGATCTGCCAATGTACCAGTAAACTGCAAAATTAGGTCGACATATCAGTCGGGCTGTACAACAGAGATATGAATATGGACCCATGTCTGTCGTAAACCTACATAAAACTGTGTCGCAGTAGCGCAGTTAGAAGTGCCATCGAGAATTCTTAAGGTGCTATGACATAAAGAGACAAAATACACATGTTACAAAATTTCATTCGCCAAATTTAGCATGTTTTTGTTGCCCGACTTTCAAATCGGATTGTGACGCATGGCCGACATATATGAAGTTATTACCGTTTTTAGTATTAATATAATCTTCCCTGATAATACGTAGAGGTAAAATTTTGCATCGTTTTAGTTTGTAGTAATATCAGACATTTTTTTACCCATATGTATTTAAAGGAACATTGCTGACAACATTACATCAACTTTTTATTGTGTATTCTTTTACTCAAGATTGATAACCATTTGTGATTTGACTGCTGAGACAAATTTTTTTTACGATGTTTTTCAGGCCGCAGCATCCAAAGAATTACATAAAAACAGAATTAGAATTGGGAAAATATCAAACCTTTGAGGATTTTCAAGTAAGGCTTTTTTATGTTTGACATTCAAAACCCATACACTTCTTTATTACATTCCATACCACCCTAATCATTTGAGAACATTCACCAATGTGTCCACAGTCACTAAAAAATACAGAGAAAAATACTTTAATTTGCCAGGCGGTCATGGCTCGCATGAATATAAGTAAAGGAGGGACAATGACTGGCGCAGCATTAAAGAAAGTGATGCAGGATTTCACCGATTCTGACAGATATGACAGACCAACCAATAAACAGGTTATGATTCTCCTAACAGACGGAAAGTAAGAAATATTTCAATTGAGTGTTTCTGGGAATGCATTTTGCCAAAACTATCGGCCAATTTTAGTATTTTTAGTGAAGTGTACTATATAAGAGTTTCACATTGTGTTGCTTTTGCGAGTTTTGTATCAATTTGCGATCCAATCTCTGAAATTTGTCTCATGAACAGTAAAACACTTCTGAAAGAGCAATTAGTAGTGGAGGCAGTCCTTTTCAAAGCTCCCACCCTTCCCAGAGGCCCTGAGTCCTCGAACCAAATTTAAACCTTAGTATCAAGTAAAACAAAATACCTTTTATCCATCCCAGTCAGAAATTATTCGAACAAACATAATTTTACTAAAGTCTGAATCACTGATTGCGTCGCTTATGCCCGACAAAATAAAATTTCTGTTATGTACGTTTCATACATGACCCACAATTGACATCCCATTTCTTTTTTTGATCATGCTAATCATTTCACCAAAATTGATTTCTGCAAAATATTGCACCCATATTTGTTCACAATCCACAGTCGAAGTTTCCACATTTCAAATCAACCTCAAAACAAATGCAGTATTAATGCTCATGAAATTGCTCAAGCTTGTTTAACATTTCAATATTAAATGGAAACGGTTCAACTTTCTGCCAAACAGAAATGTTATTGACTGTTTTTGTGCTTCGGTTTTCAGAGTTAATTTGCTTCGTTGTTTGATTATTAGTAACGGGACTTTCAGAATATTCAGAAATTTCAATCAATAATTTTTTTCGATGTTTTCTAAAAACGAAAAAACACACAGCAACAACTGGGTGAAAACATCCGGAAAGAGATCAAAACAACAAGCTTTTAAAATTCTATCATGAAAAATCTTTTTCCACAGACGAAAAATTCATTCATTACAATTATTTTTTTCTGGGAATTGTATTCATGATTCTTTTTTCAATTTCTCAGCAAAAACTAAAATGTATATTTCGGAAATAGACTTTATATGCCTCTTAATATATGGAATTATGTTTCATGTATTGCGGCTATACGAGTAGAGCATATCTTCTGCAACTGATATTCTTCGATCTTCTGTATGACAGTTATATTCATGATATCATTCACCTATGAATATAAATTGAAAGGATTATCATTAATGATTATCACTGCTAGCCAATGACGTAGACTATACAATTTATATTTCCAGGTTCCTTGAGCATGCCTCTGTTTCTATTATTTGAATATTAAGATAAATATATATTTTTTTCTGTTTAATGATTTAGGTTATGTTATGTTTTCAGTTCTGAATATTCTAAAAAAGTAGCAACTTATGCTGAAAAATTGCGTGGTATTGGTGTGATTCCTTATGCTGTTGGAGTGGGCCAGGACATAGATGATAATGAATTACGGGTAATGACTTTGCTATTGATCTTTTGTATTATTTATTTATGTTCACCTTAAGCTATACTGTAACCGCGCGCAAAAAAGAAACCTACTAGTAACCAAAGAGATACTACAAAATGTAGTATCAGCAACTGCACATCTGGAGGAAAACATCCTGAACAACGTGAGTGGTATCTGCTTAGGACGGTTGCAATGTTCATACCATTCAGCAGTTTGATTTCATTTAATAATATTACCGTTATTCTGCTTGAACTAGAACATTTTGTAATATTGGGACAGCATAACGTGTAATCAACAATCTGCCTTTCACAAGTCATCTCATCAATTCTCTTTTTATTTGATATAGTTCTTGCATCATGATTTTGTTAAACATTCTGCAGCTCACCACATGCATAAATTTGGCTTATACTACCAGTGTGTTTTCATTCTCCTTAAGAGTCAAATCAACACCACAACGCCTAATTACGATCAGAAAATTTATTTTGTGCCTTACGCACAATCCATCAGTAACCCATTTTTGTGTAATCATGTCTTGAGTTTTGAGACTAACGACTGAGATATAAAGTACTTTTCACAGGATTTTAATTCAATGATGTACCCAATTTTTTTGAAGGAGACTCGCATTATTAGACTGAGGTACTTTGTACCGACAACGATATCTTAGGATATTATCGAATAATACAGTTTAGAATTATCCTCCGTCCTAGGGAAATTGATTATTAGCATCCGCACTCTGAAAATCTTACCAACAGGGGATGTGTGTATTGGGAATCGGCCACAGCCGTGTTAGCCATGTAAGTGTGCTTCCCCCTTCAGTTCATTAAAATTACTATATTGAGGCATATGAAGTGAATCAATGATTTCTAATTTGCAGGTGATTGCTTCCGGGACAAGCACTGATAAGAGAGTTTATAAAGTCGATAACTTTGAAGGATTAAATGATATTGTCGATGATTTGCAGATTGAAATCCTCAATTTTCAACTAGAATGTAAAATACCCAAGTATTATTGCTTGTCTTTATATATATTTACTACGTGCATTTGCAGACATAGAAAAATGGAAGGAATTTAAAAATGATAAAGAAATTTTTTTTGTAGAAATTACGAATTATGTGATCACAAGCAATATCCTCTTGGTGTAGCCTAAGGAAACTCTTACCATCTAAACTGAATTTTAAATGCGGTTTTATAGAACCCTTGTGCATGATAAGCATATGTCCTATTATAATGATTTGAATAAAAATGCCCAAATATGTGCATATATTAAAAATAGACTGAAATGGATGAGCCGAAAAGCAGACACTGTATATATTTCAGATAGCACCAATCCTGTTGGACGACAAGTGCCTACTAGCATAGGGCTTTGCTACAAGTATTTGTGACAGTTCACTTCTTTATTTCAGCTTCACATAGTGATAACGCTTCATTTGATCTTGAGGTTGGCGAGGTTGGATTTTCCTCGTATTATGGAGCATTAACAAAAGATGAAAAAAATATCAGTGTAAGTGAAATTATCAGTATAAAGAAAATGAATGGATAAATGGGGTGAAAAAATTGATGCACTTAAACAGTGTATATCTGAAATATGTTATTCAGAAATTTTAATTTATTGAAATAAAAGATTCCGAATTGGGGTTTTTAGGCTATCCATATCACTCTTCTTTCTTTGTGGGATGCCCAGGATATTTTCTAGAAGTTAAAAAATATTTTACCAAGCTTTCAATTTTTCCTTTAAGCTTGGGGATTTTTATGGGAGTGAAGAGTAGTTTTTTTCTCTAACTTGGGTGACGTTTTTTTTACCCCGTCTGACTTCATTTTTATTCTTTATTGGTGTTTGTGAGTGAATGTTATGTTGATGGTGGGAAATTGTGAGTGAGTTACTGTTTGCTATATTGTTTAGGCTTGCTCGCTTTAGCTGTCTCGTTATCGAAGGCATCATGTAATCAACCACGCCTAGTCTACATTTTTTGACTTGCGAATCGAATAGCAATAAAACAGCGGTATTACAAAGTTTCAATTTTAAATTTGTTGAGATATGTTTCCAATATCTAATTGACAACTGCACCACTGTGATTACAAAAGGTAAATATTAAGTTTTGCGAGTCAGTTAAGAATATAAAAGTCTTACTTGCTGCATCTGCTGATATAAGTGGGGTAGTGATATTAACAGTTCAAATGTAAGTACCATAAAGGATAGTTTATAAGAAGTATATTGCATCTTATATTTTGGGACAGCCCAACTATATATTGAGCTGAATCTGATGCCTTACACTACTAAAGAACTATTCGGGAACAAAAAGATGGCTCTACAAGAAATGTGCAGTCTCGTTGCTGAAATGTGTGACCGAAGGTGGTACCGGCCATTCTCACTTTCGCCAGCCTTTCATAAGAACCTAGTTGTAAAAGATCTAGAAAGATCGTTTGGATCTGTTGCTCGTCTGTTGAAATACGAATGGTTGTTCGGTGCTGAACTATGACTGTTAGGCAGGAGTGACAGGAACAAACAAGTGGCAGCATGGAAAAGTGTTGAGTTTACGTTTGGGTAAGAGCGTTTACCCTGGTGCTTTTCAAAGGTGTGGACTCGAAGACGTGAAACTAACCATGGTGTTACATATGTTGTGTTAAATTAGCAATATTATTGGTGTGAGGAATATACTGCCACTGGATACTAAATCAGTCACTTTTCCAGACTGTTTTTATTATAGTTGCAAAACGGTTGACTAAAATGAAAAGATAAATAAATAATACAAGGCATGACACTGGTCGAAGATCTCAGAGTCGAGCTCCGGTGAGTCTATTCGTTATTTCATGCCCATTACTCAATCCAGGGTGTAATACCTTAGGTAGGCTAAGCCGGAAAGCAAAATATATCTTTCCAGCAATTCTAATCCTGTTTGTATATAAGTGGCTGCCGGTACAGGGTATCCACTCCAAGAGGAGGCTATGAAAACAAACTAAAAAACAATATATAACAGAAGTAAACGATCATTGAAAATTATGCTTGGACAAAAAACTCGTTGGCAATGCTGTTCCCAAATGACGGGAAGCAGAAATACGACAAAGCAGGAAAAATTACATAACAGTTGATAGACAGGATCGGATATCAGGCATGTGCCTACGGTTGATAACGTCGGAGAGACGCGGTTCATCGATTGTACAAGACAGATGAGAAACAGAGAACGCCAGATTAACGACTAACCAACGTTCATTCTCACTGGAACATTCTGCAAGCAATAGACAAATTCCTGTCTGGGTATAGATTTCTGTGCAATATATACGATGCATCGCATATTGGGAACAAAATCTCCACACTAACTCATAATCTCGTACCGCGTGCAGTATAGATAAACCAACGAACTAACAACAGCGACGACAAGCCAAAACAGAATGAGGCAATACAAATGAGGTGTCTAGCTCTCGAGAATGCCTAAGAGCAATTATGACCATGATTACGCCGAAGCAATAGACGAGCGAACTATGATCAGGATGACGATATCCAACCAAAGTGATGAGCGCAAATTAACAACGTGAATAGAATATGGCATCGAATGCCAACAAAGCCACCACATGACTTCCTCAACCGAAAAGTCATTCTTCAAGGGGGCATTCTTCGAATGCAGAAAGAGTTCGCAAACTGGTTAGCTCAATTTGTAAAAGCGATGGGAATACGCTGCGAGCTACGCATCTCTGATTGTTTCGGTTTTTAGCATCTATAGGCTGCAGGGGAGAACTTCAAGCTTGGTGATTTCAGATTTTGTTAACATTTTTTGCCTTTTTCATTTTTTTTCATTTTCCAGTATTCAACAATGGCTATTCATTTTTGGCGTGGTGCCGGTAGGCTACTCGTGGTAAAACTGTACCACGAGTGATGAGGGATCCTTTAGAATAGCCAGACAACACACTTCTAGCAGAATAAAGGCTTCCCAGCAATGTTATCATCAAAATTTGCTTGGGGTTGAAAAGAAAAACCAAACGATCGAATACTCTCTCGGCTGAGGAACAAGTACTGCTTTGTTTAAAAATTCTTGCTTCTGGTGGCATTCAAAATAGTGGGAGAAAGAGCATTATTGTGGCACAGTCCACTGTGAGTGCAGTTTTCGGGCAATTCCTGTATGCTTTAGAAGAAAAAATAAATGATTTTATAACTGTTCCACAAGATTTGCATGCTACACCGACAAAATCCTACCACATAAAAGGATTTCCTAGCACCGTCGATGGCACCTACACCTGGCTATAATGAACATATCTGTGTGTCGGAAGATTCCATTCTATTAACGTTCAAGTAAGTTCAAGCGGTTTGTGATTGACTGCGTGTAGTGTTAGGTAGGCTACTATTCTCTGTATTTCGTGTCATAAATAAGAAGTTGGGTGAAATACGAAATCTTATATTGAAAAAATTCACAAGCATATGATCTTTCCAATTTATTCGATTAGATTTGTAATTCACAATTATCATAGATAAAATTATTCACCTTTTTCTGTGATTCAATAGCTAAAAATTAAAAGTATATATATGCAAGTAAAAGTATTTTTATGCAATTATGGGGGAATGTGTCCTTGTTTTTTTTAAAAAAAAACCTTTGATTCGAATATTCAATTTTATTCTGAGAAATTATTAGATTCTAAAATCCAAATTTCTTCTATTGTGGCCAATCGTAGCATAAGCTCTTGTGATTAAAATGTTTTTTTTTCATCAGGGTTAAATTTTTTTTGACAAATTTCCTTGCTGTACTGAACCAAGCTTCGAAAATGTACAATAAGTTCCAAAACTATTTTTTATGAATAACATCTGTTTTTCAAAAAATGATATTATGTCATCATTTATCTGCACTTCAGTTTAGCACAATTCGGTTATTTCTAGAATGTTTTCTACTTGCATTTGCTGGTACTCAAGTGGCCATTAGCTTTATTTTATGTGCCTCTTCAGGTCTTGCATGAATCCGGGCGCGATGTGGTTAAACATGTTAGCATCGCATGTTGAAAATCTCGAGTTCGAGTCCGGTTCGTTAATCCATGCCCTACTTGGGTAGGTTAAGCCGAAAAGAAAAAGATAATATCTTTTCGGCAATTCTAACCCTGTCTGTCTAAAAGTGCCTGCTGGTGGTGGCCTTGGTGAGGGTGATCCACTCTAAGAAGTGGCTATAAAATAAAAATAAGGAATACATTCATTAGTTGAAGTATTAGCCATTTCATATCTCAGGCTATTTGTGGTGCAAATTTGGTGTTTTGGAATATTGTCGTGACCTATGATTCTTTTATTCTGGGACGCAGTGAGGTTTTTAATCGATTTGAGAACGGCGAATTTGGAAAATCTCTTTTATTGGGTGACGGCAGCTATCCACTAAAAATTGGCTTAAGATTAAGAATTGTATAATGAAGCGCTTCAAGAGACTAGCGTTGTTATTGAAATGTAAGCAAAAAGTGACTTCTTGCATTTATTTTACTGAACAATGTGTGACCTGCGGCCTTCCGTTACCTACTCCACCATCGTCTTCAGAACCTGTTTGCTCTAAAAATAGATTCCATTACGAATTGAAACTGGTCATGAAAACTGAGTTATTGACCTAATAAGATTAATTCCGAGGTGTATCGTTTAGTGAACTGTAAAACTTTCTTTCTCGTTTACTTGCGATTTCGAATCCTTGTGTGACTGTTCCAACAAGGATACTTGAATGAGATATTATCAAAGTCAAGAACAGACATAACATGATCCACAAAATTACAGGTATATTTGTAATCTTTCGTTAGCTCATTCCCTTTCTGTTTGTCTTACTGAATCAACCACGCTCAAATTTGGTGAAGACGTGCTTTCTTCAATCCCAATAACTATAGGAAGAGCTGGAAATATAGAATTGAATTATACTGTTTTAGCAAGTAGACATAACAACAAAAATGAAAATAAGACATTTGCAGTGCAGAGTTGAAGTGAACTTTATAGTTACAAGATTCCATTGCAACAATAATGTTAAAAATGTGAACCTGCAACAAAAAATGACGCGATTTGCTCAATCGAATAGTTTAAGAGATATATAATCAGCGAAATCAATGTAATATGCAGAATTTTTGTTTTTCTGAAATCAGAAGAGCTTGTTGGGCGAATTAAACTACTTTGCTTTCCTGTATGCTGCAAGAAATATCTCAAAGATCTTGTCACCTGGTGACAAGTGACAATCATTAATTCATGCATAGGTATGTGATTCGAACATCTAGAATTCTAAATATGGTTAGTTTTGCCTATTCACTAATATAATAAATTCATCCAATTTTTAAAAATGATATATATATATAATATATTCTTTACATTGTAAAGTTAGACAAAAACCATGATTTTTTCGGCAGAATGTGTCGAAGGATCAGTTATTTCGAAATTTAACTATTTCCTGGATTCCGAGCAGAAAATGAGCTTAATCTTTTCAACAAAGCAAATCAAATATGATTCGGAGCTTGAATCTGAAGGTGAACAAGATGTAGAACCAGCGACTGCACTCCGAGCCGAAAACATCCCGAACAGTGGAACCAGTGGTATCTGCCCTGGGCGATGATAAAATTAACCAGTTTTTAGTTTCCTTTTAGTAATCTCTTTCGACACAAAGGAAATATGTTAAGACTGTTTTAAAGCCCGCCCCTCAAGCTAGCGTTTAAAAACACTCAAATGGTCAAAAATTAAAATGCCTTAGGTGCAGTTGATTTATCATACGAAAAAAATCCGTTTCGTCATATTCTTGGGTGCAAGGGCGAAAGTTGAACACATAACCAATTGTCACTTTTGAGAATGCCACTTATAGGATGAAGATTAGAATAATTGATTCTGTAGAAACAGAATTCCAAACTGTTCAGACATTCACATCCTCCACCTGCACTCTCCAGCACTAGGTATAAAATAGTAATAAAAATGATCTAGAACGTGCAAAACTTACGCTCTGCACCTGTTCCTTCTTCATCATTCACTCACTGGTTCAAGTGTGATCTCACTCTCTTGGGGTTGTCTCAATAGTTTGCCCTCTATAACTATTTGACTGATTTTTCCTGGCTTCACAAACAAATATCATCGCATGATACATTCCCAATATTTTGTTATCATAGTGCAATGATTTATAGGTTTTCGTAAACATCCAGGCAATGTTTATCAGCTTTATAAAATTATATCCTATTTTGTCATTGCCACAAATGGATTTAAGCAACTGGAATTCAAGATTTTAATGAATTGGTACATATGTCAACCACTCTGATACCCAGAGAAAAACCTGATGTTTCAACCTGATGAAACAATTGAAGCAAATTGTTTGGGATGTAGCTCTTGCGAGAAGATGGGGATAATAAACTGATACATAGTCCGGAAAGAATTGCACGAACATTTCAGATACCTTAAGAAAAGCAAGATTATGTTACCCCGAACTTTACAAGAGGATTTTAAGTTAGGTTATAAAAATGGAATATTCCCAGCAGCAAACACTATACTAAAAACATGAAATAAGGATACTTGACTGATCAACTGACAATTATTTTAAAATTTTACTTACTCAACCAAGACACACACAGGCTTCTGGGCCACCTTCAACAGACTCCTAGCCTATGGTTGAAATAATTTTATAATCTGTCTCTCCTGGTACAGCACATTTAGAGCTACCGTCCCAAGTTCACCCTGGCTCCCTTCTCCATGTGGCAAGTTCTTTTTTTGCTTGCCATTTTAAATAGTACTATTTTTTCTACCTTCTGATTGCTTATTATCTTCAAGAACTTTCATTCGGAATGGCTATAATTCACTAATCCAACCAAATAATAACAAAATTGATATGTTGTGTCTAAGTGACTGAGCATTATCTTGACTATAGAGAAGAAATAACGGTTGAAACGCAATGCATCAGATTAAATGTGAAAACAAAAAAGAGGTAAATAAGACGGTTAAAATTGTTAAACAAGAGTGAAGCGTAGCCAAAAACTTGTCTGTATTCCACGATAATCGGATACTAGGCATTTCGTGTGCTAGTCGTGTAATAATCTCATGTAATAGAATTGATTTCAATGGCAGGAATGGGGTACAATTAACTATAGACAAGTTGTCATGAAATAAGCAAGAACTGATTGAACGATTTACTGTCGAACCTTTGTTGTTTTTTGTTTTTCTATCGCACGAAAAAGGTGTCTATACATAAAATGATAACAAAGGTAAGCCAAACATGTAAAAAAAATCAGGTGCAAACAAGTGGATAAATGGGGAAAAGGAGAAGATAGATTAAGCATATAAACCAGGTATGACAGAGATAAATTGAACCCGACGCATAAGAAACAAATATAATAAATATACCATGAAGGCGTAAAAGTTGTTTTTAACATCTAAAATGGCCCAGGACAACAAATGGCGGTATGCGTTTGGATAAATTATCTATTGTCGATTCTGGTGCATTGAATCGGAGCAAGTGGTCGGGTGCTTGTTTGTCACCAGGAGTTGGTTAAGCCAACTTTTGGAAATTGGGCAATCTTTCACCCATTAAAAAAAGTCATCATTTGTCCTTAACGTATCGTAACGCGTGAGAGGCAGCTGGATGCGGGCCAAAGGTAGCTCACCGCAATCGGAGCAGGGACGAAGAAAATGCGTGCCAAATGTAGCTCACCGCATATTGTGTGATATAGGCAAGGCGAATGCGGGCCAAGTTAGGCTCTGCGCATGCAAGCTTATCCGAAACTAGGAGTCGGTTAAGCCAATTTGGGGTATGCGAGACAAAGATTGCTCGCCGCAAACTGAGCGAGAACGAAGCAAATGCGTCCCAAACTTAGCTCCCCGCATTATGTTTGATATAGGCGAGGCGGCTATCATGTAGATAATTACACATCGCTGGATCGAATTCGAATGAAATATAGATACGTGATTAAATAGCTATGATAATTGTCAAGGTCCGAGCGAGAGGCGGAATAAATATTGCACTTTCATGGACCAAAGAATAGTGTTGAACAAATCACAGACACGACATATACCGTCATCACGACACTGAGCATCGAAAATTTAGGATCAGGGATAACTAAGGTTAATTATGTATAATCAAGTGGTGATGATCAGTAATATTTGAATCGTTCGTCATGCCTAAATACATTGAATGAATAAAAAAAAAATGATGAACCCGTATATATTAAGGTGATTTGACAGAATATCCTAAAACTTGAAAATTCAATACAAAAAACATGCTTGGCGCTTTTTAACGTTTCCACGTACGTGGGTTGTGAGTTGGGAAGTGTGCACGAATTCGAAATGGTAGTTGAAAATAGTCCATGATTGTAGGCCTGAAATGAAGATCGAAATTCATTATCCAGATGATGGATGAGGCGGTGCCTTCATAACAATGTCGGTCAGAAGGTGAGTTTGCTGTGTTCTACCTTGGCTACTATCTGTGTTCGCCGACTCCAAAATAATGCAGTATTATAAACACGTTTTATGTTCCTTATTGTTACACTAATACCTGATGAAATGTTGTAAAATCAGATTGATAAAAACGTGAAACCATCTCTTGTAAACCGTCGTCCCTAACTCAGCAAGCCATAGTCGACCCCAACAAAACAAAACTCGAATGCAAAGAACCAGAGCTAAAAGCGGTCGTGATAAAAAGTGGGAGCGGATGACGAAAAGATGGAATCATCGAGGCGTAAAAATATAGAAAGAGAAAATGATAAAAGGGGAAAGCAGACATTAAAATAACACATTCGCTAAAGGGGCCTGAGTTGTTAAGCCGATTACAATCGATGGTTATAGGATCTTTAGTTTATAAACTATCAGACTACGGCAATGTTAGATTGAGTTCGTTCATATCTTATGTTTTGGTGGTTTTGTTCATGCTCCTCGATGCCTTTTGTATTACAAACATGAGTTATTGTACTCTGTAAATTGATTCTGATTTTCGTTTAAAACCTGAAATTACCTAAGTTCTTTCTAATCTACTATGCTGTACACATGACTTATAATTGATAGTCTGCATCCTTGAAAATATCAAATCTCTTACCAGCTTCACAAGATTAACGTTTCAAAATTTCTTCAATGCCGATAAAATTGGCAAAGCACTTTAGCTTAGAGATAGGCCGATGTATCGGTATCGGTGATTTTTGAAGTATCGGTACTGGTATCGGGAATTTTTCATCACCGATACCGCGGATACCGATACCGGATACTGCTTTACAGCGGAGCGTACGAATACGCTTTATTTACTGATAATAAATGGGAAGACCTATTCCGCTGCTCTGAAAATTAATTAATACAGGTAGGGTTGGGCAAAACCGAATCCTTTGGAATTCGAATCCGATTTGAATAATTTTTTCGAATCGGAACTAATCACCATTTTTTACAGTTACAAATTTTTAAAGTTACAAATATCCCATTTTTACTATTATAATTAACTATTTTACTATATATATAAATCAATTGCATTTCGTCGTTTAAAATGCTATGAAAATATAAAATGTAAAAATTCTAGTTCTATTCCTATGACCGATTCACGAATAATTCTAATTAATCGAGCTTCAAATCACTGAATCGAATTGCCCAGCAATAAAAACAGGGCAGGTCTCGCGTAAACAATTTTATTTACACTCCGGGTTTTATTAAATAAAACCCATCAATCCACTGACTATATGCTCTTTTCGATGCAGGAAAAGGTGTTAGGTATCACGTTAGTTGTGTAAACACGAACATTTGCACGCAATCTTTTGACCCATGTATGCTTGAACGCAGCAACAATTCAGTATATTTTCATCCATAAAAGTTAGCACTCAAAGGTATGCAAGAGTTCAAGGGCGCAAACGTATGTAGGTGCACACAAACATGGGTGCAACTTTAACAAGGGCCTAAGTGTGTGGATACAAAAAGCAATTAACATAATTAACAAGTACTCTGTATCGGAACATAAATTGCGAAGGTGGTATCGGTACTTGTGTCGGTGTCGGCAAAAATTTTGGTATCGGCCCATCTCTACTTCAGCTGTTGATTACTCTGAGGATCGGCAATAAAAAAAGTCTTCAATCTGCTTTGAATCAAAACCAATTTCTTGAAATTTGTATAATTACTGTGAAATATGACAAGTTGGAGAAAAAGAATGTGAATTAATTTCTTCCAATTCTGCAACAATGCTTGGTACTTTATTCAATATTTTTTGGTCTTGATAAAATAAATTGGATCCATTCAATTTTGATCGAAAAGAGCACACAGCTCAAAACACGTTCATTCAAAAAAATAAGGTAGACAAACTATTGTGCAAGCGTTCAAATAGTACCACGTGCGACTGAACCCATTTTCCGAAAATAAATAGTTGTAATTGATACCTTCCTAAGAAATGCCTGCTCGTTTGTCGACCGTAGTGTATATTTTATATTAATGAGAATATGTTCGATTCGAATCTGGGAAATGCTGCCTACCGTATTAGTATATCTTTTTTCCGTTTTGATCTATCAAAACCAATGTAAATTTTGCTGCACTCTTGATTATTATAGTATTATTCATTTAAGGAGAAATGATATTTCTTCCTTTTAACATGCGTGACTAAATGTTTTTTTGCCATTGATGTTCATTAGAGATGTCAATAATATTTGATTCAGTTTTTCCTAATCAGCTGAATCATACCAATGTATTTAATAATCTCGTTAAATGCTCGTTTATTTAACATAGTGCATATATTCGATTTAAAGAAATTCGTTTGATACGATTCAGGGATCGAAAGATATCTGGTCAACATGCACGTTTTAAATTTATATTGGAATTTTTAGGACCAACAAAGATATGCTCCACTGCTTGTCAGAGCAAACTGTGATAAAGAATTCTTGAATACAAGATTAATAGAGCAACCACCTATAATACCGTACACATTCTTCGGAGCAAATCAGTGGCACAGGATCCAAGCCTGTATTGACCTCCGGAGTTTCAGTTTAGAGCAAGAATCCATCAAAATCACCACCCCGTCTATAAGAGCCACCTTGGCGGCACCATCACTCAGTGTCCCATTCTCAACGAAAAAAACGTTGAAATATTATAGACTCTGGTAATACAGAGTTATCGCGCAGCCCAATATCTACATTTTTGTTTACTACCATGCGCACAAACCTTGATACTCCGATTATTACGTCCAATATCACCTTTGTATGGAAAAGCTCTTAAATAAGCCTACGCCGGAGTGTATTCATCCGCCAAATATAGCGTGGAACATTCATATATTTCTCGAAAACAGAAGTGGGTGAACATAGATTGACAGCCTCTGAATATATTTCTGTATTAAAATGAAAAGAAATTTTGGTTTCTTTCAATGCGCGACAGAATTCTTTCAATTATTTAAAGCTCTTCTGTGTTCACAGCCAACCAACTAGTTTTCAGCCGATCATAACGATAACACGATATTGCATAAAATCAAGCATGCTGAGAAAATTGGTTGTGGGTTTTATCTGTTTACAAGACTATTAACTTCCCTATTGCTTGATATATATATATTTTTGCAACTGCTTTCTCAATGTGCAATATACGAGTACATAATTTAATCCAATAAAAAAATAACACAAGAATTTAAATCTCAGGTTTGCTGCAGACTAGAGACTTTTACACGCCGATATTTTGTACCATTTTTTATAACTTGTGGTTTCTTCACACTTGGTGGTTTCGGGAACTGAACGCTTGAATTTGTAATCTCATTTCGGACAGTGCAAACGTCAGAGGTATTCTCTAAGTTGTGAGTGTGTACAGTAAATGTGCTAGCGGCTTTACCAGTTTTTGATAAATTTCGCTCGGAAGTGTGATTTAAACTACCAGTCGGTCTCTCCTGGACTGTCCCAAAGATTGTGAAATATTGTCAGAGTCAGGACTGTCGCCAGATGAAAAACTATTCAGTCTAGTTGACGAAAACGACTGTACAGCAGAACAACTACCTTGCGAACTTGCACAGTTTTTCTCAATGGCATTAGGAATATATGTCCCTGGCACAGAATTTATATCCGCAAAACTTTTTCTGCAAAAACTGTTTGGAACATCATGACTTTTTCCACTCAATTGAGCTGTAACCTCTTTTGAAGAAAGATGATATTGAGAATTATCAGATGTCAGAGTATCATGTTGCAAGGTATCTTTCGCAGAATTAGAAAGACTTCCTGCAGAAGATGACATTACTGGTGACAAGATCTTTTTTGGCACCGGAGTTGGTTGTCTTTTTATCCCTATTAAAGTGTTTTCTCTGCTGCCTGAAGGACTTATTTCTATACTTTTCATCAAATAACTTTCGAGCTTCTTTCGTTCTTCTTTCAGCTCGGCGAGTGACGGTTCAATATTAGGTGCAGTACTACCTTCTTCCACACATTTCTGACAAAATTAAAACATGTGGTAATAAATAAAAAAAAAAATGTATGTACAAAACATTACAAAAGGGACTATTTAGTGGCGAAATAATTAACATTCTGTAAAGATTAAGCATAAAAGCTAGTCAAATTATTGAATTCTGTATTAACAAATCGAAGATGTAACGCTTGATTGTACAGTTCAATCAATACTGTTGTCAATATGACTGCTAATGAATAGGGTGTCAAAGAATTAGGCATTGCCTTTAGGCTTTAATTTCATATCAAAGTCGATTTAAAATAAAGGTTTGTCAATCACTCTAATTTTTTGTTTGTAAATTCACTTAATATAAATGCAATTTTGAGTTTCAAAGATGATTGGAATACATGCTGATATAATAGTTTATCGGAGAACTTTGTAAGATGTATGTCTGGGTCTTACCCTGATATATTCAATGTCTTCTGTCAACAGGTCACTTTCATATTGAAGAGATTTTTTTAATATATCAATCGGGGTATCTATATCTAAAATTTCCATATTTTTTGCAACAAGACCAATCTCTTGATTATCCAGTGCAAAGCAATATGGATTTCTTGATATTGGTACAGCAGTTGTAGCAGTTGTTTGAGGTCCATGGTGATCTGCACAAGGTAAAATCAAGTCATAAGTCTTTGTTTTTTATAAAAAAAAAATAAAACACACAAGCCCTCAATCCTATTAAAAAACAATAGGCTGCACTATTAATATTTCTATTGATTGAGGCTATATTTAGACTTCTTGCTTGGGTATATCACAAGGACAATTTTGAAATTCCAAGATAATTTGAGCCAAGTTTGCAAATTCAGATTATCAAGAACGATATTTCAAACACATCGTGACGATTTTAAGATTTCTTTTTTTTCAAAATTTGTAATGCAATAGATTTTTATTTTCACTCGAAGACCCACTAAGCTAAAAATTACGAAATGTATTCTTGAATTTAGGAATTGATAAATTCTGAACTACCATTAGAACAAATATATTGGTCAGACAAGAGGTGGTACACCAATATCACATCTAGGATGTACAAAAGTCGTGGCGCCAATATGACATTGAGGAAATAAATAATAGCTTATGTCATAATCAACAGACTAGTGGGTACATTTATTGATTTTTTCTCCATTTTTTTTGGATGGGTGCTGTCTGCTTCATGTGTCTAAGTAGCACTGATTCTGCCAAATGATCTAGTCATATGTCATACATTGTTTAAAGTTGAATATGAATTATCGATTTCATCAACAGGCAAAATAAGATTATGCTAAGCATGTTGTTGTTCAGGTTTGATAAAGCAATAATGGTTCACAATTTGTCAGGGCATCTGAGTGAAATATTGTTTCTACAACAAAAATTAATAACTAGGCCGGTATTTTTAATATTTTCTGTAATTAAGTTGATGTTAACACACATATTGCATAATGAATGGTGCGTGTTTAAACCCCGACAAAGTATGATCAAAGATCGGTGAACGAAAAAGCCTTCAACGAGCAATACACGTGGGGTGCCCCTGGGCAAGACACTGTAATTTGTAAATCTCTTTGCATAATTTGGACAGTCAAAATATTCTGTTGTTCGCAAAAAAGTGGCCTGAACATGCCGTTACTTACACCATGGGAACTAGAAACATTTTTTTCATAGTGTAATTTTGTAAGATGCTCTGTCTCAAGATATTAGTATTTTTAGGAAACTTTCATTAAGAATGTTAAAAAAATATATATTGTTCGACAAATTGATACAAAATTAATTCAGGAACAGTCAGATGAAAGTTCCCAAATTCAGCGAAAAACACAAATTGGGTTCGTCACCACTTATGTTACAATAGGTTAGGTCACTTACGTTACAATCATGTTATTGACCTCAAATCACTCCATAACACATATTTGTATTATGGTATATTATAGATCATGGTTCGTTAAGCCCCGGTATGCGAGACTATTACAACTGGAGCTGAGATTTAATACATGTGAATTTTTTTGCGATTCTACATTGTGCAAAATATCGAAATATTAATAAAATACGGTTTCCACAGCCATACATCTTACTAATTATCAAGGCTCCATCAAATTATGTAAAAGTGCTTTTTTTTGCAATCATACTATATCAGATTTATTGATAGGCTTCTAGGGGATCCCCTAGGGAGGGGATAAACTTGCATAACTTTCAGTCGCAATGTAGGCTACTTCAATGTTCGATAATAACATTTGCAACTAATGAAGCCATCAAGCTTCACTAATCAGCTCTTCCATAGGGTTGTTGAAGGAAGGGTCAATTTTTATTCATCACATGGACTACACAAAAAATATCATACCTCTTGTTACATGTTGAGCATAGTGAATTATTTCTTCACTGCAATCCGAAGGTAAAGCTTCTCCCAAGTCATTATCTTGATTTTCTTTCAAGTTCTGTCGAATTAAAAAAATATTTAAGCCAGGGCACGAGCCAAATCACACAGACCAGCTGAGACTCCCTATTCTGCTCTTTCCAAAGACATGTCTCCAGTTTTTGCATTTTTATATTGACATGCCGAGTGTGAATGTGCAGACTCTTCTAAATTCAATGCTTCCAATCAACGATGTGATACATTTCTCACTCAGTATAAAAAAAGGTGACCATTCAATAATTTTTTTAAATCAAAAATAATGTAATAAGGTTTTGGGCATTCCCCTTTTGACAGGGCTTTTTTGTATTTACTGGTTTACTGTTGAAAAATAAGCTTGAAACTGAGTAAGTTATCTCTTACCCAATGCAATATTGATGTCCAAAACATATACAACATTTGAATATGAACAATAAAATTTTTGATTTATTTCAGGATAGCGGTTTACGAAAACATGGCTTTTTATCGATTAAGTCTCAAAAAAAATTTATTTTTCAGAATTGATAAAGCTTCGTCAAACTAAGAAATTGCAGTACAAACCGTAGTTTACTAGATTTTGCAAATATTATTCTCTGTATTTTATAATTGCAATTATTTTTTTTCAGGAGCTATTTGGATATTATCATTGTATTGATTTTGTGTTCTTCTTACCAAGCCAAGTGACAAAGAAATGTAGTAATGTTCGACATATTTGCATTGTTGATATATTTAATATTTTTTACATGTTTTACAGAGGTGTATAGGAATACGGCACGACATCATTGCTGTCACATCTGGGGGAGTGTTGCTGTTACTATTCTCAGCATGCTTGACAGTATTCAACGCCGTGTGACCAATATGGTTAGTCCCAACGTTAGTGCCCTTACCCAAGTTTCTCCAAAAACAAAATATTCAACGTGTGTACACGAACATGTGCCAATAGTGATAGTGAATAAAAATGATTGAAGTTTTTGTCACAATTGCTTTTTTCAATAAAATCACTGATATCTTCACATTCAATATGATACAAAACATAGCTAGGTTTTCTCAAAAAGTTTGAATTCCTAATAATGGCTCATACAAGATTTATTGTTTTGAACCGTTTTATAATTGTCTTAAGGTTTATATTTCTATTCAAAGGCAATTTGTGCCGAATATGCTAAGTACATATTCTTTAGAAAGATATTTTCAACAATATATCATTATTAATGAATTAATTTTTTTCTATATGAAAATCCAGCTAATAAATACCTAAATACATCTTGTCATTCAAATTATATACTTCGAATTACTCTTGCTCTGGCATTTTGATAGGCTGCCTGGATTAAATGTTTTTTAAAATTCTTAAGCAAAATTTGCATTGAATTTTCCAAGTTTAGATTGTTTAAAACTTGGATTGTTTAGATCTTAGATATATTTCGGACAATATAGTAAATGTTGAAATATATAGTTCATTTTCGTATTTGTAGAAGGGAATTATTGGTAATAAAAAAAATTTCAGAGTAATAAGACTAGTAAATTTCTAAATGTATTCTTCGCTTCGACAATCGTGGGATCACCCATGCTGGGTTTATTTTTAAGAGTAGCATGGATTTTCAAAATTCCAAAGCAATTTGTGCTGAATTTATGAAGTTTGAATTCTTTATTTGTATTTAATTAATTTTTATTTGAAAATTCGGCTAATAAATATTGCGCCAAATTTCTGAAGTTCAGATTTGGTGTATTTTATAAAATTCCAAAGCAATATGTGCTAAATTTGTCAATAAACACCGAAATATTATGCTTTGATCCACAATTTATTGCAATATATTGATTTTTTCTTTCTCAGGTAAGCGTGAGCGGCCAGTATTCATTTAGACCGTTTATCATCACATTTATTGACTTAACCCCTATTTTTCTTCAGTTAGGTGCCGTGTTATTCGAGAGTCCGAGTAGCAGCGATTCTGCTACTCTGATGTGATCTATTCATAGAGCGAATTAAAACGTTGAATTGTTCATTTAAAACACATGATTGACAGAGGCTTTGTTTCTTTTAATCTGATTGTCTCGCAAAAATCTCACTTTTTTATTTTTGACTGTCAAACGAGAAGAGATAATCGGGAAATTCGGGACATCGACAACTAAGAGAAATAAAAAGAGTTACCTTTGTCTGCGAATTTTGGTGTTGATTGTTAATTATTAGGATTGTATTGACAATACTAAGTTCGTTTGAATTTGTTTCAAATTTCGCCAATAAAAAAAAAAATTTAATTACAAGCTAAAAATATTTCTGATTCACTCTATTAAAGTTTAGATTTTCCTTTATATTACCAAACAGGTTTATAGTTTATTCACCACAAAATTTGTTTTAATAATGCCGAGCGCATCTGCCCAATTGTGCCATGTTTGAATTTATTGGAATGCTATTTTCAATCCATGTATCAGGGGTAAAGAAATAATTTCTCCTCATTAAAAAAATGGCACCAGTAGAAGCTGTGTCCCTGAATGTTGATTCATTGATTTGCTGTGATCTATTCAGAGCACATCAAAATTTTATTCAAAGACAATCAACATTTATAATTGACCATGAAAATTGTACCTCATTGAAATCAATTCTATCAATGCATTCAATATTAATACATTCAAATAAGATACTGGTATACGTCTCGTAAAATGTGATACCAAAGTATCATGAAGAAAAATAGAAGAGACGCTCACATGGGAAAATCTCATGACTAACAAAGCGCCAGTCAATATACCACATTGATGACCTGTATCAATAATTGAATCCCTCTGATCAACAGTTCCCTCTGGTTTGGTGGTTCTGGTAGCCTGGATATGCCTGATGTTGGATGAAAATCCAAAATTCTTGTTGAATTCATATCACTCCATATCTCCAGTAGCATATTCAACTAAAAAATTAATTAAACAATATTTATTGTTGTGAGGGAAATAAAATAGCTAGCTTCACTTGGTGCTGATGTTTTTCAAAATTTCATCTTAATTTTATGCGCACACATCATAAGCATTGCCAACTAAATTTGATGCTAGGTCTCTAGAAATGACAGGAATGTCAAGTAACCGGAACTTCTTTTTCCAAACATTTCTTTTGCTTTATATGTAGCGTATTTCTTTAATTATTTTAATTTAATATACCTTACTAGCCAACAGATCTGCGCAAAAAATTACAGTGAGCAAAAATAACCTCTCGTAAGAATATTTCTATATACAAGAGTATTTTTGCGAATGGGAGGGTTCAAAGCACGACTCTAGCGAGAGCTTTCAGTATGTTATTTCATGTTGATGACGTAACAGAGCGCAAGTGTGTCGATTGAGCCGATTGAAACAATGAAAACATTTCGATTGACAACTTCTCGATACACCGATTGTAACTTTCACTGTCTAGCGTCATTTGCCATGGATATCACTATAAAATCGCTTCAACGATGCATTTATGAGATTTTGAAAATTGTCACAAATCAAATTTCCATCTTATACACGTCTGATACTATATGAAACTGAACTATATAAGTCGCTGAATATTCTTTTATTGTTATAAAATTTGTTTATATATATGTATATATGTATGCAAATGTATTTTATTTTGAAACAAATTCCAATCTAAAAATTTTTTGTAAACAATGGGCCACCCGGTCTGCCATGGCACAACTCAAAAATATCACCGAGATGCTTACTAACAAAACTTTAAATATTGCACAGGTGCACAGTAGTAATTTGACAGGTCTTTGATTAAAAACATTAAATGCGACAAAGTTTACGAACAAACAGTTTTTTAAGCCATAGTGAAAAAAGTATAATGTCAAAATGTAAGGTAGGCAGGATTGGCGGCCGGACTAATACATCTAGACATTTCCTACAAACCTCACTTCATCAAACTTATGACTGGGATTTAATTTATAAGTAACGGGCGGACAAAACTAATCAGTGAGATATATTAATATATATGAGATACATACATTAATTACGTTATTTCGAATTTTTCTTGAATTCTTCATTTTCAATGCCTTATCTCCATTTCAAGCATTTGGTATACTTGGAAACACAGGCTAATTTACAGATTTTTTGATATTTTTTGATCAACTTATCAAGTATCCACAACAATAGTACTGTAAATGGCGAAATTTCGGAACAATGGTAATGTTATAAACATTCAAATTTACAGCTCTATTTGTTGATTTACACTATATCATCTCATTACCAACCAGGGTTTGAATTAGGCGGTTGCAATTTGATTCATTGAGATATATATTATGTTTCTCCTAAAATGCTGAACGCTAACATCTGAACTTATTTCTCGCTGCACCCGGGTTATGTCAAAATATTTCCATCCGAGTATGAACACCAGATTGGCCACACAAACGTGACATCATCAATTAAAGACTCAAATTTGTTCTTGAGCTTTTATTTCCGTTACTCAGTTTTTGTGCCTGTAAGTGTCTTATTGTCAAAACAGATTAGCAGTGCTTTAATTGCTGTCGATAAATATTTTATACAAAGTGGTAACAATTTTATACCTATTTACTCGTCATTCTAATTCAATTTTGAGAAACAATGTTATATATGATTCATTTAATTTGTTCTTCATATTTGGCAAAATCGTTGTTTTAGGCTGTTTATTCATGGCTTGCACTCAACGTAATAAATTAATCCTCTGGTCTGATGTGCCTGAATTTTAATATCTAAACTTCATTCGTTTTCTTTTTAGACAATTAGGTTAGACATTGTTATTGGCCATCACAATATCACCCCTTACCCCTGTCGCATCTGCGTAAAACATATTCCCTACTGTGCTGTGCACAAGTAGCTAAAACAGCAAGTTATGGTTTCGTGTTTTAATTGTTTATACATGATCAGAGCATCATCAACTTAAGACAAGATAAATCCCTGTTATACTTCACAATGATTTTGGCAAAAAGATTAATATAAATCCTTGATTTATTGTTGTTTGAAAGTATTCCCGAAGTAGAGAAATCAGCAATTTACCCTCGCCAAATTGACAAGTGTTTGTTTCCCAGATTCTCGAATTTTTTTTAAAAAATCAACTCATTTTCCAAAACTTAATTCGGATGCTGTTCATATTGAAAAAGGCTAGCTGCTGACCACACATGATCTAACCCTATCTAACAAGATGATGGAAAGAAAACCTTCTATTCCTTCTTTACACTTTTACTACCACCTCATACTGTAACATGCAAAAAATATACAGTAAGATTGTTATTACCAACGTAAACTCTCATCCCAATAAAATTACAGAAAGCATTTAGTATAAATGTACAGGCATAACCATAGATAAACTTACTTCAACTCGAAGATCATTCGCAAAATCTATTGTAGATTCTCCAATTAAAGACCGAATTATTGGGATTTTTTCTGATGCTACAGATTCTTCAATTATTTCCCAGACACAAAGCGGAGGGGAATAAGGACTACAGTTTTCACCCATTTCAGTATTCCATTGAACCAAAGTCTCTCTCTGTATGTTCGGTCAAGAATCCTGAAATATAAAATCACTATAAAAGTCAACATTTTTTGTGTTTTATGTTGATCAAACCATGCGAACACATAGATATATCCATGTATGAATACACAGTACAGCATTGTACGTTATCACTCCACATCAAACATACTCCATAATAAAAAGATATTATGGATTAAACATAATTGTAATTGACAGTTTATAGATTATTACTGATTATATCCACAGTTCCATGGTAAAATGCAACCATTTTTTTTATTAAATTCACTCTGTGCAAGGCCAGAAGCAGTGCCAAAAAGAAACCAACTAACGGCCACTTAATAGAAAAGAGTACCAGAGTACTATTAAAGTGAGTACGGTAGTATCTGCCTTGGGCGATTGTAAAGCCATCTAGACTACCACCTCGCAAATGACATATATCTGTAATTCTTTAAATAAAAACCACAGTTGTGGTAAGTGTCTGCTCATACTTGAACACTGTACAGTGTAATATGTTGTAACATTGCATTGATTAAGCTGTAATTAATGACCAGACCATCTGCCATACTGGGGTGGCGGTCACTCCGTACTATCCTACAATCTACGATTTTTTTTTGGTCATAATAATCCTAGAAAATTTGTTTAAAATTATAAACTTGACATACCCTCATATACAGTCAATCGTATTCACTGCTCATATTCAAATATTTCCACCAATACAGAATAACTAATCATATCCATCCATAAAATCATTCATATTCACAAATTTATTATGTCAAATCATTTTTTTCCATAAATTCAAGTAAGCATGAAAATAAGAAAGTTATTTAGCGATTAAATGATCAGATGATTGAAAATAATAAATTGGTAAGACCAAGACTAGCACATTCCTATTCTGTATTGTTTACAGTTTTATTTACACTGTTGCTATTCAGTCTAGCAACAATTTAAAAGCGAGTGAACAATAATGCTACCGGTACCTACTCAAATACAGAATAGTATAACTTATACTATATTGGAAATCTACATTAGGTTCATGACTGAAATCTAAATCGGTCTTTCTCTCTCATATTCTGTATTTCGCACTGCTCAGCATTCATTGAAAATGCTATGAAAACTTAGGCTAGTTAAGTTAGGTATCCTTTTCCACTCTATTTATTCTGTATCTTTAAAAAACATTAGCTTAAGAATTTTTTTAAATCACAAGTTTTCTTAAAACAAACAATTCCACACGACTTAGAAAAAAAAAAAATGAAGAAAAAAAACTTCAATTTGAAATAAAAACTGAAAGACATCATCAAATCCAAGATTGAATTCAGTTCCTGAATGTTCGAATCTCGTATCTTATAACGTTAGGTAAAACACAGTCTGCACTAAAATGTCGCAATTTATTTTTACCCTCACTGCAAATGGGCCTTCCAAAAGGCCTAAGTTTTTAACAATTTTTGTAATTCAGAATGTCTAGCAATTTTAGCGCTTTTATCTGGTAAGCGTAAAATAGACTTTCCGGTAGTTTATTTCGACACCTGTCGACACAAAATGCGATAAAAATAAAGATATCACATAACAGAGTTATCAGGAAAGCAGACAAAACCGTTCAGCTCAATTGAAAGCGTTGGGAATACTGAATACGCTTCGAGCTAGGCATCTGTGATCGTCATGACGCAGGTTCGAATCCCGCGAGGGATGATGATTATATGCGAGAGATCTACTGGACGCCTCGCCGGTGGACAGTGATTCACGTAAGCGCTACTTACGGCCCCCCCCCCCCCCCAAGCTGGTCCATGCATTCGAAAAATGAGAAATACGACAATCCAAAAATCTTCACCCGGATTCGAAAATGGCATCTGCACGCGAGGTCGTGGTTAGCCATATGGTTAAGCTGTATTATCGGATTTCCTTTTCCGCAGGATAAAAATGAGATCCTATCATATCCTAAAGTTTAAAAACGTGCCGGGAAATAAATTTAAAAAAACATTCGAAGAAAGCAACACGTGTTTGCTTACCTCAAAAAAAAATTGAAAATTGTATGAATATTACTAAATTCGGCCACACAGAGCATGCGGGACCCCACCCAAATTAAATAAAACAAAAGCGTAGTAAAATAGAAATAGAACGAGATCAGTGCCCCAAAAACATTCTTGGAAGGATGGTTTTCATGATAGACAATGGTGTTTGGACCAAATTTCTTGAGCCAAATTAAATACACCGAGTGGCAAATTCTTACACACATTCTCTCAGTTATTGTACGAGACAGTCAAATTACTGATTCTACTTTTTATTGTTGCTGATAAGAATTATTATAGTGATTTCGTTCTGGTATTTGAGATACTGCCATCGTAACATAGATTGATTAAAAAAACATTTACAATATGATGCCATGGTTTGACAATTATAATTCCAGATGCTATTTTCGCAATATTGGACATACTGGATTTACTGCTGTTGGAGTTCAATAACCATAACAATTTAATAATGTTAATGATAATAAGGGTGGCCGGTCAGCTCAGTCGGTAAAGCGTTAGGAATACGCTTCGAGCTACGCATCTCTGATTATCAAGACCGCGAGGTATGATGCTTATATGCGAAATGTCTGCTTGCGGCTTCCTCAACCAACCAGGTCCATGCCCAGGAAGGATGAGAAATACGATAATCTAAAAAAACCTTCACCCCGATTCGGAACTGGTATCTGCACAAGAGGTCGTGGTTCGCCGACAACTATAGAGCGTTACACTGTTGTTCTGTCTTCATTAGGTTTGTAACAGTCAACAAAAAATTAAATATAACCCTAAGTTATGCACATTATATTTCCTTATCACCCCATTGTAGTGAAATGTTGCCTTTATTAGATTTGTAGGAGTTCTGAATTTTTCGATATGACCTTAGTTTTTAAAAATTTTTTGTCTTTTTAAACATTTTTCACGTTCTTATCTTGTAACCTCAAAACGTTCCGCTGTTGTTCTAATTTAGTGAATACATGCACAATATACTTCTCTACAACCCCATAGTACTTAAATGTTTTCTTAATTGAATTTGTAGGATTTTCGAACTTTTCAATATGTTCCTAAATTTCATTTTTTTTTTTTGAGCATTTTTGCGCTTTTATTTGACAAACGTTCGATTGTTATTCAAGTGTGTTCTAACTTTGTAAAAAAAGATTTTCGGTTGGAATATTCTACATTCTAGATGCTACAATACTTTTTACCCAGTCAGAAATAATCTGTTCAAATATCTTTTATTAAGCAGACGCAATCCATCTGGGTTCACTTGGGCCGCGGTGACGTAACGAAAGCGACGATAGCTGCCGAACGTAATAACTAATGAATGACGCGGGTTCAAACCCCAGCAAAGTATGGCGAAAACCGATGAACGAAAAAGCCTTCAAAGAGCAATACACGCGGGTTGTCCCTGGTGTAACCCACAGTCTTGGGACGATGCTCGATAACCTCACCGGTTCCTTATTGGATCCACACTGAATGGAATAGCAAGACGTAAGATAAATCTCGTAATCAGATATAATTGTAAACATTGTTAATTGCATACTGTGAAATAAAGTTCATTTCATTTAAAGTGAGTACATGTAAAATATATTTCTCTATCAATCCATAGTTCTGAAATATTGCTTTTATCAGATTTGTAGAAGTGATAGATTTATCAATCTGACCCTAAATTTCCCAAAATTTTGTTGTTTTTAACATTCTCCGTGCTCTTATCTGACACTTTCAAAACTGTTCCACTGTTGTCATAATTCAGCGGGTACATGCACAATACATTTCGCTATAACCCCATAGTACTGAAATGTTTTTTTATTAGATTTGTAGGAGTTTCGAACTTTTCAGTATGACATTCAATTTTTAAAAATTTTGTCATTTTTAGCTCTTTTATCTGGCAAACTTAAAACGTTCAGTTGTTGTTCTTAAGTTTTGAAATACTGCCTTTATTAGCTATGTAGGAGTTACAATTTGAGCTGGTGTGAAAATATATTGCTCTAAGCCCATTTGTGCCAAAATGTCGACCTCGATGGACGACAGATATAACACAGCCATCGCACCGCATTATGCACGAAATAAATTCTCCGCAATGGCCACAACACATGTAAAGCAGCTACCTTTTTCAATATTAAAATTCACTCCTGTGCTTGAAAGGGAACCAACTACGGCCACTCAATAGCAAGAGCTACTAAAGGATGAAGTACCAGCAAAAATGAAAAAAATCCCAAACGCAACTAAACTGACATGGTAAGTGCAGTGAGTAGCATCTGCCCTGGACTATGGTAAGCTATCTACCATTTCTTTTCTTTCTTTCAGTCGTCACTTACAACATGCTGGAAATACGTCAACCCCTCCCCATATGAAAATTTTGGTACTTTTTGCTCTACCTTGATGTGTAGGTGTGCCAACACAGATCTTCTCTCTAACGAAATGAACCTAAACCTGACTAACGCTACTAGCAAAGATTTATTGGTTCCATCCTGCCCTTCAAACGCAAAATCTCCATCTCACAACAAAAGAGACATCAAATCGTTAATTTGTTGAATGCAACACAGACAGTAAGATTTCAATAAGAATAATAATAGAAATAAGAAGACTAATAGGAGTGCTAGTAATAACAATTGTAAACTTAGATCACAAAAACCAAGCAAATGACAAAATTAAAGACAATATCAATGGCATTCATTAAGGTTAAAAACACTTGACATATTTCGATCATACTTTCAATATTTAGGAACCAGTCAAGATAATAAAGAGCCAAATAATTTGGACATTACCAAATACATAACAGAATAGCAGAGCCAGCTCTTGATTTTGGTTCTTTGTCATGATCTTTTGCACTTGAATGAAAAGCTTAAGTACTAAAAGTTTCGAAATATATCAATATATACAAGGATGATAGTTAAACGAGCCCCAAATTCCAGAAATTTTGCAGGAGGCCTGAAGAAAAAGCATTTGGTACCAAAAGTAATGCGCATCATTATCTTGAATAGGAAAAAGTCACCAAATTATTAATCATCGCACACAACTAAAAAACCAACTACCGTAACAATTATAAGCACGATATTACGCAGCTACAAAGTGCACTGGCGGTGGGGATTTTCCCTCAAATTTATTGGAAATATCATTAGAATAATCAGGCTCCCAAGCCAGTTGTTCATCCTTGGTGTTGTCATATTTACCGTAATAACATTAATTCCTCTGCTACAACAGCTCAGACTGATATTTATCAAATCTTTTTGAGAAATTTTAAATATGAAATGAAATAACGCCATTTCAAAGTGGAATTACATTTCCTACCTGCTGACAATCATTAAAATGTATACAAATAGTTTCGAACATTACGTGAAACACAGTGAAATTATCGAAACTTCATTTTGACTAACTTAGTTCCACTGTCCAATATTGCCGCCTGAAACACAAAATTGCTATCTCCCAACTGCGTCAAACAAGATATTAGCAAATGAACTTGATATGCTACCAATGTAACATGTAAATTTTACTTGGTAATCATAATCAAACTAATTGCAGTTTCTTCACAAAATATACTCGACACAAAGATAGGAAAATTGGCAAATAGTTACTGTAAATCACAATTCAACAATGACATGTTGCTTCAGCCAGACGTCAGTAAAATGACATTTTTAACAAATGCCTAACACAAGGTTAGAGGAAAATAAAAAAAAATACGTGAAAGATGGGAACATGTGAAAAATATGATAAAATAAAAACTATGTCCATAGAATAGATGTAGTAGATTGTGCACTGAGTATTGTACGACAACAACATGAAAATAAAATCAATTAAATTGAGCCACCAAAGACATTTTTATATTATTCACATAAAGATCATTCAAAATGATCAAATCTTTGATAAGTGAACATAAAACTGATACCCATAAATAATCAAAAGAAAAAAAATCCAAAAAAGTCAACACCTATGATAAGCTGTAACTGAACCAAATTCATATAAACAATTTTGTAATTACTTTTACAGACCAAACAAAATTGCGGTCATGAAAGGCGATCAAAAGCTGCAAGTCACAGTGCCCAAAAAGTTTTCTGAGTGATGGAGTAGTATAAAATGTCATCATTTAAAACACTCCAAATCAAATTTCTTGTTATCCGTTAAAATTAGTTTATTCTGAAGAAATCGATTGCTCCTCTAGAATTATATGACAATCATAGTTGATATTTGTTCTGGGGAAGATTGTTGAGGAAGGTCTATAATACCAATAAGAGTTTAGATCTTCATCTTTTAGATTGTTGTTATTACAAGTTGTAACAACCAGTATGAGAAGCAATACCAGCTGTAGAACTTTCACAAACAACTAGTCTAAAATGCCATGTTCCGAATATTTGCCGGCATTTTAGTCATAAATTCAATGTACTGAAACTATCTGTAACAACGATACCAGGACTACGAAATGCACTTATAAATCCATAATCAGAATACATGCATATAACGCTGCAGAGAAATTCATCATTATCATATATAAAGTAATGTCATTGATAATTTGATAGTAACTCAGCTCAATGATTTACCAAATCCTGGACACATAGAAAAGTTAAAAATTATTACACAACAATGTTGCATGACTAAATAAATTCATAATATTACATTATGACGAACAATCACTTTGCGAGCACACACATCAATCCATCATTTAGCCAATTACAATAGATTCCAGAAATATGTGAAAAGATTGCACAGAAACTGCATCGCAATTAGCATATAATTTAAAAGATTATGTCCATTATATATCACAATGTCAATATTTATTTTTTATCAATAATCGACAATTGACCGACCTTCCAATATTTATGAATTTTGTTTACGATGTTCAATTCATTGTCTTTGAATTTTGTTTATTAAGAGGAACTTCAAAATGAAGCACAACAATTTCTGTGCATTAGAAAGGTTCACAAAAAATATTGGGAATTCAAAAAAACACACAAGAAAAGTAATAGGCTATAATATATGATGGAAATAATGGATGCAAAGAAATCATTCCAACAAGGCTGAAATAAAAGCACTACTTGTGGCATTGAGAAGCAGTAGCACATCAAAACGAAGTTAAATTTGTTCAATCAACACATTGGCTACAGTTACTTACATTGGATGTTCTCCAAGCAAATTTTCTGGTAACAAGCTATGGAGGGGGCTCATCATGCGAGCGGGATCATCGTATACTGACGTAGATGTATTTCCCCACATACTTCCTGTAAGGGGCCTTCCTGGCGTATTTCCACCAGATGACCATGATGTTCCTGGTTGAGTACCTGCAAAACCTCCAGTACCAACATTATTATTGCCAGTCGACCACAAATGTTGCAGATCGCCAGTTGAAGCAGAACTGTGCACCAATGGACCAGAACCAAAATTTGGTTGTTGACTGCTGAGTAATGTTCCCGAAGATCCAAATGAATGTCTCGATGAAAATCTAGATTGATTGCCATTAGGAGCAGAATTCCAGTTTCCTCCAGCAGACGCAGTAACAAAATTGTTTACCTAAAAGATCACAATATTCAATAATAATAAATATATCAAATGGCAGTACACCAGTATGCACCACATAGAGAATGGATAATAAAAATAATTTTAGGATATAATAATATGCATTCAAAAACGTTTGATTCAGTGACAGAAACAAAATCATTTTCCTTTTTTTATCTTTTTGGTATCCCTCAATAATAAAGCAGCATATGCACAAACATAATACAAGTTCAAGCCATTGTCCCACGTTTTCTTTGACTATATTATATAGAATTTTACCTCCCCCCCTTAGAATAGGATCTTTAAACAGGAAGTTATTATTGAATCTTTATTGATTTTATTAGTATTTTTTGCAGCAAACCACCAGGCAGTATTGTATGACTTTTCTGAACCTTAAAATATTGTTTCAATAAAAAATTTCTACATTCAGGCTGCTGTTTTATTTGAAAAAATTTTGCCTGTGTGGCACATTGCAACGTCATAAATTTGATGACTAAAATCATCTTCATTAACCACTACTGTTGGCTATTGTCTGTTCAGCTGTGAACAATTATTAATATTCATGATAAAAAGAAGCACACTAACAAAAACCTTTTATGTATTCATCAGCGGAATGAACAAAACCAAATCATTTATGAGAATGAACAAAACAAATACCTCTTGATCACTGGCAATACTGGCAACAAGCATAATATTTCCTGTCATCGACATATTTAAAGTATTTTTCGCATGTAGTGCATCTTCACAACTTGAATATCTGACAAGAACCATGCCCCGTATAGGATAATTTGGCTGGAACGAGAGCATGTTGCCCTTAATACTGCATAGGTTGCGGAGACTAGTGAAATCCATCTGTTTTTCATCCACATTTCGGTGAAAACATTGAGAAGCAGTTGAAAAAAGAAATGTTATTATTAATGTGTGAAGTTCTGTGTGTAAAACAATATAGCAATTCTAATAAATGAGATGAGATAATGGTAAATTTATACTATTCAAAAACAATTCCAAATTGAACATATTCCAAGAAATTTGTGTGGATTGCAGCAAAAATATTATTTTAGGCATATATTTTCCATTTATATCCATTTCCATTTCCATTGGACTTTAAGAATGTTGACACGAGAATTTGAGTGTGCTTATGGTTGTCTTTGTTCAATTTAATCAGTATTCAGTATTTGCTACATAAATAGAATAATGTTCCAACATTTCAGATAAACAACATTGCTGAAATTTTACTCATTTTGCACCGGTCATGAAATTTACAGCAAAAAGAATCAATTTAAGAGTAATCAAATTACTTTTGGTCATATCTAGAATGCATAGTAATTCGAATAAAAACAACCTTACTGGCGACAGTCGTAAAATCTTGGAAATTTATTTAAAAGACATTATACAAATTGACAAATGTAGCATGCTGCTTCAAAGCATAAACATATCGTTGTACAACTTCAGAATTTTTGCTCCATAAATGGAGAATTTCGAAAAAAACGAAAATGCAAAATAATTGACTTTGATACTGCTTTTTTGCAACCGATACCAAGATTTTGACATTTTTAAGCACCAATAACCGATATTTTATCTTATGCGAACTCGTTAAAAACTTTCCAGGATGAAAGCAATAAATCGAAAAACAGAATGAAAGAACATGTCCATTGCACGAGAAAGGCAAATGGACGTAAGATTCCATCTCACGCGAATAACAACTGCTGGAGATTTCCCTAGATAGAAGCAAAAAAATATTTTGCAATTTCTGCCATTTGAACAAAAAACGCATCATTTTAAAAGAATTGCTTGTATTTCAGTTGGTCGATATTATCAGCTGCTTTTGTAATCTGCAGATATATCAATAAACAGTAAAATTAGGACCGATAGATCAGGTTTACCGATATTTCGGTCGGGCTCTAGATTGGATATGGCCCCAACTCGGCTGATTTTATTCGCATTCAAAAAATTTTTAGAAAATATTACAATATTAGAACTGAATTTATTTCCAACTGACCTGTGGATTAAGATTTGTCAACACCACCCATGTCTTATTTTCTGACCAAGAACCTGAAAGAAGAAAAAGTTAATTATAGAAATAGAAAATTTTCTTGCCATCTTAGTGAGAGAAATTTAAATGAACAGATTCATGCTTTAACACTGCCAGTTATCAGTTCGTCTTTGGTCAAATATGTTACGCCACCAAAAATCTATCTAATTGACTAATTTAACTACTGTAAATGACCAAAAAAGCATTGTTACATCGTCATTACAAGCTAATATGAATTATATTTAATAAATAATATTACACACCTTCAGGTGGACCATTAGGAGCAGTATATCTTGACGAGTTCATGGTGTTGGGCAGTGTTGACCAAGAGCTTGCAGGGCCAGATGACCAGCCTGAAAAATTCGTAAATATTGGTTCAAAATACAAGGTAAATATTTTATATACTGAATTCTTGACAGCTACATAAAACGATGTATCAGATCCACACCAAACTACTACAATAGACTGTTTTGGCATCTGCACTGGATGACGGTAAAACTACCTACCATTCCATTGCTGATACAACTAGGAATTACGTCAGGTCTACAACATACACTGAGAATTAGAAGAATACATTAAATATAGTCTTCTTGATATGTACAAAAATTGCCCCTCATGGTGAACTGACCTTTTTCCTTGATTAATATTTTAACAATATTACTTATTTTGAAAAGTTATGCAAGGACTCAGAACCTCAAAGTTGATTTTTAAGAACTTCAACCTTTGGTTTGAGTTCATCAAATCATCTATTGTAAAGTCTTTATCATAACAGAGAAAAAGAAACAGTTGTTTGTTCAACAATACAAAATTTTAAAAATGACTGATTGGGAACCATAATATATAGAAATACATACCAGGAGGGCGAGTGCCTGCAACGGATGATTGTTTGGGAAGAGGAACTTTCCATAATTCATGGGTAAGAGAAGTAGGTGCATGACCTAGTGATGTCCCAGGACCTCCACTATCTATAAAAACATTTATTTAAAGATTAAAAAATTGGGAAATTTCATTTTGCTAGCACAATGCTCTTAGAATTGTTAATATTTGGATAAACCTGTATGTATGAGTAGTAGAGTTTATTTCAAACATGCGAAAAAAAAGTACAAAAAGAAAAAAAAATGATGAAAACATCAAATAGATGGCTTGAATCACAGGTGGAGGAGGCACAACTAAATATGCTCGCTAGAATCACATGTACTAGATTTGCGTGACCGATTATTATCTACTCCCTTCGATGGCATAATTTGTGCAACATAATATTCATTTCACATCATATTGGCGACCTTTACACACGTTTAATCCACGTTTCACCTTTATTGCTCTTGATTAACCGTGCAAGAAAAATTCAAAATTCAGCAATGCTGAATTGAAAACATATTCCAAAGTCAAATTTTCGAATGAAATAAATTTTTTTTTCCCCAAATGATATATGGTTTGAAGTAACTTTCTAAAAAAATTTGAACTCAGCAAATTCGGCGCAATTTGCTTTGGAATTTTAAAAAAGACATCAAACGTAATCCATGCTGCCCTTCGAATTGCAGAGTAATTAAAAAGTGGATGAAAAGAGCTTTTTAATGAATGCAGGCACAAGGAAAAACTGGAGATTGAATAACGTCAATACAAAAACATTCTAAGTCATCATCAAAAGCCATCGCCCTCAAGAGCATCTTTTTTATATTTTTATTAGCCAGCGAATGCGGTATTTAAATTTTACATAGTCGGGATCTCGGGGCATTTACAAAAATAAAATGCAGTCAAATCGAAAAATTTATTAGCATGGTTTTGGAAAATAATTTTTTCATGTAATACAAACAAAAATTTGCTTTTGTTAGCTTTGTTTTCATAAGAAGAATAAATTTTGATTGGGGCAGATTGGCGCATCTGCTCAAAAAAGAAAATTCAACAATTTGAAATATAAATGCAAATTTTTTTTTATTAGCATTGTTTCTTTTTTAATTGAAAGAATTAATTTCATCAATTTAGAAGTTGGTGTGATTAACTCCACCAGCGATAAGGGAAAAGGCAGATCATACTGTATCTTTAAGTTAGCCGATAAAGTCAAGATCTGTTTCTATTTCTTCCGAAATGCGATAGACCAGATAGCATAAAGAAACAAAGCTCCCAATGCTGTTCTTCTTTTGTTTAAATCCCAGGTGTGTTTCATGGTTCGCCTCAAGAGCTAAGTCCCAAATTCCTGGGAGAACCACTGCTCTCAGCACCCATAAAATTCTATTCATGAATAGATGAACCAAACAAAACCAACAGTGTTTACTTCACACCTGGAGTTGTAAACACTAAAATGTCTAATAAAGAATTTAGCTGAAAAATGTTTTTTGTTTCAGATAGTCTAAAAATAGAAAACAAGCCCATGTAGAGATGTCAGTCAAATTTTTTTAATTTGAACAAAATAGTAAAAAAAAATACTAAAAGGATGTCCACAGCAAAATATACGATTCTACAACCACAGATCCATTTGCATTTTCATTAGAAGTTCGCTCGTTGTTTTCACCTTAAGGAAAGCTGAAAGCAGCACTTAAAAGGAACCGACTAACTGTACTGAAGTAACAAAGTGGAACTTCAAAATATTGTCCCAGAAACTGCATCCTCAGGGGAAAATATCATGAGGTGGATAATAAAGTTATATAATAAAGTGTAGCAAATGGATCAGAACAAAACATCAACTACCACTTCTTACAAAAAAAAGAAGTTATTTCCACAATATTTATCATGCGATCGATCTTCAGGACTGGTATGAAAATCTATGATCTATGAAATTACCACGTACCTGCAGACCAAGTAGATGAAGAAACCACCGAATTAGGATTGTCAGACAATGTATTGGCAAACGATGATGAGGCAAGTGGTAGGCTCTGACAGAGAAAAAATAGTGCTATTAGAATCAAAAACTTCAACAATATTTATTATGTTGGTACTCAGTTGTGTTCTCCAAAACAAGTACTAGAAGAAACATAAACACAATATGCTTATATATTCCTCAGTCATTGGGTTTTCATTACACCTACATTAACTCTTAAAACATAGCAAATACCACCAAATAACCAAAAGTATTACATAAAAATCTATTAATCACATTCCTACTAACATCCCTACCAATATCATTTAATATTCAAGAAGAGGCAGAGACGGGCATGGGGGGTGCAACTGACAAAGATTCACTAAGACTTGTAAACATCATGTGACTAACGCCACTAAAACCTATTTGTGAATGAGAATGTGTTAAACTTGCACAAAACATATACACGCTCTTTGAAGCTGACAACAAATGCACAAAGCCACCCTTGATTCTAAAAATTGTATAATAAGATCCAAACAAATTGAAATGAGCATGATAATGGTCCTGGTTTCAGTTATCAGTTGAAATAGTATAATTATCGTCAAGGTATTGTACAAATAGTAATATTGCAAGCTACTTCTTCAAAAACTTGTTTGAAATGTCATTGATGTGATTAATATTTACATTGAATTAATATTTTTTTTGTTGATTTATTGAAATTGCAAAATTATTCATAAACTCATTGCATCAGAGTGACAGAATTTTGGTGACTACGTCGCCAGAGCAGAATGGCCCAGACGAAGAATAAACGAAGAAAAAAATACGCTTTCATTAAAATTAGGGACAATGAAGATAAGCAATGGAAAAATTTCACTTTTTCAAAAAAAAAAAAAAGAGCGACGAATCCATGCAGCAGTTAATCGATAGAATGATTGCGTTTGTCTTTTATTGCTACTTCGGATCGTCCAGAATTATAGTGATATCATATCAAAAGCGGGTCACACTCTTCTAGACTTGGCAAATATCACCGATTCCATCATGTGAGAGAAAGGGGCACCGGCCAAAGATATAACACAAGTTCACATGTTTTTGTCATAAAAAAGCAGGAATGCCAACATTGAGAATAAATTTTTGCGTTGGGTATGAAACGGAGGCACTAAATCTAGACTAATTTTCCTGAGTTAACAGAGACAACCCCAATGACTTGGTGTGATGTATTGCCCTCAGACACTGAGTGCAAAGAAGCTATTTTTTATTATTTCTTTCTGATTTAATATTATCATCCCTTGAATTTAATATACAAGTTTATTTACTGAGATACACATACATTGCATACCTGATACATTGAAAATTGAATTTATCACTTATGTTTGTAGATGGTATCTATGTGGATTAAATGCAGTAAAGTAAGTATGATAAAACTATTCATACTCACTTCTGTTTTCGCTTCATTAATAGAAGATGGACTTCCAACTTGTGAGTTTGTGTACCGCTCTCTGTTTAGCACCTAAAATAAACACACAAAAATGAGTGACAAAAGTTGATTCACTCAGCAAAAACCTATAGATTAAAAATGTACCGATATCGTACTGTTTTTCTATTTATATTAAACACATATTCCATTTTTAGGTTAATATCTATGCAGAATACCAGCTCTGCTACCGGTTACATCATAAGAAAATTTAGCCAATAGTACACACTTCAGTGTTTTATGTCTCCCAAGAGGTTATATGTGTGGTATTATACCCTTGTAATCATCACACTTGCTATCCACAACAAATCTCATAAAATTTAATTACTGCCTTGGTCAAATCCTAATAAATAATTTTTTTTATAACGACTCCTTGAAGTAGACCATGACCAAGGCCCCGCACCAGAGGTCACTTATGGACAGACAGGACCAATGTTGTTGAAACGATATGATCTTTCCAGTGTACTTTAGCCTGCCCAAGTCATTACACCCTGAGTTGAGTGGTGAGCATGTATTAAAGAGTCGGAATAGCTAGGATTTGAACCTGCCTGCAATGCCATCATGATAGCGACTAAGCCATAAGTTTGAAAAAAGGTTCATACCTGATCAACATCTTTCACAGTGTTTACAGACATTGTTTTATTCATTGCTACACTCCCTGGTGTAATGTCTGGGTCATTTTCAGGATCAATCGGTCGAAATCCAGCCCATTTCTTGCCAGGAATGAACTCTGGAGGACCAATATCAGCAAAATTCAAATTTTCAGTGTTTGCACCCAGATTTTCTTCAATTGTAGCCTCAGTTGATAATCCTTTGTCTAAATCATGATTCGTCATTTCACTCAGCCCCACACGTTCAGGGCCTACAGAAAAAAACATAAATGAAAAATTTATCTGAAACAAACATGATATATGAAAGTGTAATCATGTATTATAATCTGAGAAAGAAGTAGGCTTCTCCTTGCTTCGCTTTTTTGAGTTTCCTCATATAACATATGTTAGGGATCAAAGGTTTTAAAACAATTTGATGAAGATGTCAAACTGAAATTATTATATTTATTAAAAACAATTGATTTTCACAAAATTAAAAGTTAAAACAACATTTGTGAACAAAAGCAAACTTTACAAATGCACAACAAATGAACAGTGATTTATTTGAAGCGATCAAAGTGTTCATGACTGACAAGCAGTGTTCCCTCTAAAATCACTATTCAACAAAAAGTACAAGGCGTTTTGCACTTTTTCTATAAACCCTTTTTGGTGTTTATAAAAAGGAAAAAAAATTTTCGCACAATCTGAACAAAGCAAGTAACATCTTTTAATCAAATTTTTATATTTAGGCTTTTACTCTGGGCAGCTAGACGCCGCTTTCAGCATATTTAGGATGTATATAAAGATAATTTATGCGTCGTATCATATAATTTGAGTTTTACAGAGGGCACCTGGTTGGCGTTTTTAACACAATTAAGATAATTTGGGCGTCATATTTTTTTATTTGGAGTTTTACTTTGGGCACAAAATTTTATTTTATCTTGCGGAGCTTCACCCTTGACAGCTGGTTGTAGTTTTTGACGCAGTTAATTAATATAAGATTTGACCTGGTGTTTTTTATTTGAAGTTTTACCTAGTAGGCACTTAGTAGACTTAGTAGACAAGGTTTAGACAACTTGGGCCAAACTTTAGTTATGAAAAAATTTATTCAATGGAGACCTATATATGTAGTAATAAAAAGAAATTAAATTAAGTTAAACTTTACCATTTGCTTCAGTTGTTTGTGTTGAAGTAGAATCTGGCATCTGCTGAAGTCCAAGTAATCCTCCTGGAAAGTTTAAAAATTTCATTGCGATGTTATAATGACTACTGATCCGGTGTTATTAACACAGACCAAATATTTGTTATGATACTAACCTCCAGTTATTCTTGATTGACTGTTGGAATCCTGTCCACCAGGGGGTGGTAATAACCCTGATTGCACTCCTATCATATCACTAATGCTTGGCATCATCGGTGATTGATCTGTATTGGTGTCTGTAGGAAGTTCCATACCAAGAGAAGGCCTCCGCCATGTGTGCAATCTAGACTGTTGTTCTCTACAAAATAGAAAATTGTCCAGCTAAATTAGAATTCCAAACAAACAAATTACTTTCTTTGAGCATCTTTTTTCCATTGGTGATAGAGTTATGATGCACAGAGCATAATTTTACTATAAATTGAACCATTTTATAATAATCTTATTAGGATTTCATTGTACCTCCCCAGATTCTAGGAACTGGCAACCAATACACTTATATTTGAAAAATATATTATTTCTTATAGTAATAATTCTTTGATATATTAAAAAAAAAACGAGAATATGTCACGCTGTCTCATTTTATAACCTATGTTTAGTTCGAGATTTTTTGCATTAACTTCTCCAATCTCTCACTTTCATCTTCCAGAATTCACATGGCTGCATGGTTCATTGGTCAACTTCACGGGTTATACAACACCATGACTTAATATAAATATGGTATTCTATGCACTTGCATATTATATTACAGAGTCATCAGGAACACAAAAAAAAACTCTTTGAGTGCCATAGAATAAGTTTTAACTGAAGATTCAAAAAGAGAAAATAAAAACATTTGCTTGCCTGTTTTATTTTGGTATTTTAAAGTCATTTATTTCTAGAATTGAATTCAGTAAATCACTATTTTTGGTCTTTCGTCAGTAAAAGCCCATGCATTAAAATCAATAAAAACATATATATAATTTCTAAGAATAAAATTTTCAGTGCTTATTAACTTACCAGATTAATTTTTAAGAGAAAGTTTAAAATTACAATTGAACAATACCAACCTGCTTGTGGAACTAGAGCCTGGTAAATTTTGCGCCATATTAGACATGTTGAATGCTGATAACCCGGTGTTGTTACCAGAAGGTATTGAACTTGATGACGGAGGCAAGAAATCCAAAGAAAGACCACCAGCACCAGGACCAATTGCCCCAGTATTCGTTTTTCGTTGAAGTGGATTTGTTTTTTGCAGCATGTTTTGTGTAAGTGCACGCTGGTGAGCCTGGCATATTGTGTAAAAATGAGTTATGATAATACTTGGGGCTGCAGGCAACACTGAAGATGAATTCATATTGTAAATATCAGTATTGAGTTGCCAGCTTGTCGTGATACCAGGATTTTGTGGCATAGTAAGTAGTAGTACTGAAAGTACTAAAAAACGACGAGCCTTTAGCTCACTCAGGCTGGTTTATAAGATTCATTTAATTTTTTCAAATGTCAATAAACAACAACTTTGAGGGGTGAATCTTCAAGTGTGTACTGCTTTTTATAGCAACGCAACATGCTGGTAATCAGAGATGGGGTGCAATTGCCGCCGAAAGCCTTACGAAATTACTGCCTTGTTTAAAGCAAATTTTAATGAACAAATATTTGAAATTTTAAAAAATTATTTAAAAAATGCACAAAAATGGTTGTAGCAGGATAGTTTCTAGGAAGGCAGAATACTCCTGTGTGGAGCTTAATTGTTATAGCAGATGCAGTGACTGAAACTTGGCCTGGGTAACAACAAAATCTATCACTTCATCGATTCTCTTTGTAGGTGTCGAGATTGTCCTGATAATTTCTTATCTTTTATAGAAGTTCGCAAAATTGAAAACGTTACAACATAAACCGATACCTGAATCTGTTGCTGGCATTGACGAAGCATTCTGGCAGTTTGTTCCTGCTGCTGACGAAGTTGTGGAGGTAAATTGGGCTGAAAAGATAACAAAAAAAGAATTGAAGCACCCACACATTGCAACAATTTTGACAACATCGAGACCTAGAAGTATATCACACACTATGTATGTCACACATTATGTATATCCTTCCCTGTGTGGAACACACTCGCCGCATGTGATTGGGTAAACTGGAGATGTTTAGGTTTGGCAACCAGATTACATTACACAAGGTGTGTCCTCAGATATCAAAGCTTTAGTAAGCAGCTGTAGATTCGATGCAGGAGTAATGTATCAAATGCAGCGTATTTTCATCGTGACAAGCAAGAATGAATTTAAGGATACGATAAAAAAATAATTGAAAAGCATTTTCTATTTCTCCATTTTACGTGTACATCGCTAACAGAACTTTTATTATCCTGTTGTATTCGACTTGTATTTGTTACTATTCATTTGTCACATCATTTACGATATTTCGTGAAATATACCTCCAAGTGAGACAAATTAAAGACTAATTTATTTTCTTACGACTGCAATGACGAAGAGTTTGAAAGATTTTGATTGTATTCTGATTTAATACCGCCCTATCTTGTTAGTGTAATAGTTCATTTGTTCTGCTTGTGTTTATCGTCGGTGAGCATATATGATACAACATATATGTTACAATATATAACTCTTTTTTTTAGCTTCAGTTTATGCCCGAAATAACTATTGAACCTAATTCTATTAAATAATATAATATATACAAGTCAACCTTGTTCAACAAATTCATCCTCGATGAAAGTTGTTGATATTCTGTTGTTTTCATGACGAGTTGTTGCAATAAATTCAAGTGTTGAGGAGTCATGAGCTGCGGGTTGAGCATTTGTTGAGGAATAACACCTTTCATTACTGCATGTTGTATCTTAATATTACAAATTGAATTAAGACAACAACAATACCATTACACAAAGTCGATAACACATTAAACAAAGTAGTTTTGAATATTTGATTGTAAGAAACATATCCATATTATGGGGAAAATATTGTATGAATTGGGCAGATTTCGCAGAATACAGCCTTCATCCTACAAACTGAGTTATAACAGAAAAATACATACCTGTTGAAGTTGATTTTGAAGTTGCGGTGGCATAGGTGGAACTTGTTGTCTGAATTGCGCTTGCATGTTGGGATTCATGAGTGGAGGGACTGGTCGTGGACCATTCATACCAGGAGTAGAGGATTGGCCAGAAGGAAACTGAGAGAAATTCATTCCTGCAAAAATTTAAAAGAATAGATAATATTATAAACAAATCACAAATTTTGTCTTGTCAAGAACAAGCAACAGCTTTCAAATAAACAGCAGAATGGCTCGCTCTATAGCTCATGATTGGTAGAATAATTTGCGATTAGGAATCCTGATAATGATCGAGGCACCAACTAAAAACAAAGGTAGAACCAGTTTATTAAACCAGTCCAAATCATAAAATATGCGATCGAATTACAGCAATACAGAATAGACATTTCCCCAAGAACAATTGAATTATATATCAAAATGAAATAAATAGAAATTGTCTCAAACTTGAAATTTATGAAAATAATGTGAAAGCTTTTGAAAAGGAACATGCCTAGGATGTCAACTGTTGTTAAGTTATAAGATAAAAAAAATGCTCATAAACCGCAACATTCGGTCTGCAGATTGACACTTGCCATTCGCCTGTTGTGCAGTACTAACATATCGGCAGGAGTTCAAGTACTATTGCGAACATGTTAATGAAATTAGAAGTAACGCCCAAACTTCACTACAAAATGATTTTGAAAAATTTGTCACATTGACTGCCCAAGCTTATTTGTGAAGGATTCAAATATTCACAAAATTACAGAACATTTGCTGTATGTCATCAAGATCGCTTTGACAGAACCGGCCCACTGGAGCATTCTAGATTTGACATGTGATCAGGCCCAATGGTTCCTAGGACCAAACAAAATGAAAGTTTTAGCAATAATCTATACCAACCAGGGCGACCGTTTCCGTCCATCGATATAGCTGTTACACCACTATCAAGATGACCTTCTTCAAAAACATTATCACTTCCAGTGCTCGTCTTCCTATCAACAAAACCTGTGGAATGACATATTTTGTGATGAAAAAGCATCACTAAATAATTGAGTGGCAGAAAGCCCTGCTTTTTCCAGGCTAGATACCAGAGTCACAGATCAGCTGCGAAATCCATCTTAAGATAAGCAAGATACCAGCATAGAGTTTCCTAAAATACTAAGAATGCAATGTCAGCACGAGACGCTGGACCATGATTGCATGAAATATTTGAAAATCCAAATTTGGGAGACAAAACAATGTCTATTGACATCATCAAGTTAAAGAAACTGGAACCCGAAGAGTGCAGTGTTTCGACAACATTACCTCTTTCTGAAAATATTTGTTTAAATTACCTACAGAAAGTGCAGAGCAAAAACTTAATTTGCACACATTTGACATACACTTGCCTGAAGTGAATGGTGAACCCATTTTTATATGAAACTGAATCATTTAGCCACAAAATGGAGACCTTTCCATGAGCGTACATTGAGGGTTACATGTATGACCAATACAAAATAAACCACTATTTCGAATATGTCATGAAAAATAACTTTAAATAGGAAACATTGAATCACAGAATCAGTGAACACAATTGACACCACTGCTCAGAGGTACCAGAAACACAGAAGCTTGTGCCTCCTTGTGATATACTTAAAATGGCGTTTTCCGGGAGTAAACTGTCCAACAATTTTCACACGCCTCCGACAAGCACTTGTTTAAGCTATTTACATGTCAACGAAATTACGCTAGATACTGCAATGAAGAGCAGGTATTTTTTCTTACTGGGGCATTTGAATCTGTTACCATTATTAGATTTTACCTGTAATTTTTACATCGATTACATACTTTAAATTACATGTACTTTTCAAATTAAAAGTGATCTTTTTTAAGCTACCCCCACCACTTTCAACCAGTGCCCACGCGCTTGCTTCACCAACCATGTCCACACTACTATTATAAAATGATAGTTATATGAAAACTAAAATCTAAACAGGTCACTGAAGCAGAGGTGGTGTAAAGGCATAAGACGTATTCTAAGTGCCCCCTTTCATGCAGCATAGGAATAATATGGGATATTTAAATAAGTTGGATCGCGAGATAGATATTTACCACATTCATAATTTGGTTGGTATCATGGCGGAAAAATAAAAGATTTAAAATCTTGCTCAGGCATATTCTCAGTCAAATCACTAGACAAATTTTTGTTTCAGTATTTCGAGATTGTTTTGCAACGACCAAGTGGTGCTTGCTAATCCCAAAACACCACATCAGTGCGTCGAAAGATTTTTTTTCTGCAATGCGACAGCCTTCGCAATAACTAATAACGAAAAGTATGTTGGAAAGTAAAAAAATCACTGAAGATTTAATGAGCAAAATATGTATTCTTACCTGCTGCAATATCGTTCTGAAAATAAATGAAATCAAATATTAGGTAATTGAAAATATGGATACATTGATTAAATGAAGTATTTTAATATATCCAAACAGTATATAAATTAGATCTGGCAGAAATGGCCCACGCACAATATAGAGAAACTGAATTTAACGACTTTCTGCAAGAAATTCATTTTTAAAAATATTCTAAATTCAAGTTTCATAAAAATATCATGCCATAAGTTATGCAAAATAGAACTTCTCGTCATAATTCAAAATATTTAAGAACTTGGTACCGGTTATGAATGAACAAGTTATAATAGCCGAGTCAGGTGAATAATGCAAATTGCTATTGGTAGTTGCAAGACACTTGTTTATCGGGTTCGGTGCAATACGTAGCTTTGTTAAGATACAAAAAATCCCCGAGCCTTCGGCGTCCTAGAGTCCGGTTATGTGCCTATGATGTCATAGACATTAGTGGTAATTAGCTGCGATATTTGGATCCCGATCGATATAGCTTTTTTGCAACCAACGCTGATACTGATATTCTGGCATTTTTGACTACCGATACCCAATATTTTATCTTACATGAAACTTGTTGGAAAATCTCCCAAAGCAAAGCCATAAATCGAAAAACATAATGAAAAAACTGGTCTATTGAACGAGAAATGCTTTACTTTGTAATTTTTGCGGAAGAAAAATGGAATAAAATTTCATCTCATACAAACAACTTATGCTAAGGATTTCTCAAGATGGAAGTGTAAAACATAGTGCAATTTTGCACTATATAAAAGTATGTGCAGAAGATGGACCGCAGGATGATTTGTGCTGCCTGCAGTAAAAACACTCCCTTACTACAAGGTTTTGCAATGCATCAGATCATCGTCATTTAAGGGTTTTGTATGACAAATACCAGAACTGACTACAATAGAATAAAATGTGAACATGTAAAATCTGTGAAATATTTCTCCAGTACAAAATCACTCTGTATGCAGGGCAGGCAGAGACAACACCACTGTCCTTGCTGCATGAAACATTGCAGGTAGACCTTTGGATCAACTAATTATTTTCAGTTTTATTTTGAATGTTTATTAATTAGTCAACCTTTACAACAAGACACGGATATTGCTTTTTAGGGGTGGACCAAAGTTCACAAAAACTGAATCCGGACTGTCAAACTCGGGCCAAGTACACAGAGTATCATGGTGCACCTTATTAAATAATAGGCAATCGATCGCTGTGTCCGTGCAAAACCATCAGTTTCTCGTTCGCTTATTCTCCCACTTTTCTAAATCATGACACACATAAACGTTTGGTACTCTGTGTTTTTACAGTGGACTCTGCACCAAATCGGAGTATAAAAATAGGCCGTATTGGACCAGAGTCCAAATTCGAGTAAAATACTCTCCCATCCCTATTGCTTTCGCAGATGTTTGAGTGACTGTTTGTCTTTTATTCGATTGGTTAATACTCTGTCTACTCGACCAGACTCCGACAGAAATACTCTGGTCTTACGCCAAGTAATCTGAAACTTCGAATGTACTACTCGACTAAACTATAATTATTGAAGTTGTCGAGAACGACTATGCACGTACAAGGCTAGTATAAAAAATATTTTCAAACCTTGACAGATGTTTGATTCCAACCCGAACCTGCATCAGTTTGGCCCCACTGTGGCCCCGATTGGTCTTGCGATGAACCCCATCCACCTGTAGCATTGCCTGTACCTTGTTTGCTTGTATTCCAGTTGGAATTTTGATCCCAGTTGGATCCTGAATAAAATCCAAATTAGGAATTCAGACAGTTAATAGTCACTACTATTCAGTGTGCAAATTACTGCAAACGAATTATAGTCAAGTTAGCAAAAATAACAATCTTATCCACTGAACTCATGCAGCCATCACAATAACTTTTATTTTTTTGTAAAACCATTTGAGGTGTTTTGTAACGGCAAGTAATTTCATTCCTGCTGTCACGAAAAGAGTTTGAGATTGAGGTTGCACCCACACACAAATCCTCATCTTGGGTGTTCTGGGATATGAGGTGAGGATGTGCAATTGCGAATACTTTACTATTTCAAAATTGTTCCGGAATAGTAAAATCAAATTCAGAATACAAAATTTTATTCCCCAATGTCATTATTCTGAATTTAATCTGGCAGCAAAACGCCAAACAGGATATATAAAAAATTTGGGATGGTGCCTCCCTACTCGCTCGGTGGTGTATGACGTCACAGATACGTCATTAGTAATATTAATTTGTTGTCATTGTACAAGGACTGTTGTCAAGCTACTTTTGTGGCGGTCTATGTCCTTGCAATTGAACACATGCTTGAACTTGCACTTCTACGTTTTTAAATGTGTATTATCTGCGTATGCTCGGCATATATTAATTATGAATTGAATACCATTAAGAGATTGGACTATAAATTTTTGAATCCGGACACTTTAATATCAGAATCCATCTAAATTCGGTATTCCAAATTGTCCATCACTTCCTCTTAATTTAGGCTTAAACATGTCCCAATAGACTACTACCTTCTCTTCCCTACCTAATCAATTCATATTATCCAGTCACTCAACTGCAAGAGTGTCCACCACCCGACTAATAGACTTAGAAAAAATTTTAATTCTCAGATTTAATTTATCTACACTATTGCTTAGGTTCAATATATACCGAGAACACAGAAGCAACGGATTAATTCTGCGACTGTGTATAGCCATTTTTGTTTTATACCTGAAATACAACGCAATGCATTGGTAAGATAACTTTAAGTGTATTGTGGCCTTTAGTCATTCTCAACAATAATGTTTTACCTGGATTGGCGGGTGGTTGGTTTTCCCCAATTAGAAGTTCCATTATCTACAGCGGGCTGTCTCATTGATGAATTGCCATCTCCCCACCCAGAAGGTGACGGTGGCTTGTTTTGTAAATTCTGAGATCCTGGTTGGGAACCCCAGCCAGATGAATCTGGTTTTGACTGACTCGCGTCACCGACACCCCCAACATTCATTCCCACACCTTGTGTTTTATCCCACATATTAACGTTTTTATATGATGTAGGGTCTCCCCAAGCCGATGTACCGTCATCGACTTGACTGGATTGCCTCTGCATATTTTGTGTTTGGTTCCAACCACTTTCTGGTCCCGGTCTAGCATTTCCCCAGCCTGATGGCTGAGTATTTCTTTGCGCAATATTCCCCCAGCCAGTAGCTCCGGTGTCTACTGGTGCAGTATTACCCCAGCCACCACTTGGGTTATTAGTCCCCTGTACACTGGAACTACCCCAACCTTGACTTGAATTTGGCATGGCATTTGATGGAGTGTTCCACCGATTAACATTAGCTGTTGTCTGCATAGGTGGTGGCATACGAGGATCGCCCCATCCTGGCTGGGCCTGTGTAGATGGTGTTGCACTTCCCCATGATGGTCTAGGTTGTTGTTGTGTAACTTGGTTTGGATTGGTCCCCCAACCCCGCACAGCAGGAGTGCCAGTAGCCACTCCACCCCCTTGCCAACCAACATTACCAGTCTGCCCTGTAGCAGCCTTTCCCCATGCTTCTGTGCCGGTCTTATTTGGAGGTGGCCTGACAAAGTTAGGGGAATCTGATATGTCCCATGAAGTATTTTGTTGAATAGGCCTCTTTCCCCAGCCTTCATGTGAGTTGACAAGTTTATGCACTCGTTCATTCGGATCAACTACTGTTCCATTGGTCGATTCTTGAGAGTCAACAGATGATATCTCGGAGTCCTTAGAATGTTGCAATGGTACCTGTGACTGCTCTGCTGCAGAATCTTTTGCAACTTTTTGCTGAGAAATTAAAGGTTGATGACTATTTTGCGCAGGTGGTGAAGCGGCAGCTGCTGCCCAAGATTCCGGCTGTTGCGACAGTGAATTTGCATTATGGTGCATTGGAGTTTGCTGTTGATCTGACTGAGATGAGTCTGTAGCACTGGCAGTTGAAGGTGGTTGTGACGGAATAGTCCACGCATTTTGTGCTGGACTTTGACTAGAGGGTGCCCCCCAACCTGCTGAAGATGGCCCAGAAATATTAGCTTTCCCCCAAACAGCTGTTCCATTGTCCACAGGAGGTTGCCTAGACCAGTTGTTTCCATTATCAGGAACGCCCCATCCAGTACTTTGTTGAGAGACACCCCACCCATTAGTTGCTGCGGAGGGATTGGATTCTCCAGTTACAGCTCCACCCCAACCTCCCGGATCAGGTTGCTGGAGATTCCCCCCAAAAGTTTGACTAGGTTGTTGATGCATCTGTGCACTTTGTGCCACTTCTTGGTCTGAACCAAGCTGAGGCCAACTATCAGGGTGCAACACTGGCGAGCCAACCTTAACAGAAGACACTGTTTCCCACCCGGTATTAGATGAAGATGATTCGTTGCTATATTTTGATTGCCAGTCGGTAGCAGAATTCATTCTATTGCAAAACTATTGAAAATAAGCTTCATGAACAAGCTTTTAGAAGGCATCTTTGTAAAGTATATATAAATCTATAAACAGAATTCAAAATTTATTATAAACATAATGCAACAGTATTGCATTTGAAAACTAGTTTCAGAAATATTGCAAAATATTATTAATGAACTAAATCCAACTGTGAAATTATGTAAAACAGTACCAGACTCTTAACATTCATGCTCAATATTTCTGTACTTTTAAATCAACGTCTCCAAATTAAATTGGAGAATAAAAAAGCACAACCAGTCAAAGCAAATGACGTATATTGAAGACGTTTCTATGTTGATACAAACACATGTGTGAACCATGTTCACCGGCAAAGTGTTCAGCAAACGTTTTATTTTGGATTTTAACCAGTGTCAGGACAATTAGAGATGCGTAAAACTTAAACTTCATGAAACATCAGGATACTTATTTAAACTGTGAACTTCCCTCACAGGATTCGAACCCGCCAGGGCATTCAGAGATGCATAGCTCAAAGCGTATTCGTGACGCTTTTACAGATCGAACTAATCAAGCTTATAGCATTAAGGGACAAAAAAGGACTCTAGCAGTCCCCCATATTCCAGAATGTCATGTCTGATTAAAACTGGCAGAATACAATCACCCTAACCTGATGGCACCAATGCTGCAAACATATGATAGTGTCCCAAGGTCGGGATGAGTGTCTTCCAACATGGGAAAATTTTAGTCGTATGGAGACAGTCACCCAGAAATGGAAAAAAAATACTCAGACGCAGAATGCTAGATTAAATTTTCCTCGTGTAGCTGTCGTAGGTACTCTCCCCTTTAATTTTGAGCCTGCGTTTCTGCTAAGGAACACGGATAAGCTTCATCTCGTTAATCTTTTCCTATGTCACAAATTTTGGACTTCCCGTTTCCGTATGTCCAAGTGCCGCATTTCTGGTTAAGACCGCCCCGCCTCACAAGATTAGGGTTTATATCGCTCAGATGGGTGTATGCACTTAAACTGAGTTGAAAATTTTCAAGAAAATGTACACTTTCCAAGAAATTCCAAATTCCACAATGGTAAATCGCAAATAAGGAATAGCTTTATTATTGTAGTTAGTTGGATTAGAGCCTTTTTAAATATCGTCATGCAAAGAATATAAACCAGATAGAGTCGCGACAATCTGCAAATACAAAATTTTAGAACTGCGATTCAAATGAAATCTTTTTAATAAATAAAATGAAGCCATGCTTTCAATTCATAAAAGCAATACCGTCACAAATTTAATACGCCGAATGTTTTTCAAGAGATAATAAGACCTTGTTATCCAAAGAATTTAAAATATAGATATAGTCGAGACAAACTGCAATAACAAAATTTTAAAAAAATCATGATTTAACCCAAACCTTACCATAAATAAAACAATGTTATATTTTCAATTCAAGAGATTTTATAGGGTGAAGGAATTTAGAGGGATAATGAATTAGACATCGTAATAAAATGTCTTGAAATAATATTAGTTCTGGTATTGAGATTATTTAACAAATACGCAAGCTTATCTTTTTCACAAAATGAACGTCAAGTCATAAATCATAAACAAGATTTACAGACACAGCCAGACACAGTCTGGCAAATATGGGAAAGAATTTCTTGTTAAAGAAACAGATAAGCAAGCGTATGTGAGACTGAAGCGGCATTTCAAAAAATGGTTTTCTTTGCTGGCCTGGCCTAAATATCTCATTCCATTTCTTGGTTTAATTATAATTTTTACCTTCAGACTCAGACTAAAACATATATTCACTTTTTAAACTTACTGACCCAACAAAAACATTTTGCCAATCACTAATATGTTGAATCTTCGTTTTATCACCAAAACTAATTAATGTTTATTAACATTAAACAATTAATGTTTATACCTGGACCATCGAAGATATACAGTAGGACGAAGAAAGACTGAATGAGATACTTTGGATTAAGCGAGTCAAGAGTCTTTGGATTCGTCGCATCCCTATAGTTTACAAATATTTTTAATAGTATTTTCAGCATGATGAGAATTCTTATATTGACTAGTCTCACATATTTTTCAACTCTATTTAAACATTGACATGAAATTTGATACAGGAAAATTATTTTGAATAAAACAACAAAACAGGGTCAAAAGTGCAAAACTCGTAGCCATTATTAATTGATTATATGAGACTCAGTTGAAAAAAGCATTCGTCTGGAATGCGATGAACAAAAAAAAAAAGTTATAGATATGATAAGTCAAGATTCGAAGTACTGTACTTTCATTTCAGAAAAGTTCAACGCACAAAATCACTAATGTTAAGGTCAAATATATTTTTTTAACAAAATCGCCCGCATTATCAAAGTATGATTAGAACACTTGTGAGTCCATTCAGCATTCAAACCTGACATGTGTATATTCAGTATCATGTATAATTAAAATACGAGCATTGATTTATAATGTCAATCAATTATAGGGTGATACCAAAATACAAACAGCTAGAATTAGATTAATTACCTAGCCTATTTCTGTGATCTGGTACTACAAAAGCAAGCCACTTGACAGCTATTTTCTCATTTTCACAAAAAAAAAAAAAAAAACCTGGTTTTACAAAACGGTTAATTCTTGCCCAGTACTAATACATATACCAGTAAAAATGCATGTATATGCCTATGACACTTTTTAAGGGGTCTCCTTGGCAGGTGACTTTGATAAGATACCGAATAACAGTCCAGTTAGCTCAATCTGTCAAAGCACTGGGAAAATGCTTTGAGCTATGCATCTTTGATCGTCCTGATGTAGGTTCGAATCCTGTGAGGGATAATTACCATATATGCAAAAGGTCTGCAGCACGCCTCGCCAGCATGGTGGTTCACGTGAGTGCTGCAATGCAGAGGAAAAATGAGAAAAATATTAGGCCAATGCCTTTACCCCAGACTCAGAACTTGTGTCTGCACGAGAGCAGACGCAGGTTAGTGGTTCGCAACATGAACCGTGAAGAATTTTCTTCCACCAAGATAATAATGAAATCCTCTCCTGTTTCATTACTTTTTTTAAAGTATTTGTTGCATGATAAGAATTAAAAATTATAAAGCCTTTTTTCAGCTTCAAACATGAAATTGAAAGTAGCCTATACTAGAGCTGGGCAGCATCAGGTATATTTTGTACCGGCATACTGCTGCCAAAATGCCGGTATGTAGGATACAATATCATTTTTAGCCTGCAGGAGAGGATAGCCGAGAATACAACTTAACCATATGGTGAACAAGGATCTCACGTGTAGATACCTCTTTCGAATTGGGCCGAAGGTTTTTTTAGGATTATCGTAATCCTCATTTTTCCTGTGCATGGGCCTGGTTGGTGGAGGAAGCCGTAAGCAGCGCTTATGAGAACAACCCTGCACCAGCGAGGCGTCCAGCAGACCTCTCACATATAATCATCTCCCACAGGATTTGAACCTTCATCATCAAAGCGTATTCCCAACGCTTTACCGATTGAGCTAACCAGGCACCCAATCCATTTTCTGCTATCAAAAAACATGCTATTGTTTCGAAAAATTAACGCTATATGATATTTTTGAAAACTCATTACCAGTATTTACCATCCTTACGATATGCCGTCCACGATATTTTCCACTTCTTTCAGCTGTTTGTGGTCGTTTCTGTAATTTTCTATCGTATGGGTAAATTATAGTAACCCTGCCTGGGTGGCAGGTCAATTCGTAACTTGCCAAAAATTCGTGGAAACTTAATGTTATAGTGAAGAGAAAATTGAATACAAAGAAGCCTAGTAGAAATAACGCTAGATATAGCCTATGACTGAAAATCTTGGGAAAGTTATCTGCTTTTGTAATCTCTGATCCATAGCTCGGAGTAAAATTCGCGGAAATGGTTAGAATTTGAATGGGTTAAGATTTAATTATATCTTTTGAGAGAGGAAAGCCGAGAATACGGCATGACTATAAAGCGTGCCACATCCTCCTCTCAATATTTTCGGTTTTCTTCAAACTTTAGACAACTTTTAGATCGATTCGTTTTTGTAAACTCGATTATTCAATATTTATTCAGTATTATTTTTTTTTTATCTAGGCTATAGGCATACACATAATATATTTATTCAAATATTAAAATAATATACTGCACTTAACTATACAGATCAACCACCCCCGACTAGCCTATTCACAGTACTGAGTAGGCCTAAGTTCACTGCATATTTCATTAGAGTACAAATTTAGGACTGACCTAACATTAAATACTATTTTTTTGGTCCACAAATTTCCCCAACCAAATACATAATCAGTAATGGGATAAATTGACCGAGGTATAAAGTAACTGGCAACCACCCCCGCTATGGTGCTGTATTGCCGATTGTGGGCAGATTCAAACTATTTTCAATTCAGAAAAATCCAATCACAAAATGCACCAGGCCTACTGAGTACAATGGTATTGAGCTTGAATACAGAATATATTTCATTAAAATCACCCACAAATGTCATCACTCCTGTACCGCTTGGTAGCCTGTGGTCTACCTGTACAGTGTAGACTCAGGGTTAGGTAACGTCAACAGTCCAGAGTCAGCACAGAGCAGGTTGAGCTAACACAGAAGACAGAACTTCATTAAAAACTTACAGTACATGCAGACAGATTGCCATATTCAATTTTAATTTAGCGACCGTCTACCGCTATAATCCGAAGTTGTAGTGATGTTTGACATAGATTGCATTCGATTCATCCAAGTAGAGTAATATGTAGTATAGTTTTGGATGGAAAAGTTTAACAAACCGTCAATCCGATAAACGGGCGAGCAACCACCATCTTGCTGTCCTGTTCTCCACTCTGAAACTCGGTTACGCCCTCTTGCGATCGAAATTGAATGCAAAAAAAAAACGTTGGTAACGATGAACCTGTAATACATTTCAAAAAATATAATACATTCATTCATCGCATAATACACTTCCAAAACGAATCGGGTTTTATTCAACAAGCTTATGGAAAAAAAGGTTTATTAAATGGCCAACTTTTCAAATAGATTGACGGAAATTTTGTGAACCCTACAATATATACGATTCGGCTAAAGAATGTGGAGTGATATGACAGTATCTCCGGATCCAGGTGGAGGAGAAAGACGAATGAAAGATGCAATAGCAGAACAAAGAGATGGCATACCGGTAGCGAATATAGAAACCAATAAAATCAAGATTGAACAATCCAATACTATCACGCTGTATTTTAAAAAAAAAAACAATGGTTAAAAAAAAAGATGTAATACTCTTGGTAGATGGTTATTTGGAGAAAAAAATTCGATTGCCCAAATATATTCCATAAATAAAAAATGGGTTATAACAATGAAGGAATATTTTGATGCAATAAAGTCGTTACAAAGGAATCGTTATGACTTTGAAAATAAATATTCTATTGACTTAACTGAAGTATAATTAAGTATAGTACCATATAACATTCCGAATAAAAAAATAAAAAAAGGTTTTATCATCATGCGGCGAGGACAAAAACATGTATCATATATACGATAAAAATGACATAGCAACTGGGGTGCAAAGAACAGAAAAGAAAATCGAGCATATTTCAAAAAAATACCGACTGCTCATACATCTAACAGTTAAAGAAATTCTGGCATACTATGATCATCTGCAAATCCCAAAACAAAAATATTCCCATATTTGTAAATCAACATGAAATTTTACACGTCTGACCAAGGACTGCAAAGTTTCAAAAACTAATAGAATGTCTCAGTCTGCCAGAAGAACTGAGAAGCTTTCAAATTTTAATCAAAAAGAGAAAGATGTGACAGATTTTTTGAACAATTTAGCTCGATATTGTAACGTAAAAGCAAGTCTTCCTGTAGATATGGAAGGCATGCAAAAAATCAATATGAAGAATATTCTGAAGTAACATTACAAGTCGATATAATAGTTGAAAATTTGGTGTCGGAGAATTTACAATAACAGCAGCAACACCACACTTGATCAAAACCACCATGGTGATAACGTATCCTCCAATAAAGAAGAACAGAATGTTCATGAATAAGTCTGTTGGGACTGAGGATGAAAACATATAATTCAACACCGTAGAGAACAAAAAAAGAACAAAGGGACGTGAATCAATCAAGCAAAGTGGATATGCTGTTAAACTTGCGAGAGACCAGAATGAAAGAAAGTTACAGAAAACGAGTATATCTATAACAAAACACAGAGCTATATTTAAATCAAGCAGGCAAAATGATATCAAAAGAAAATCTATCGATAAGCCTGAAAAGTCGATAACCACTGTAACATTGGGTGATTCACAAATCAAGAAAATGTCGGAAATAGGTCAAATACCAAACACAAAATGTATATCAATATGTGGAGGCAGTCGAACATGGCATGGCATGGATTGCAAAGCTCAAACTATAAAATAAAAATCTTGTTATATATTTCGGAACTAACCTAATCTATTGAACCTAGCATTTCTACAGACCCTAATTTTAGTTGACGTATAATACGGACCAAGTCTATACCCAGAAAATATCAAGTCCTGAGTCGGAAGATATCACAAATAGATCTCCCTACTGGAGATCAAGTCAGGCATTGGGTTGAAGAAGAAAATGGGAATTGTGTTTAATGTAATAGAACTACTGAAGATTGTTTTCCCTTGTTTTATGACTGTTATTATATTAGATCCTTTTGGGAATGGCTAAACATTTTCGGATCAGACTTGTCTTGTAAAAACATTTTTATTCAAAATGTAGATATCCGATCTAACATTTTAATCATTGCTTGTGGTAAGGCATCAATTGGGAATTTTAAGAATATCATAGTGTTTGAAAACCTTCGAATGAATCGACACTCCAGATAATTTTTAAATGTTTGATTATTGGATCATTGAAGGGATTACATGAATCTGCAAATGAAGTTATTAGAAGGGATACAAAAATCTACAGTTTGTTGGATAAATCTGTAATTATATGCTTATACAAGTTTCCACCCACATGATAATCAATCAATTAACAAGGTGGATTATTTATATTTTGATAATAATAAAAAGTGAATTAGAATGAGACAATATGACACAAAATTAATGAATGTTTATTAAAATGCGTTAAAACATAATAGTTCTATAACATAAATATGTATATCAATGTAGAATAGTAACCTAATGTAGATTTCCAATACTAGCTATACACAACCGGTCAAAATTGCTGATGGATGGAAACAGTATATTAGCAATAATCTTGCTATGTCTAGATGTTATATATTTTTATTAACTCTTAGAACTCGGATGCGCCAGGGCGACGATACTCTCTCACCTTGAGCGCACACGGCTGTCTCTAACCGAATCGCAAAGTATGAAAAATTTGCATGAGTTTAAACTTGTATATGGCGTCGTTGTCATCATACAACGTCGAGGATTTAGCTTACGTCGCGCGTTCCGGTAGCGTAACGTGATACGTTGACTTCAACGACTTATCGGCTTTTTTTGGAAGAACTGAAGGTCGTTATTTAATCCAACGTGATGAGTCCACGATTCATGACCCAGTCGAACTCTGTACAATATTGCACCTGTCATATCGAACCAAAGAATGCATATCACACGGAAATTTTCAATAACGTCAAGTTCGTAGTTTTCCACATAAATACCCTTCCCTGATTTTGAGATGCCTTGTAAATTCTATCCATTTATTCACACTTCGCTAAATCATGATCGAATTGATTGATCGTCTCTGACCATAACTTGAGGAATGATGTAAGCATTTTGAGGAAAAACTTTTCATGCATGAGCCATGGACTAACCAAGGCACGCTCCTCACATGTCCAATTGTAATCATGTAATGTGTAATAAAACTTTATTGAATCACGATTTTTAACAGAAATCCAACGGCATTTGGAAAAAAAAGGATGTCAAATATACGCGGTTCCGACGAAATACAATAGACATATCAGGATTGCCCACGTTTTTATCGGCTCTTAAATATTGTTACTCACACAGCATTATCCATCCAGTTCACGTTTTAATATAAAATATAGTCACATGTGGAATTACGACAAACTGATGAATTAGATGAGGGTTTCGTTCAGAAATAATAAATTTAGGCCAAATTAGGAATTTGCGAAATTAGATCCCAGTGTTCAAACGGTTTATGCATTCAAATAGCCTAGAGATATTAATACCAACTTACAATTATGCTTGAGACATATTTGAAGTATATGGGTATGAAGAACAGAGCCATAAAGCTTATGCGCACAGAGATCGGTGTGAAGAGTGCCCATTAGTCCAAACACGCAATGATGTATATCAAATATAATTCGACTCTATAAAGTATTGGCTCGAATGATGTTACCTCATATTTGCCTCCCCAGGCCGAACTCGATAAACATTTTTCAATAAACATGCAACGAAGCCCGCAAGAGTGGATGCGTGAATTTCTTAGTTTCAAACACGTTGGGCCGCGGTGGCGTGATGAAAGCGACGATAGCTGCCGAACGTATTAACTGATGAATGACGCGGGTACAAGTATGGTCAAGACCGATGAACGAAAAAGCCTTCTAAGAGCAATACATGCGGGGTTCCACTGGGCGAGGCACTGCAACCCACAGCTATGGAACGCTGCTAGATAACCTTACCGGTTCCTCATTGGTTCCACACTGGATGGAATAGCAAGATAAATCTCGTAACCAGATATAATTGTAAACATTGTTAATTTCAAACTGTGAAATAAAGTTCATTTCATTTCATTACGTTGCTACGTATTTGGCGCACATCACGCACAACTTACATGACTCAAGAATCCAACTGACGCAAGGACGCAAAACGGACAAGATTTCGAACAAAATAATGCATACGTAATGAAAAGGGGTAAATCTAGTATCTCTCCTTATTTAAATGGCCCCGAAATTTTGTGTTCCTCTAGAGAAGCGGAGTTGTTTGCCAGGATGTTTTCTAATAACTGCAGCGTTTGTTTGGTTTCTGGTACCTCGCCGCCTAATTTTCCTAATCGAACTGACGTTACATTGGAAAACATGTCAGTAACTCCGCTACTTGTCTCTAGAATGATTGCCAAATCCGATTCGAACATATTGCCTGGTGCTGACTGCATTCCATCTGTGATTCTGAAGATTCTTTCGTCTAAGTTATCCGCTATTTTGGTCAAACTGTTTAATAAATGTCTCAAAGAGTGCACCATCCCCAATAAATGGAAATGTGCAACAATTGTGCCGGCATTCAAAAAATGTGGCGATCGAACTGATCCCAATAAATATCGTCGAATTAGTCTCTTACCAATTATCTTATCAATTATCATAAATTTTTTGAATCAATTATTGATGATAATATTTCTGGACACCTGGAGTCGCTTTGTCTCCTCACTGACAAGCAGTACGGTTTTCGTCGTTCTCGCTCCGCTGCTGACTTGCTGGTCTGTCTACTGCTGACCAAGGTCTGTTGCAGAAAGTTCCATCGTATGTGATTTCTGGTCAAGTTTTTTCAATTGTCGAATCTGTCTTATTCAATCGCAAGATTAATGTTGTTTCGGACGTTCAGGAAAGTATTCCATTTCATCCGGTGGCTGCTACTTTTATGCCTAAAAACTGTTATTTTTGTGGCCGTAATTATCACGTTAAGGCTTCATACCCTGCTTGAAATGTAAATTGTAGTAATTGGTAAAAAGAGGCATTTTGCCAGAGCTTGTCGCTCAAGTTTGTCTGAAGATCTCCGCGCTATTCTGCTCTTTTTTCTCTGATTTTCCAATCAGTTTGTCACAAACTGTTGCAGACATATATATATATATATATATAATGACTGTAATTATCAGCCCTTATTGATTTTTGGCGGTTCAGATAGTTCTATTGGTACTAAAGTAGAAAACTGAATATATATATTCCGATAAACTTCTCGGCGCAATATATATCTATGGCTCTCACGATATTGGTGACTAAACTCAAGGGTTCATGTGTAGCGGATGTTACTGTGAATGATAGACTTTATTGTGGTACCAAATATGGTGTTTTTGACAATCCTCTGCAGTGACTTTATTTTGGGTCAAGATTTTCAAAGTCACCACAAGAATATAATCATTAAATTCGGAGAACCAAAATCCGTCTTAGTGTTTTCAAATTCTTTTTCGCATTGTGCTCAATCTGTGGCTTTTCTGTTTTCCCGTGTCGATTCGAAATGCAAAGCAACTGGATCAAAATCACGGCGATTCGGTAATGACGATGAAAAAATTATTGATAGGGAAATGATATGGAAATATCACACTTGCTCACGGAAGGATGATGCGATGGCAACCTTGTTATTTCTTAAACTAGGTAAAATGAAAATAAATTATCATTAAACTAAGTAGAGTATTACTAGGTAACCTAGTTTCATTTTCAAAACTAGGTAGTACCTAGTTGAAAAACCAGGTAAACTAGGCAAATTCGTTTGGCTACATTTGTAGCAGTTTTAATGGATTTAAAGGTTGAACTAGGTAAGAGATATATTATTAAAACTAGGTAAAAGTACTCTGAAAATAAACTCGGTAAACTAGATGCTTTTACTCAAAATTGCCAACACTAGTGTAGACTATTCACAAACTATAATTAATACACTGAGCTGGATGTTTATCCGTTACCGGGAATTGATTCGATGATATCGCTACACGGTCTTTTCTACTTTTCTCTTAAAGATTGCAATGGACAAAATTGTGGAGGATGTGGTGATTTATAATTGTTTTACGTATTTCCTAACACTGTGATACAGCCGAGAAAACTCTTGGTTGCCAAATTGCTTATCTTGTCGTTACTCGTCTCACTGCACTACACTTTAGAAGGTATTCAGTCCATCGCTTATTTTGCGATGGTGTATAAGAGCTATTTATCTAACATTATTTTTTGGTTTTCTTTAGATCATAGTTGTATTTAAGGTTGAATAAAGCCTAGATTTACATAGATGTCTAGATGTGCCCGAGACTCGACAAGTTTTCAAGCACTGGTTTCAAACTTTCAAAAGTTTCTTAGTTGCGTTGAAGGCAGCCCGAAAAGTCAAACAATCGGAAATATAGTTTGTTAATTATTTATCTTTCTCCAGCCGTATTTACATACGTTGAAGATGAGAGTGTATATGATAATCTACATTCTTGGAACATTTATCTCGAAAAAAAGTTTTTTCTCGCCATGTTTTGTGTCTACTCGGTGTCAGCAGTCAGATGAAAATATCATTGCCAGAATATCATTGTCCAAGGATTGTACGTTCAAATTCGACAACGGCTTTTTGAAGACAACGAATTCTTGAAAATAATGATCTTATTCTTCAAAAAGCGTTTGAAATGGCCGAATCTTTAGACCGAGCAAAGAGGCAATCTGATATTTACACAAATGGACCGCGAACACAGTTTTTGCTGCCGCAAAGGAATCAAGTCACGCCATATCTGGACTATCAGATCTCTATCAGGAAGGAAGGAATCAAGTCACGCCATATCTGGACTATCAGACTTTTCTCGGAATTACTGTGGCCTCCACAAAATCAGCTGCCATACTGGGTAATGCTCTTGCCAAAATTTACCTAATTGGAGCATCCTTCATTTAGAGTGGGCATCATGGAAGATTTGTTATTAGGTCAGGATCTAAACAAGCAAGTTACTTTCAATATGAGCGGACCAGTAGACACCTTGCATGTTAATCATCATGACTCTTCTAACGCCTGCAATGTTTTAGTAGCTAACGTAGACCCGCCAGAACTGTTTAAGTTCGTAGATTCCAATTGCAAACCGGTTGCTTCTCGTTTACGTCAGTTTAAAAGCGAAGGCAAAATTTTCATTCTCAATGAAGCCGCTAAGCTTCTAGCAGATGGAATCATTGAACCATCCCAGTATCCGTGGAGAGCCCAAATGTTATGGACAAAAGACGGAGACAAAAAACGCATGTGAATGAAATTGCCAAGTGCAAAATATATAGATATGAAATCTGCTTATTACCAAATCCGACTTTCAGCAAAACCCCATCTATACACCAGACTCGAAGCCGATGGTACACTGTATCAGTATTTCCATCTCCCCTTCGGAATTGTCAATGAGGTATCTTCATTTCAACGAATAATTGACAGAATGATCGTAAAATATCGTCTCAGGGAAGTTTTTGCATATCTTGCCAACATAACTGTTGAAGGAGAAGATCAAGCAGACCACGATGCGAATCTTAAAGCATTGTAGTATGCAGCAAAAATTGAAAATTTAACCTTCAATGAAAGTAAGTCAACTTACTCTAATACTGAAATTGACCTACTTGGATATCGCATCTCATTTGGTCAGATCAAGCCTGATCCTGAGCGTCTTCGCCCGCCAATTTTCTTGAATTTACGTGAATTGAAGCGATGTGTCGGAATGTTTGCTTACTATGCGCGATGGATCGTAAATTTTTTCGATAAAATCATACCTCTGACTAGATGTTCACATTTTCCCTTGCAAATAGGAGCTGTTGATGCTTTTGAAGATGCGCAAAAAGGGCTTCCGAATGCTTGTCTAAACTGCATTAGAGACAAGGAGTCGTTCACATACATTCTCACTTTTTTGCATGCAAACCTGAAAAATTCAATTTTAGCTACTGAGTTAGGACAAGTAACCAATAATAGTCTGTCAATATCTTTAGATTTCATGCATTGATCATAGGAAATTTAAATCGGAGATGATTTGATTATATCGCTAATTTGTGAGAGGTTTTTTGCATAGATTTCTCCCTATTGCAGATCCGCTGCGATTTTTTACTGTTCTTGAACATTCTGGCCTTACTTTACGACAAACAAAAATCTTTTTTTTTTCATAAGTCCTGAGCTAGATATTTATACTTTAGTACAGTTGCCACCTAGAGCAAATTCATGACGACATCAATAGGGTTTGAAAGTCATTGTTTATGTTACTGATGTGTATGTTATTTCTCAGTTTACATGACAAATAAAAATTTAAAAAAATACCCTGAATTGTCATATTTAAAGAGAAGGGCCGAGCTTGTAACATCCCGAGTACTGCAACGCTTGCGACATCCCTAATCGACAGCGGTCTCAGACAAGCCACCTGCGACCGAGTGTGGCAGTACGGTACGGTACGAAATTTTTATCGTACTTCAAACCAGCAAAATAATTTCGTACCGAACTTCGTACCGTACCTTTCGAAAATTTTTCGTATTGTACGATATTATTTTTTTCGTACATCGTACCGAACTTCGTACCAGTACGGAATGAAGTTCGATTAATATTTTTCATTTATCGTTCTAAATTTCGTACCAGTACGAAAACAGGTACGATTCGCTGGGCAGCAATTTCGTACCGTACCAACTACCAATGTCCAAATCAGCTTTATTTGTAAGATCTGGCCACCGCAAAAAACGTCACCAACATCTTACATCAAAGTGATGCAGTTTTATGATATCTGTTTTGAAATCCGGGACAAAATAACATGCGCGTAATCAAGCATATGTCACCCCAATATCATTGTTCACATTGCGTATAAAATGAGAATGGGAGACCGGTGGTGATAAATGGTGGTAGGATGAGCACAGTTTTCGCGAAAAAATCTGGCATGAAGCAATATTCAGCATATTAGCAGCATTGTGTGTTCACAAGAAATTCTCTCTCGACAAAAGAATGTTCGTCGTGCACCACGCATGGGTTTCATGCGGACTCAAGACATGGTTATAAGAACATTATCATTGTGCATTTATGCATCTGGTATTTCTGGTGCAATTTACGTTATCCTCACATTACTGAATAATGCTGTTTATTTTTTCATACCAGACAGACGTATTCCCGACATGCCTCGTTGTCTACATTGTGACTTGGCTGTTTTTTTTACAAAATATATCTTCTATTTAAGATGGGCATCAGCTAACATTCAACTCAAAACAGCCTAAATATATCTTTATATTCTGATGTTTCTGCTCTGATAATATACTTCTGCGTGTCAGAGTACAAACAAAACGTAATAGTGGTCGTTACTGGTTAGCTTAGTTGCATAGTTGGTAAGGGGGCGAGAGTTTTTAATTTAATTTTCATAAAATTTTCGCGCGCCTGCGTTGCGCAATATTTTTTCCAGATTAATTTTGTATCTTTCGCAGCATTTAGCCTTTGAAGTGAGAATTTTTATTCAATTTTTACAAAAATTTCAGCGGGCTTCCGGCGCGCAGATACATTTTCCTGTCTGGTAATGTTTATTTCAGTCTTAAAACATGCATTTTTGTTTCGTTCTCAAAAAAATTGTGCGCGCCTCCAGCACCCTAATCTTTTTGTAAATTTGAAAGCCTGTGTTAGCTTGTTGGAAAAAATGTGTCCCCGTCCCTAAATTTTTTTCTGGGCCCGCGATTGTAGTTGGTATGTTCGGGCACCGTGATAACACCGTGATTTTTTTTAATATAAATGCTGCTTATCTTGTCGATTTTAATTGGGCTATCACAACTTTCGATATTACAGAAAACTGCATTCAGATTAATACGTCATAAATCAGCGGCCTATAGGTATTTCTACGCAATCACAAAGTTTTACGCCACTGCAGTAAAACCGATATGCGACATAGCTCATCTAATCAGCTCAAGTGAATCAGGTATTACCATACCTGCATTACCATACCGCAGAATCCAATCTTATTGCGTCATAATCACTTTTAGAATAAGCATCAACAAAGCTCATGCTTGATCTAGCAAACCATTTTACCACATGCTTATCCTTTGCCTTGGTTAATTGTGGATCAAATTCCCTATGCTATCGTGGGTTGAGCTCGGCACAAATTTTACAGGAATTGCAAACTTCTTCTAACATCATTTTAAGGAATGGTTGGTTTTTGCTTCTCACGAAATGTCGTAGACGAGTTACCACCCCAGGATGAATCTCGTGGACGCGAGTTAATTTCTCTTGATGTTCGACGGATGCACAAATTCGAGAAAACATTTCGGGACCAACCTTATCTCTATCTGGCCTGCGTTTGATTTCATAGCTGGACATACCAAGTTCAAGACACCTGGGTGTATTTTTGCGTTTTTGATTTTTCCTTTAGATTTTTGGTGAAATATGAAAGATACGTGCGGCCGCTTTGACTCAAAATTGCGGCAATTGCCAAGCTTAAAGCGTCACATTCCACTGTGAATGGCTCCTCGTCTGTAATGCAGTTAAGTCAAGCATTCGAAAGCCCTTTTCGGATATGTTTAAAAGCATCGATACCCCCTTTTTGCAAGGGAAAATGTGAACATCTAGTCAGAGGTACGATTTCGTCGGAAAAATTTGCGATACATCGCGCATAGTAAGCAAACATTCCGACACATCGCCCCAATTCACGTAAATTCAAGAAAATTGGCAACTCCATAGGCGGGTGAAGACGCTCAGGATCAGGCTTGATCTGACCAAATAAGATGCGACATTCAAGTAGGTCAATTTCGGTATTAGAGTAGGTTGACTTACTTTCATTGAAGGTTAAATTTTCAATTTTTGCTGCATCCAACAATGCTTTATGATTCGCATCGTGGTTTGTTTGATCTTTTTCTCCAACAGTTATGTCGGCAAGATATGCAAAAACTTTCTTGGGACGATATTTTGCGATCATTCTGTGAATTATTTGTTGAAGTGAAGATACCCCACTGGAAATACTGATACAGTGTACGATCGGCTTCGAATCTGGTGCATGTATGCCTTTTGCTGAAAGTGGGACCTGGTATTAAGCTGATTTCAGATGTAAAGTGGTATATATTTTGCACTTGGCGATTTTATCCACTTGCTGATCAATACGAGGCAGGGGATAAGCGTCAAGCGAGGTAAATCTGTAGATGGTTTGCGGTAGTCGTTGATCATGCGTTTCTGTGTCTCTCATCTTTTGTCAATAACACTTGGGCACTCCACGGAGACTGCGAAGGTTCAATGATGCCATCTGCTAGAAGCTTAGCGACTTCATGGGGGATGAAAATTGTGTATTTTAAACTGACGGAAACGAGAAGTAACTGATTTCCAATTTGAATCTACAAACTTGAACAGTTCTAGCGAGTCTACTTTAGCTACTGAAGCATTGCATGTGTTAGAACAGTCGAGATGATTGTGTAACCTATAGCTGTATACAATTCGAATTACAACTCTAGAACCAAGACTAGGCTGTAATCAACCCTTTCACAGCTAAGTATAATGTGAACTGAACAGTAAATACTAGATACAAGGCAACAAGTGAGCCAGACGTAAACAAAGTAATCAGCCAATTTAGGATCAATCATGGCGGTAGCTCAGCAATTACTAACTAACAGATAATATTCAAATTCACATAAACAGTATAGGAAATTAAATACATCACAATTATGTACTGAATTAATTTTTACCACATTCTCCCCCGCCAATTTTTTAATTTAATCAAATGCACAAAAAAACAGTGATAATTAATAGTGAATTTAACAGTCATGTGTGTCAGTTCCATTCGCCGTATCTTTCTGGAATCCTTCTTATACGCTCCGATCGTCTCAATTCGTGATTTAGTGGTTGTTGGTCAGTACTCTTTATCAGTACTGGTTGCGGGAACTTCATCAGAGAAGGGCTCTTTTAAAGATGGATTGTCTACGTTCTTGAAGCTCTACTCTGGTAAAAAAGCTGGATCTTTTGTGATCCAGTAGTTTTCCAGTAGTCCAGTTGTGAAACAGTAGTTTCTTTGCCATCCGGAAGTTTAACGTGAGCGAAACTCGTGTTGGCTTCCAATAATTCAACAGGATCACAAAGTGCTTCGCTTTCTGTGCGAACGAAACGACGGAGAAGGACATGACCAGGTTGGAAAGGCCAGCCGGGTAGAGATTTATCCATCATTGATTTCCTATTAAAATTTAAGAATCTTTAATGTGGAGTAGAATTGGTCGTTGTGCATAGCAGAGATCGAGTAGCGTGTAAGGCATCTGGAAGAACAGGTTCCCATGATTCACCGGGGAGTTTTCGATCCTTCAACATTAACTTAACTGTCTTCCAAATAGTCTGATTTACACGCTCGCATTGAGAATCACCAGTCGGATGGTAGAGGGTGGTTCGACTAGTAGCTACACTTCTCGACGTCAAGTAGTCTTCTAGCTCTCGGGACATGTAGGAAGATCCCCTGTCGCTATGTATGAAATTTGGCAACTCGAACAAGCAAAATAATTTCATTAAGCAATCGATAACAAAAGAAGTGGTGATATTTTTCAAAGGAAAGCAAACGAAAATCAGCTATATTCATCAACCACATTGAACAAGTACTCCTTGTACGGCCTTTGACCGGACCCTTGAAATCTATGCTCAAGGACGGCTTCAACCAAATTATGATCAGAAATTTAATAAAATCGAGGCTTCAGATCAGCGTATATTTGACAGGATTTACAAACTCTTCTTACGTCTTCGACAGAATAAGGTAGATTTTTTCTTCGTACAAAGTGAGTCAGTCTCGTAATACCAGGATGACCGAGACATGAATGAATTTCACAAACATCAGGAGAAGAAATCATGTAACCACATACTCGAGAAAGTGTATCGGGCACAACATTTTCTTTGCTCGATTTGTGCTTGATGGTACAAAAGAAAGAGCATAGTTCTGCTCTCAACTGAATCTTAGCATTCTTTATCTTTTCCTTAGTTTTGGGATTGAACATAAAATAGACAGCTTTTTTGGTCGATTACGAGTGTGAACTGCCTCCCGTGTAGGAAATGACTCCACTTCCGATCCGCTCCGATTATAGCAGATGCTTCTTTTTACACTATGAGATATTTGATTTCAGTGGGAGAAGAAAGTCACTGGGCGACCAGACTGCCTGAGAGTAGCAGCGATTGCGTGGTCAGAAGCATCGCATTCGACACAAAAAGGCTCAAAACCTACCATTGCGGGTTGAGACGGTGATAAGTGGTCAGACTTGATAAGAGTTCGTATACGGGAGGAAAAATCGGTTATCCACCTGGCGTAATACGAAAACATTCCAATGATTCTTTTCAATTCCTTATCTGTAGTAGGCAGTGGTAATTTTAACGAAGGCCTCGTGCGTTCAGGGTCAGGTTGGATTCTGCCGTAAGAAATACGATACCCAAGCAAATCGATTTCTCTCTGAGCGATAACAGATTTGCTCGGATTGAAAGTCAAGTTTTCAGCTTTAGCGGCATCAAAGAGAACTCTGAGCTTATTATCATGATCAGTTTTGTCATCACCAGATACAGTAATGTTGTCAAGGTAAGCGTAAGTTCCAAGCAATTTTGGTTTTTCTATAAGAGAATCAATAGTTCTTTGAAAAATAGAAACACCGTTGGTATCCCCGAAGGGTAGCCTGCAGAATTGGTAAAACTTGCCATCTTCTTCAAAAACGGTATATGGCCTGTCTTCTTTACATAGAGCTATCTGATAGTCGGCGACTTAAGATCCAAGGTACTGTAAACTTTGCTATTAACGATTTGGTTAACTTGGTCATCAATCCGAGGAAGGGGCTAAGCATTAAGCAGAGTGTATCTATTTATAGTCTGGGAAAAATCAACAACTATTCGTCGCTTATGGCCTTCATCTTTGGTAACCAAAACACGAGCCCGCCAATGAGAGTAGGATATTTCAATATTGTCCTCTTTTAAAAGCTTTGCAATTTCTTTTTGAATGAAATTTTTGTCATCGTTGTTGAAGCGATGCGATTTTGTCGCAATTGGACGACAATCCTTTTGCAAATTGGAAAAAAGACTAAGTGTTGGGACACGAGAAGCTGCAACACCGCATGATTTGGAAGAATATTCTACAATCAAAGCATCACGTGAACCACTCATTTCGAAAGTGGCTGTATCGTGTAGTTGCATGAAGTTTTGACCAAAAATAGTATCGGCACACAAGTTCTCAACCAAGCCGAACCACAAATTATAGATTTGTCCACAAATCTTAATTGATAATTTTGTGGATGCCATCAACGTGATGCTTTAATGTTATTTCCATTTTTTTCGGCATCTAGTACTGATCGTTTGAGACAGTCTGGAGCCCCTGCCAAACGGTGACTAGAAATGACTTTATCAAACCAGAAACAATTTTAGGAGCGGATATGCATACTTTTTGAAAATGTCTCTCTCCATAACATTGGACACCTCGTGCTGGGCAGCGAAAACGCGGATGAAATTTGCCTCCACAGAAAAAGCATCTTCTGGAATTTGTCTTCTTTGACAAGGCGATAGAACTTTGTAACGACTTTGTCAGAGACGGACAAGTATCTTCTGAGGATTGGGAACCGCAAAGTTCGACAAGAAAATACATTCGTTGTGAACTGTTGCTATGGGAACGGTATGAGTAGAATACATGCAAGATTGTTTTTGCGCCCTGCCAAGCATATCAAAAGTAGTTTTAAGATCAAGAATAGTGTCTCCGAGAAGCCTTTGTCTAATCGATGGAGAAAGAATTCCAAATATGAAATAGTCGCGTATCATTTTGGATTTATAGATGTCAGCTGATACTGGTTGAAAATTACAATCTTTAGCTAACTCTTTCAACTCGTGTAGAAATTCTAGAAATTAATTTTTACCACAATGATCATTAACATGCAAGGTGTCTACTGGTTCACCCATTTTGAAAATAACTTGCTTGTGTAGACTCTGACCTAATAGTCTCGGCACACAAATCTTCCATGATATCCTCTAAATTAAGGATATTCTGCCCCGATTAGGTGAATTTTGACAAAAGCATGACCCAGTATGCCAGTTGAGTATTTGGAGGTCATAGTAATTCACGAGAAAAGTCCATCTTTCTAACGCACTAGAGTCCACGAGTGCAGCGGTTTGTCGAGGACACGACGCAAACAATCTGAAGCGCACGCTAAAAGATGAGCAAGATATTGTTGGGACAAGCAAGCGGTTGTACAGTTAACTTTGGCCGAACGTGATTGACAAACTTTTATGAAATATCCTTTTTTGCCACGTTTGTGGCATTCAATATTTCTTATTCGACAATTGAGCGTGGGGGGCGCTTTCCACCACAAAAGAAACATATCTGCTTTGAGGTAGAAGAGGCAAAAATTTCTGGATTATCTATTAAATCATCAGTGGGATCTGATACTCCATATATGGCGTGACTTAACCCCTTTGCGGCAGCCAAATTTGTGTTAGTGGTCCATTTAAGTAAATATGAGATTACCGCTGTGCACGATCTAAAGATTGGGCCATTTCAAATGCTTTTTGAAGAGTAAGCTTATTATTTTCAAGAAGTCGCTGTCGAATTAGAAAACTACGAAAATCACTTTTAAAAGCATCTCGAATTATTTCCTTCCTATACTTTACAGTTGACACTGGCTTGAACGTACAATCCTTGAAAATGCTTTCATTGCATGCAAATTTTCATCTGACTGTTGACACCGAGTAGACAAAACATGGCGAGCAAAAATTTCCCTTTTCGGTTCCAGATTAATGTTTTCAAGGATAGAGATTATCATATACACTCTCATCTTCAACGTATGCAAATATGGCTGGAGAAAGATAATTAATTAACAAACCATATTTTTTATAGCTTAACTTTCGGCGGCAAGGCTGCCTGCACTGCAACTAAGAAACTTTTGAAAGTGTGGAACCAGTGATTGAAAACTTGTCGAGCCTCGGGCACATTCGGGTCTATTTCCAACTTGACTGGTCGAAGCAGTCATTGTATAACTTTAATTAAAGCTGAATGAATTACAGTGGTCTATCGAGCTTTATGTATTCGTCATAAAACGATGCAAATCTAGGCTTTATTCACCCTTAAATACTTTAAAATACAAATTTATGTCAAAAGGATTATTAGGCCGTGTAGTTGACGATATCATTGAATCAATTCCCGGTAACGGATAAACATCCAGCTCAGTGTATTGATTGTGAATAGTCTACACTAGTGTTGGCAATTTTGAGTAAAAGCATCTAGTTTACCGAGTTTATTTTCAGAGTACTTTTACCTAGTTTTAATAATATATCTTACCCAGTTTAACCTTTAACGAGTTTTCTGTTTGATATTTCACCTATTATATTCAAATATATAAATTTACTTTTTAACTGGGTATTAGGTTAAAAAAACTGGGTACTTTGTATAAAAAAAACTAGGTAAATCTATTTCAATATGAAAAAAGTTAGACTGTTTGAAAATTTTAACCTTCAAATCCATTAAAAGTGTTTTTTTTAAATGTAGCCAAATGACAATTGCCTAGTTTACCTGTTTTTTCAACTAGGTACTACTTAGTTTTAAGAATGAAACTAGGTTACCTAGTAATATTTTACCTCGTTTTATTTTAGGTAGTTCAAGAAATAACTAGGTTGCCATCATTAGTCTACACAAAGCCTCTTTTTGTGTCGCCGTTCAGAGCCTTTCGCAACCTCAACCTGTGACATGTCACGAATAATTATTTTTTTCTATGATTGCTTCCGTGAGCAAGCGTGATATTCCCATGTCATTTCACTGTCAATTAATTTTACATCATCATTACCGAATCGCCGTGAATTTGATGCAATTGGTTTACATGAGTGATATGAATTATAATTTATTAGATTTGTCCGGTGACAGTTCTTTCATTGACATTATGCATTCATCCTCATACTATTCTTTAATTACCTCTCCAACTAGAATAACTGTACTTTCTGCTACCAACATTGACCATATTTGGACAAATGTATTTGAGAAACCAATTAACAGTGCAATCTTGGTAGAATGTGTCTCAGACCATCTCCCAATAATACAATGTTCTCTCTTGGAAAAACATAGCTCTAATTAATTTGAAAATTTATTCAGCAGGTTCATAAGAAAGGTTTTGAATCATTTCTGAATAGGTTGAATAATTTAGATATATTTGATTACACGAGTTTTCAGAATGCCAATAATTGGTTTGAACAATTCTTTCATTCCTTTTCCCGAGTATATGAAATTACCTTTCCAGTTGGGAATTGAAAAAAAGAAAGCTAATAAGCCATGGTACGATGACGATTTATGTAAGCTTAAGTTCAAACAAACGTTATGCAAAAAACTTAAAACCATCTGAGAGTCGCAGGTTGGCCTACGGAAAATATAGGAATCAATATCAATCAATCAATATAGGAATCAATAGGTCCGCCCACTATGTTGCAAAAAGCCCAATATTATGAGTCCGGATTCGATCGCCATAAAGGGAACATAAAGGCTGTTTGGAAAATGGTGAATCATCCCCTTTTTTCAGAGATATGAGGCCAAAATCGAGCACATTTCAGATATTCAGGTTTATATTTTCAACATATCTTCAACATCTGGCGTATATATACAAAAGTTTAAAATTGCAAATGTTCTTCCTCTTTATAAAAAAGAAAGCACATCAGACCTTGCTAATTTTAGACCAGTCATTCAATTCCCATCCTTTTCGAAAATTCTCGAGAAAATCATGTATAGCAGGATGATAGATTACCTTGACCAAAAAGCAACCAACATATCATTGGAATTTATTTTAGACATTTCAAAAGCATTTGATACCATTAATCGTGATATTCTCTTGAGAAACTTGACTACTATGGAATGAGGGGTCTCCCAAGCACTCGAAGTTATCCGACCGATAGAAAACAAATTGTCCAATTTGGCAAAGATAGGATTGGATATCATTTTTATCCTGCGGGAGAGGAAAGCCGCGAAAAAAGCTTAAGCTTAAGTTTGCTGATGACATTATTCTGTTGTTAGCTGACAAAGACCCCAATGAATTAATGACATTGGCCAATGAAAACCTGGCAAGTGTTGATGGGAGGCTTTTTATTAAACTTTCCCTGAATATAAACAAGACACATTTCCTATTTCGTCCCCATAAGTGGTTAGAATTGGATGTGGTGAAAAGTTGTTTATAAGAGATCAAGAAGTTCCGAGGATTTAAGAAACTAAATTTCTCGGTATAATTTCGGATGAAAACCTAACCTGAGAATCACAGATTCCCAGGATTTGACAAAAGTGAAAAGTAGTGTAGCATTATCTTTCCATATTAAACACTGCACGAACAGAACAACTTTAATAAGTATGTTTCAAGCATTGATATAGAGTTACATGCGGTATTGTGGGTCAGTTTGGCTCCATGGAAATAAAACCCTATTATATTTGCACAGTACATGTAATCGGTTTATGAGAATGTATGTATGCAATGAAGAGAGGCATGAAAATGTTAATCATATTTATAAATCACTTTTAATTTTGAAAGTTCAAGATATCTGCTCGTTTGAAACAGATGTCCTGATGTATGATTTTAACATCAATTCCTTGGCACAACGTTTCAATGATATGTTTGGAAAAAATTTAGTAGTAGAAGACATTTCTCAAATTGGGTGCACCCTTTTATGAAAAAAACGTAAGCCAACAGTCATTAAGACTTGTCCGACAACCTTAGGGAGGCCAGAAGTAAATCTCAATTTCAGAAATTGCTACGAAATTATTATTTGTCCAACTATTAGACCACAATGCAGTTGGAGAAAGGAGATGTGGGGTAATGATTGAGAAGTGTCAATCTTTGTTAGTTGATTTTTGCACTATTGTATCATATTTGTTTACATACACAAGTCGAGTGATAGACTAGATGCCACGATCTTTTATCGGCCCATGTCTGAATGAGCTTGAATTGAAAGCTATTTTCTGAATGAAAGTGGACATTTTGTATGTTCCACGGTTGGGATATGTTTGATTGTCGATAAATCATTCTTGTCTGTGAATTGTTATGGATAAATGGCGTATTATAAATAGTTTTGTTTTTAATTCCAGTCGTGACTTGGTTGGACTGAGCATAATCATGGCTCCTGAATGCATGATATCCTTTACTAGGATCTCAGTGGATCCTTGGCTGTTCTTCCATTTTAACGTTTTTTCTAGTTGAAATATAATAAGATATCAATTTATTAGGGGTAAATGATATTAGGAGTAAAGCAAACGTCACACTTTCGACTCCCATGAACTATATACCACCAATCAAACGATGTCCTGAATTTTAGTTTTATTGCAACGACATTAATTCACCATCGTTGAACAAATATTGTCGGCCCATATGTAAAAAAATGATTGGGCACACCACATGGCTTTCATTCAATAATTCCATCATGTTAATAAAATCCACTCTTCAAAACAAATCTGGGCAAAGGTTTTCAACATCTCCCGCGTCCAAAATTGTCCAACTTTTAAAAATATGCCAAATTTGGCCTTTTGACGACATTTAACACTACAATATCACTTTGGCCTCGCTTATTTCGCAGTGTTGCATAATAAAACATGCCGAAATTGGCCCACGAAGGCATTACTTCGCCTCAGCAATTGTCATCATTATTAAATTGTTATCCCTTATGTACGATATTGCGTAAAACAGCATCTGGAATTATTTAAAATATTGTCAAACCATTTTATCATTTTGTAAATGTTTTTAATCAATCTTTGTTACGATGGTTGTATCTCGAATACCAAAACGAAATCATTATAATAATTCATATCAGTGAAAATAAAAAGTAGAATCAGTATTACAATTTGGCTGCTTCTGGCAATAGAATAAGTAATGCATGTAAGAATTTGCCACTCTTGCGGTGTATTCGATTTGGCACAAACACTATTGTCTATCCTCATGCTTTTAGCCACGTTTTTTGGCATCTATATTTTACCTCACTTTGTTTTACTTAATTTTTCTTTCTTTTTGTTTTTACAAATTTTTATCTCATGTCCAGTCTCCTCTTGATTCCCTTTTGTCAATTGTTTCGACTTTTTTTTTTTGAATCAAGGTTTTTTTCTAAGCAAGGTCGGAAGCAGCTCCCAAAGGGAACCAACCAACAGCCACTCATTAGCAGAGAGCTACTAGAAGATGTAGTACCAGCAACCGCACTCTATCGGAAAACATCCCAAACGGAACTGAACCACCATGGTAAAGCGCAGTGAGTGGTATATTATCTGGGCAATGGCTAAACCATCTACTACTTCATTATTGAATCGAGAGTGTATGTGCTTCTGGAGCCCTTTTATTTAGTAATATTCATATAATTTTTTTAGGTAAGCAAACACGTGTTACTCTCTTTGAATGTTTGTTATTCTTCGTTTCCCTGATAATGTGATATCTGTGTTCGTGTCACTTTCTGTGTCGACAGAGGCGTCAAAATAATAAACTATGTCTATATCAAATCTTTCTGGTGAAATGCCGTTGTTGGTCCAAATAAAACTTCGTCACGCAAGGACGTCTCGAGTATGGATGATGGGCTATTCAAAACACTTCATCAACTCAAAATGAATCCATAATACTTACTTCGAATCCAGAATATTCAATCCGGTTCCTAAATTTTTTATACTATAGTAAAACAATGTAATACCCTTACTCTTCCGCCGTTCGTAAAAATTTGCATTCACGAACCTTCAGTGGCTAATTTGGGACCGCATAGAATAACATGGACAAAATGTCGCCGTTAGTTCAGAAACCATCACATGTTAGTATCAGTGTAGGCAGACAAAAAAACTTGAATCTGCAGAATACCAACAAGATTCAAACCAACTGGTTAAAATTCATGACCTACCTAATCCCCTCTTTTGTCACTGAAATTCATTCTCTCAAAGGTCGGAAGCGACTCCCAAAATTAACTCAGGACCACTGAATGACAACCTCCACTACAACCAACCAATCTACCATTTGCAACGTTTACTAATACACAGTTGATTTTTACTTTTTTAGTTCCCATTAAGTGTTTATCTGCAAACATTCTCCGACCCTTCTTTGGAATGACAGACTACATTAGCCAATGAAATGAAAACGAGTCCTCCCAGACTTGCTTTTTATAACGGATGGTGAATTTGTGTTCTTGACTTTACTCTCACGCAAATTAAAATGACTTCACAAGCGTGAAGGGTCAGCGGCAGAAGATGTATGGTTGAAACGTGGTGGTCACTTGCTTTATTATTCCAAACATTTGAATTCTAAATTCTTCACAAAGCGATTTTCTGTCACATTTATTTACATCCGGAGATTATAGTATATGTACATTTGATAATATCAACACAACACTAAATCCATCCCTACCCTAATACAAATTACACAATTTACGCGCAATGTGGTTATCCAGAATTGAAAAATTGTTTCATCTAAATACATTACATATAAAACACACAGAACAAAAGACAAAAAACTTAAGCGGTGAAAAATTTCCCAAAGCCCAAACCCTTTATTATAGGTTTTAGTACAAGTCAAAATGACAAAAATAGCCAACACAACAAAGGCACCACAGATTTGTGAAATTGGCACATTTTTGAATGATTAAGTGAATTAAGCCTGAAATCGAGAAAATTTAAAACCTTTTCACTAGAATAAATTTTACTGTAGTACACGACTCTCATATTTATATGTTAGAAAAACACATTTCTGGTTATATTTTAATGAATTTATAAGGCATTCTTCGTTGCTCCCCTGTGTGAAGATTATTTGAAACAGTCCTTGGGAATGCAAAACCCCAACATTAGTTAAATACCTCATTCACAGTAGGAACTCGCACTGATAAATGACAGAGTGCAATGTACAACGCAACAACTTTACTGTAATTCACAAAAAAAATTTCAGAGCTTCAAAGGAAGATTGTCCCAACATCATTTCATAAAATCTTCATCTGCTGCAATAAAAACAAAAAGAATAGAGATCATAAACATAACAACTCTAATTTATTAAAATTATTTAAGAATAAAAATGACATATAAAAATACAGAATTTGTTAAAACATTTGTTCAATTGGCATAACAGGTTGAAGATCTCAAGATAGTGTCCAGGCAGATTAGGCTTGTTATGTCTATCACGCAAGCTAGGGGACATTAATGTGACAACTAATCACTGAATTAAATTGCCCAGACCTACTCGTGAGTGTGAGCACAATTAGGCAAGGATGAGTGGATAAAAAGTACAGAGATATAAAGTTTAGCTGGGTGAATGCAATCAATTGTTTATTGAATTGATTGGAAATAAAAAAATGTGATAGAAAGGCTCGACTATTTAAGATGCCATTTAATCTTCATGACGTAAATCTTCAATTTTCAAAACCATAATTTCAGTTAATATTTTGTAGTGAATTTGTCGCACTGTTAATGATGGATCGCCAATCGCGTGGAATTGATTAAGATTGTTCAGTTTGTAAAGCATAAACCAATACATCATAACTCACCAACTACACAGGGGCTGTGGTCACTGTCGTAATAGTTTCTGTGGTACTCTGCTGCTGATTTATATTAGTGGGTGGTTGCTGACTTGTGGCAGTTTGTTGTGTTGAATTTCCAGCTGACTGACTACCCTGCTGCTGAGACTGTTGGGCAAATTGTTTCCCCATGCAACTGCGTGCAACTGATTCAAATAACCTGCAAGAAAATCATTTTTAAAACATATGCATTTGAAAAACCAATGACAAATAATTGGTGGATATAACCTACTGAATATAATACAAATCTGGATATAAAAGTCTCAGCTTGCAATAAATGACCCTTAGCAATAAAACATTCTGAAAAAAAAGCATGATATTAATTAAAAAGGGCGATATTTTACTCTGAAAAAATAATTAAGATCACCAATAGTATTTATTTTCACATAATCATTTAATATCTCAATAATAATAACACAAGGCATTCAAAAGATTCTACTTCGGGAGAAAATTCTAACAATTTCTCACAATGAATCAAAATATGCAGTAATAAAAAGACAAAACATACTTGGAAATTTCAGGAGCACAATGTACAAATTCATGGTTCCAAAACTTGAAGTTGGGATTTTTGATGAGTTCTATGAAGGTTATCAGAAGTCCCCAAGGATGAGGTCTGTTGACAATCAGCCTTTCAAGCAGAACTCTATAAAGAAAATGAACTATTGAACACAGAGTAAAAACAGAGATCAGGGGTGCAAATAAGAATTTCTGTGCGGGAGTGCACTATACCCTCGTGTCGTGTTTTCAACAAGCGGATATTTCTGAAATAAATCATGACTGTTTTTTATGAAATTTCACTTGAGCTCTGTATTAATGACTTTATTAATAATGTATTGATTTCTTGTCCTCAGAAGTTTTCAAATATTCCCATTTTGTTCAAAATTTGCTATTTTCGCAGTATTTGAATACTTTTGAAAAGGTCTTAGAGCAAATACAGAAAAAAATACACTCGTTTCATTTGTAACCCTGCAGATATGTACAGATAAAAGATTTACTACGAATTTCTGTGGCAAAAAATTATAATATATAGTTACAGGTACGTGCTATGAAATATGATAGTATACTAAACCTAAGATATATTATTATTTTGCCCTCCTTTGAAGACAAATGGAGCAAGAAGTAAATGAAGAAAAAGCTCAGCAAGCAGCAAATAAACAAATTTTGTGAAAAGGCCAAAAAAAACAGGCAACACAGCCTCGACATAAGCGCAATGTATGTTACTTTCTAATAAAGTAGAAGCTACAGAATCTTAATACAAATGTTCATAAGTTTTCCTAGATTAAGAATGTTGTGTAATGTTGAAGTTAATATTTGGAAAGTAACATTTACCTTGTTATTTGCTCTTGTATAGCCTCTTGATTTGCTTCAGCGAACAAATAGAGAAGCGTACAACTGAAGTAATGTGTGTGACTGTTGGGATACCTCAACTGGTTTGCGATAGCATTCAGAAAAAGGTATCGACCTGAAAGCACATTAGTTGCAATTTTAATGAATCAATCAAGCAAAATTCCAATTTCCATTAGATAACTTTACAAAATAGCTATTTACCTTCAGTATCTAGATCAACCGACAGATTTTGGAAGATATCCATATGTGATGAATGTGTAATGGTACTCATGGACGGTGTTCCTCCTTTGCTGTAAATGTATTGAATTGCTTGCGTTCCAACATATAAGACGAGAGAATTGATAAGAGCCACATTATACCTCATTCCTGGTTCGTTCGATAGCTGAATGTATGAATAACATACTTTATAAAATGGAACTTAAAAATGTCAAATAAACATCACAATTTATCTCCAAGAAAAAAATGTGACCTTTATGTTAGATTTCTTATTCATAGGCTGAATGCAGCTTGCAGATCAGTAATAATATATTAATAAATAATAATATAAAAATGCTGCCAAAAAAGTTCTGCCAAAAATAACAACATTCGGAGCTGGTGGAAAACAGGACAACATTCGACTTTGAATACTTTAGCACACCAGCCTTCTGGTCCTAATTTAAATTTATAAAACATCATCACCGAAGTGCATTTTAAGTTTTTCTTTCATAAATAAAAAATATGTGCCACAACTGCCACTGGTCAAACCACAAATTACTCGATGTGAGTCGTTGATAGGATCGGACATAGGGACAATAACTTGGATATTCCGTGAAAGCATTATAAACAAAATAATAACAACTTTATTTTATTCAAGAAATCAAAGCGATACCTGCAAATTCCCCCTCAAATCTGATAAGAATGTAACTGGTGCTCTTGTTTTCAAATAACTGTCCAGATCTTTTTTGAAATTAGCTGGCATAACAGCAACAAAATTTGTCAGAATACGCGGTGCACTATTAATTTCTTGGAGCATGTCAACCTGGAAAAACACATATCATTATTAATTTAAATTTGACATTCATTGTTCATGCAATATTGGAACACTGAGAACACCGATAATAGGAAGAATGATACAACAGTAGAAATTTACCATTATCTTGAAAATCAATTTCTAATGTCTGATATTTTAAACTCAGTTGCTACAACTTTACAAAATTATGCAAATTTTTTCTTTGCGTGCACATAAGTATGTAATCACTATTATTAACAGCTTTAAAATTGAAATACTAGTATTGGCCTATGAATGTTTTGGGCACTGATAGATTGCGCTTCATCTGTGGCTCATACTTGAAAACATAGAAGTTCTGATTAGAGATCAAAAACAAGCATGAATTGAATGTATTCAATTTATCAAAAGGATATTCTGTATGAGGTTGTGTTATACATGGAATTAAATCTATTTTTTTAAAATTTAACTCAAGATAGTGATAAAGAAGGTAGCAACGAGACATAGTGGAACCGTTGGTTGTGACTAGGAATGTAAGTTAGGTATTCTGGAATTCAGACAAAAATTATTTTATTTTATGATAATTTAAAATTGATTTTGCAGTTAATGTACTATATTTGTCAATGTATTATATTGTATGATTTGTATTGCAGATATCAGTTAAGCATGTTAACGGGACGAGGATTAAGTTTGCGTGAATTATTACCTGTAATAGGAGATACATGCTCCTTTGTGCAAAACTGTCAATTTTGCTTTTCAGAATGTGATATATGTAAGTTACATCATTTCTACACTACTGGTGTGTGTAAGTTATATTATGCCCTCTCTCAGATTAAGTCCAACGAAAGCCCTTTTTTTTATCGACTGATCTCCCCTTTGGCACAATAGTGACATAAACATCATCCATACATAACAACAGACCTAGATTTACACAAAAAATGACATATTGAACCTAATGTTGCCCACGGAGTACACTCACTTTCAAATTTGGGGTAAATGGGTCTGGTAGTCTCATATTTCTTGGAAAAGCACTCAGTATAAGATTTCGTAGTTGGATGCAGTTTGCTGGAATTACATCACAAAATCCATAATGATAATCACATAGAAACTCTGGAAAATCATGTAGAAGCACAAGCAGTAATCGCAACGTTCCCTGAAAAAGTAGAATAATTTAAAAAAATGTTACATTTAAATCGCAGACAGTCCTGAAAAAAAAAACGAGCTATCGCCTTATATATATATATATCTGCTTAACAGTTTTTGTAATTGCAGCATGCCACATTATGCATGTTGTATGAATCTCTAATAAACATCGCTTTACGATTTTATTCTTGAAAATATGAAAAAAAAAACATGAACCCAGTAGCAAGCACTCGATAAAAAAATATAGTAGAATAAGATCTTGCAGGTAGAACCATCTTATTTTTGCAGTATAGTAAGAAAACACGTTCTGTGTTGTATGTAGCAAAGTAGCCCTCCTTTTATTCTATTCCTTGGTACATCGCAAAAAAAAAAAAAACTTGAGCGAAATGCTACAGTATGACATATTAAAGATTGAAACATATTTATAAACATGCTCTTGGTCGGGTTAACGTGCGACTAACTAATTAACCTTCTTCTATGCCTCTGCGTAAGTCGATCCGTATGATAAAAGCGAGGATGCTATAGAGAGAAAATAAACTAATAGACAAGAGGTTCAAGAGTCTTTCTACACACACAGACAAATTTTTACTGCTGTAACGTTATAATAATAAATTTGTGTATTTGTGTTGAAAGACTCTTGAACATCTTGTCTATAATATGAGTATGATCATCCCACAAAGGAGCGGTTAAAGTTCTGATCAAAATGTGGAATATGGTAAGCATTAACAGAAATGTGTTAAGATATACTCATTCAATCCTTAAACTTATCTTGTGTCTCACCCGATATAAAACTTGCATTGGTTTCATTAGTTCAACATTTCGTAGAAATGGACTGAGAAACTTGAACAGGTCAATCAGCAACTGAGCATACATTGGCCATCCCTTGAAAAAAAAAATTAAAGTTGAGCTAAAATTCCATCAAATAAAACAAAATCTGGAAAGGAAGTCACATAAGAACATTACCTTTTATATTTTAATATTTAAAAGGTATAGAATGAGATTCTTTGCTTATACTTTATTAGAAGTATAACATGGACTAATTTTTAATGTTGGCGAGGTTTAGTATGGGATTTCATTTTTATCCTGCCGGAATCATAATAGTTGGCAGTAATACCCAATAATGCCCAATAAACCTTTTAACAGGTATGACACTAATTTCTCATGCCCTCAACACGTCACATATCACTTGAAATATGGATCTATCAGGGAAATATTTAACACGATACTGGGTATCATAGGTTATATATATTGTCAAAATAACCTTGGTGCAGACTAAGGTAAAATGTCAGGCAAATGCATCAAAATACAGACTGATTTAAAACCTAATTACTTCCAAACTAAAAAATGGTAATTTACCTTGTCCCAATTTATGATGATGCCTCAGCAAAATGAGAAAAGTGACCACAAAATTTAAGGAAGAGTCAAAAATGAAAAAAATCCATATGATAAATTAAGAAGATATCACACCAAAAACAAAACAGTTTCACATGTCCTGATCTAGAAACCTACCTTTTGTTGAGGTGTTTGCAACAACATCCTTGATATAAATGAACGATATGAAATGAGTTCCAGCCATGCAAATGCAAAACCTGGGACCTTACCAGGTCGAAGTATGTGATAGGTGTTCCTAAAATATATGAATAATTCAATGTTTTTTTCAACTTTTCTAAAGTAAAGAAAAAAACGTTATACAATGAGACCTAAGCAAACAATTCCTTGCCCTATAACATGTTCATCACAATTCATCACATGAGTCGCGCAATCATTATCTAATTATTATCTAGCAGGATATATTATGTCAATTGCCATAAATATGAAACCATAATAAGCACTCATACTCTCTGGTTTCTGCCAGTAGAGATAACCCCATTGCAGCAGTCCTACAGATAGAAACAAATCTCTCATGAACCATACTCACGTGAAAGCGGTGAGTGTTTGAAAATTGATGGATTCGAGAACATGTTCAGGAGCATTCAACTCATAGAAGAGCATGATAAATATACGATGATACGGCATTTGATGAAATTCAGTTTGTCTCTGATCATGGTCTTGTTGAAGAACACCGACCACAATTCCTAAAACCTGTAGAAGCATTGAATAAAAAATAATTTAGAGAACTCTGCCTTGAGAATCATGAGGATCATATCAAAGCACATCAATAAATAAGCAAAGATAGTGATTAACAGCTAGAAACTTGGCAATTCCGAAAGGGAATAGAGTATTTTGATCACACAAAACCAAATCAATAAATGCCGCACTTCAAGTTACAGTAATAGCAATAATAAGAACAAAACCTCGACCAGGGTTGCAGGTTGCCCTGCTAAATATTTAAAAATGAAATAATTTCAGGAAACTAGCCTAAATTTCATTCATATTTACCCCAAAACTTGCCCCAAAAACATATTTTTCACAAACAAAAAGTTTTGCACACCTTGTCGGGTATGTTTTTGTGTAAGTCCAGAAATTGGACACCTTACTCAGTCACATATTGGTAAGGTACATATGTCATTTGACGGAAAAATGTTACGCGTATGATATCAATAATTCCGATAAATATCAAACAAATTTTGTGACCACAATCTGAGCTAAATTGTACTTGTACCAACGCAGATATCAAAAAATATACTTCCGAACTGATCGATATGTAACAGTGAAATAACACTATTGATTTTTATAAAATTTATCATATCAAACAATATACAGAACATTACATCCATAATGTGAATTGTGAACCTAATCTCATATATGAGAATGTAAAGATCGAAGATTGCTTGAAGTAAATGTGTGAACAATCTGAAGTCATTGTATTTTCACATAAAATTTGATGTTAATTGCTCTTAATTATAAAAGGCCAGACCTATTCCAGACTAAATTTTACCTTATTAAGAAGATTGATCTTGGTAACAGAGTTTGCAGCATCTCCTGAATGTTTGACGAGCAATGTGATAAGTCGGACAAAAGCATCCAATGTGTGAAAACACTTAGCTCTGACCAATGTTGGGTTGAGTAGAGATGGGCTGATGTTAGACTCCTGAAAACAATAAACGGAAAGCTATATTAGTTCTTGCCAAAAGCGTAAAGAATACAGACCTCTGAATCATGTGAGGGATAATTATGTGTGATATTTTTTCTGGACGCCTCAAAAGGCATAGGGTGGTTCATTTAAGCATTGCTCACGACTTCCTCGTGTTTGTACAAGAAGTCAGTGCACCATACAGTAAATATACATTCTCAGCTTTCCTCTCTGATAAAATAAAAATGAAAGGAGAGATGGAAAGTATTAGAATAGTCCTAACATATTTCGTATCGTGACAGGCGACTTAAAAGAAACACAAAATTAGTGTTGCATGATTTTACTATAACACTCCCTGCACTCTGCCAAAGCCATAGTTTCGTTTGGGATGTTTTCCGCATAGAGTTCAGTTGCCTGTACTATACCTTGCAGTAGCTCTTTGTGATTAAGTGGACATTAGTCGTTTCCTATTGGGCACTGCTTCCGGTCATGCTTACAGTGAATTTCAATAAAAAAAAATGTATAATAGACGCAACATTAAATATTGAAGAACTACCTGCAACAATCGATATGTCAGTTCCACACAAAGTTCAGTGCAGAGTCTGAAAAATCTTGTTATCAGATCATCAGTTCGTAATATTCCTTGTTGATGCATCTGAAAAAAAAATATTTTCAACAGATAATTATAGAAAGCCAACAATTAAGAAAAAGCGCATAATTCAAAATCCATGATTAATATATTTAAATCTCACTTGCTGCACAAAAGTAGAAAATCCCCTTGTTGAATCTCTGCCAGACGTAGGACTGTGGTAAATATTGACCCATTCTCTCAATAAATATTCAGTTTTCTCATTCAATCCTGGTGGATCATCATATTCACGAGCCTGGATTAAGAAAATATATGACATTTTACAATCAATAGATAAAGAGCTGGATTGTGTACACATCTCTATCAGAAAAGCTTTTGTTAAGTGAGGGTCACTGATGAATCACGTCAAAGAGACACGGTCCATCTGTGAACCAAGCTGCACAAATTAAAATTTCTGATTGGGATGTGACATTTATTATTTTCAAAAACAAAAAGAATCAACGAAAAAAAGATAGTAAATTCATTACCTGAGATATTCCAGAATGCATCATATGTGTTGGTCCACCTGGAGCTTTGTCTAGGATAGTATCATAATTTGATCGAATCATTGATATCAGTTGTGGTAAGCTGTAAAACATAAGAGTTTGGATCAATTTTTAACTTTCCTAGAAAAGTTTTCTTGATTATTTTAGTTAAGTTGCCGGAATCCACAAAAAATTCAATCAATTGTCAAGGAAGAAAGACTACCAACTATACCCTAACCAAGATAAAATAAATAAAAAGAAACAAAAATATCTCCAATCAGGAGTAACCTCAAATCAATGGGACAATTAAATTTAATCGTAAAAAATTGGAAATGTTTTGTTTAGGGTTGCAAAGGTGTGGAAGGTTTCCGGGAACTTTCAAGAGCTGGAATTATTGGGAATTTTTGTCTAAGTCCTTTTTTAGATTTCAATCGTCCATTTTTAGATTTATACGTTACCCCCCTATATAATTAAATCTCATATCTAAACCGCAATTGTAGGTTTCAATCTATGAATAGTTGATCAACTTTGAACAAGTCCCCGATAACTTTATTACAAGTAGGGTTGAACAATGATTAAGTGATTCGAATCAATCCGAAGAATAAATTATTTGAATTAATCATGAATCAATCTTAGGAACAAAAATTTGCTGAATTAGGTGAATTTTCATTCTCAACAACAAATTGCAAATAACTTTTGTCAATATGAAACAAAATAGATTGCATCCTGTCGTTCAAATACGGAACTCCTTCCTCTTTGACATGGAGCATGAATTGAAAATGCATTCCCTTCATGACTCTTTTTGTTAACATTAGAAATTCATAACTATATATTTTTTGGAATTTCATAAAGGAGAAAATTTCTGATAGTGAAAATGGGATATTTGTTAAATATACAGAAGCAGGGATTCGATCTGATTTGAAAAAATATCCGAATTTGATTAGAATTCCAAATGATTCAGCCAAGAAACGATTTAATATGTGTTAGATGATAGATTAAATTGATCTTGTGCTTCATGGTAAGTAGGTGAGGTAAACATAATGTATACACACTAACACACAGTAGCAGAGATACATATTTCATAAATATAGTTCTTCTAACCTTCGAATATTAAAAAACAAAACTACTTACCCTTCGGGTGCTGTTCCCTGAGTGTGAGTATTGATTTTCACAAGCATTTCTATTGTATTGTATAAATCTGACTCTGTAACTAGGTGATCCCTGCTTTTCATCGAGAAGATATAGCTTGACCAATTGCATTGCAAACTGTACAGCCATGTAGTTGAGTCCATTTTCCATCGACTAAAGTTGTGAATAAAGTAGTTATATATAGGTATGTAGTTGTATAGACAGATACATTAAAGCCTTCTTTGTCGTTTAGATGCGACAGTAGAATTTCTCTAACATATTTCCAACATGACTAGAGTGCGACTGACTGAAAGGGAAATGAAATTTTTTATCATACATCTAACAATTAGGACAACAAAATAATTATAACAAATATATTCATTTTGATCCCATGAGAAAAGCTTAACGAGGTGTATTCACCATGGAGCCTAATATTTCCATCATTCCAAAATTCTGAACATATTCATTTACATCCTGAAAGATGATTGGAATGATTACGCATTGATGATGCCCCAAAATAGCTTGTGTTTTTGAATATTGATAAATTATCGGCTGTAGATTTCTTAATATTGATTAGATCTGATTAGAAAAAAGTGATCCGAATCTGAATAAAATTCTCATTGATTCAGTTTTGCCCCTCCCTATAGAGAGAAGAATTCTGTTAACAATTATTATCAGGCAAATTTAAAAAAAAAAATTAACCTGGCAATGCATTCATCCTGATTAGCTTTAATTTCACTTACTTGAGCTAGATGCATATCATATTGTTGAAGATTGACAAGATGAGTCTTTATGAGCAAATTCACAGCTTCAACGTTGTATTTATATTCATCCCTGTGTTCTACCAAACAACGAGTAACATGTTTATTTGTCCATTGTGGTCCGTATGCTTGTTGATTTTGAAGCGCCTTCATCACTAAAATATGGCATTCACGATACCGAGCTGCAACAGTTTGATTCTGCTGAAACAAGGAAGATGTTTATTTGCAACACGAAGAAAGGATATTTTCGGTTTGGTGGCATTCTTTATCAGTGAACCATAACACGCTAAACGCAGTATGAAGTTCTTAACCAAAAAAATGTTTACTAGTGAGTAAAAGATAAAATGAAAGACAGTTAGTAGTTTTCAGTGAAATTTTATGTTTAATTAGATTTATGTGAGCCATTGAAAAACGACGAAATCAAATTCGTATGTAAAATTTTTATTGTCCCGCAAGGTCTAGCATCATTACAAATCGTCTTTAGCATTAAGGTACCATATTGACTATAAAAATGTATGAGAATTCAGAAATGATTTACTATTATATTTCAAAGTATAATTATACCTTACAATCATGTAACTTTGAATAGTAATTTTTATCAATATGATCAAAGTAATATTTTTCTACGCAGTTTATAGATGGTTATCCAGTAGCAACAAAAATTCTCTATTTAGAATAAAAATCCCTCTTTTAAAAACTAGTAGCATCACAGGCAAATTATAAACCTGTTCTAATAAGCTCACATTTCATTATTTTTGAAAATGTTTGAAACTCTTATCCATTTTTGATCAAGTAAATGATGAAATACAAAACCTTTACCTCTTCACTTGGTGGAAGTGTAAGCCGTTCCAATAATCCTTCAACAGCTTTTTGCAAAAGAGCAAGTGCAGTAACAATCTCCCGTGAATTTCTTGCCAATACAGTCGCTTCCAATAAATTTTGCAATTGTGATAGAGGAATACTATTGGATGGAAGACCGATAGCCTGAAACAGAAACAAGTGAGGATTTTGCAATATGTTGTAGATTGATACATGGAATTTTAAGTAACAAACATGTTCTCACCTGAATGTGTTGCTCAAGTTCTCTGATGCATCTGTCATAGACTTGAGTTATTTCATCAACTGGCCAGGACTAAAATATACAGAGAAATACAATATAAATCCTCTCAATTAAATTAGCTTAGGTATACAAGAGTTCGAAAGGTTCTGAACCCACATAACATTAGGAATGAAAAGTGTAAGATATTAACAGTATACCTGCATAGGTTTGGCTAAAAATCCTGAAGGTTGTGAAGCATCATTGCTTGGTAAAAATCCTGGAATGCACCTGGCAAATTCTTCATAAACTGCAGTTTGCTGTGGTGTAACACCTCCCACCTAGGAGAAATGTTATCAAGAAACATACTGAAGCGAAATTTAAGTAAATTGGTCAAGGGCACTCAGATATAATAACAATATTTTTTGCAGTTTGTAGGTACAACACTTCTTCTCAGAATAAATTATCTGTATGTCAAGTTAAAAAGTTGGAACTGATAATAAATTAATCTAGTCAAATGCATTAGAAAGAAGAATATAGCATACAATTATATTCATGTCAACTCCGATCAACAATAAAAAATAGTATTTGGTTCTTTCATTCTTATTGATCGAAGAGTCAATATTGTTTGTTAACAATTATATGATGAATTTTTGCACAAAGTCATCTTTTTTTCTTCAGTCTTCACTCACCTTTAACCTTATTTGTTCTGGCATTCTCTCAGCTTGATATGTCAGCACGACAGAATCACAATATCGTCGTCCTTCTTGTCGGGCATGCTTGCGTAATTCAAACTCCTGAAATAAGATGATTGTATCAGCTTTAAACTTATTTCATAAGTTAAATGAGCATGTGTGAGGTGGGGTGACGAAATCTAGGGTTTCTTCAGGTATTCGTAATGTGCATGCCATTTTCTTTGGATGTAAAAAAAGCTAAAACGATCAACGCTGCTACTTTAGCAGTATTGTTGATTTTGAAACTTTTTTTCTACAGTTTGGTTAATACCTGACATTCAAAAATAGATTTAAATCTACTGGATATAGATGTCAACTAATTTTGCACTTGAAAAATACGTCAATGACAGTAAATAACTACATGTTACAGAATAATATTGGGTTGTTTTGTATGCAATGAATTGCAAGGTATCAAAGCATAGTTGGTATATCTTAAATATTTTTTTATATAAACTATGTATGTTATTACTTACAGTGGCCATTCTTTTGTCAATCTCCATTAAAGCTTTTTCAATAGCAGTCTTCTGAATAAAACAGCAGGCTAATTCCATATTATCTTGTGCTAACACTGTGGCTATTTGCTCAATCAACTCCTTTGACTGTGGAACTCCGGCCTATTGTCAAATATGATGAACAATTTAATCAAAGTCAATGAATCTGTATCATTGGAAAGTGAAATGAAGTTACGTTACCCTCTGTATCGCCGGCGGAAGGTTGAGTTTCAAGTAATTGGTGATGCTTTGTATAAGTGGTTCTCTGCAAGTAATTAGAGCCATCCCTGCAGTAAGATTTCGAACCTGTAAACAAACACATGGTTAATCAGTATATATGCCCAGTTCAACTTCTGCATCTTATGATTTTTCCTGGCCTGAAAATATAGTCTTTTTCACACTTCCCCAAATCGATAACATTTTGAATGTTCATTCAGAAGAAGCATCATCAGGGCATCAAGTAATGGAGTAACAGTTTGGTTTCTTGACTCTTTCAAAAATGATATGAAAATTTGGATAAAGCAGATTAGGTTTTGGATCAAAGTAGTTTGATAGAAAAGATTATTCAAAATCAGTTTGCAGTTATAGCCCACTGGATCGGGAACAAATGGATAAGATAACTGATTTGTCTAGTAAATATTCAATGCAATGGAACATATTTTGGCAAAGTAAACTCAATGTCTTATTGAACCTACCTAGAATTTTCCATCCTAACACAGCGAAAAAAATAAATTCGATTTTTGTGGAACAAAAAAACACATCTCAGCTAGGGACCATCGTGCAGTAATATGAAAAATAAGTATCAAAATATTGCCGTCAGTCAAGAAACGTACCATATGATGTGCCGCAGCACGCATGCGAAATTCTTCTGGATCAAGAGCAAAATCCTTTTTCACAATTTGTTCACATGTTGTCATTGCAATTTTGATAGCACGATCCACCACTGGCTGCAGTAATTCCTGGACAGCACGTTCAACTGACAATTTCACACAATTCTTTATTGCAGCTGGTGTTACTAACGGCACCTGAAAACATAACATAAAATACTGATATAGTGGCCCAAAAAATGTTAAAACTCATTATGAAATTACAGACATCACTTTCATAATTGCCTAATTTTATTTCACAAAAGAATGCGCTTAAATGTTCAAGTTTTTTTTATGAAATATTAATCAACTTCAGATGAAAATAAACTCATCTTACATTTAAAAATTGGTTGATTTCTACATTTTCAGCAATATTTAAGTTTCTGAACTCGCAATAAAGGTAAGTTTAATCCACGCTTTAAGGCAATTTAAACACTATTTCAGATTCTTAACAAAAAAGAATTTTTTAACAGCAAAAAAATTTCCTCAAAGCCAGAATGAATTCATGGGAAGTTGCACTCATGTAAAACATACCAAAATGATATTGACTAATGGTGAATGGAATAATAGAAAAAAATTTGGAATTACGTTTTTCATAACTTCCGACTTGACAACCAGATGTGATTGCAATGTAGATATAGCATATATGTTGATATCATGAAATGAAAATCTCGGTACAGATGATGTCATCGGTAACAATGGAGAGAGTCCCTGTAGGAAGATAATAATATTGCTAATATAATGATCATACTGCATTACTATGATAAGAGGCAATACAATGAGTATCTCAAACACCTTGCTCCAAATACCACATTAAACCTACAAATTGTTATTTTTTCTGAGCTGTTTTTATTTTCCCTTCTATTATTTAACTTATTTAAAGTTTTGCGATATTGATGTTGTGTATATTTTATCCTAATGTTTTTGTTTCTATGTTGCCTGCGTATATTATATATCATCAATATTTGTATATTATGAAAAAAAAATATTTACTGGCTGCGAAAATGGACCTGGACAAAATTTGAGAATCGACAGATTTTAAATAATGAAAGGAATGATTCGGTATATTTTCAGGTAAATTCAAATCTGCTGTTTCACATCTTTCGATCTTCGAGCAAAAGTAATAAAGTTTTCAAATTGAAATATTCGTCAAAATAAATACAAAAACAGGCTTTAACCTTCCAGAACATCACAGTTTCATCGGCAATTTCTTACTGTATCAATGCATCAGTTTGAAAGGATTGAAAATAAAATTATTATTACAAACATTTACCTGTCCAAAGCCTTTACCACTAACTGCTGTATTGGGAGGAATGTTGCTTGCCGTGGAAAGAGTTACACCAGTTGGAGGAATAACTTTCTGTGACATATCTTGCTCCAAACTGACAGATGGCGTCCCAGGTTTACTGCTACTCAAGTCATTATTCGTAGATGAAAGTTGATTGTCAATCTTATGTTTGAACGACGGATCACGAAGATAATTAGAAGGACTGACTTCATTGATATCCAATTGCAAATTTTTACAGAGAACTTCAACTTCAAACTTCAGGTTGAGCTGTGGTTATTAATATAAATAGTTATGATGATCAATGACAAAATGTCAGCATAGATAATAATCAATCACATTCCATACACTTAACGTTCGTACACGTTATTTCGCGAAAGTCACAACAATGGGTTAGTGATTTCACAATATTTATTCTGATAAAAGCAAGTCAAGTTGAAGGTTATATTATATTGACAATAAAAAATATTGATATGCTATGATGTAGTTCATATACTTCAATGGTAGAGTGCAACTGCACAAAGACAACAATTTTAAAGTCAACGTGCTGCTCTGCAGTTATTACTCAATTTTAAGAAGAATAGAACAACTAGCAATAGAACAACTAGCAAAGTTGGGTGATGCGTCCGATACAAAATTTTCAGTGATTGCTGCAGACAATAAGCTTTCTCATTAACTTATCCCTTAAGCTTAAAAGTATGCAATCAGTTGGAAAATATTAAAAAAATATTTCCCATAACTGGCATATGATCGAGTGCATGAAACATCACATGAGACCTTGCAAATTGAGTCAACACTGACCAAAATAGTCTAGGGACAGGACAAGATTAGTAACTTAGAATAGTGATGTTACCACTGTTTAAATTAGTCATTAAAACCACAATTAGAATGAAATGTTACATAATGGAACAAGCGTAAGATCAAATTCACTTCTCTTGTGACATTCGTAAATTCAATGTAAACAAGTATAAAATAGTGTTAAATACTTTTAAATCTGGTTCATTATGCAATTCGACGAGTGCTCCCATGATTGCTTCAGTCCAAGGATTTGGAAGTTTAAACACTCTACTTTTACCAACAGACTCCAATATTTTTGCTACAAATGGTACAACATACAATAGTTCTTGAGCACCTTTCATGTTTGCTTCATAAAGGAGAGATTTTAAATCGATGTCCTGCAAATGAAAATTAAAAATCAAATACCATTCACCATACCATTTTAAACAAAACTTTGGTCAGGTACGATGACTTCATCTTTTCTTCTCAAATATAAAACAAGAGCTGAAAAATCTGCCACAAATATAATATGGTTCTAAAGAGCTGCAGCGTGAAAAATATTAAACACCGGTAGAAAGACAAACAAATATTTGCACAATGCTAATTATGATCTCAAACATATCATGACAAGGGCTGGGCAATTTAATTCAGTGGTTCAAATCAATCTGAAGAAAAAGTTAATTGAATTTCAATATTTGTAAGGCAATAATTCGATTCTATTCAAAATAATTATCAAAATCAAGATTCAATTTGGCCCAGCCCTAGTTATGACCCATAGTTTAAGAAGTAATATAGAATATAGATATTCCCGATTATCTGTACAGATGAAAAGAGATCAGAAAAAACAACACTCACCTCAAATAGAATTGGTTTGTTTTTAGGTAGAGTAAGCATTCCGAGGAAATGACCTAGGTTTTTCAAGAGCGATCTGTCAGAAAAATTTGCATCGATCTTGTCAGATTTAAGCAAAACCTGAAAATAAATGAAGCAATTACTAATACTGTTAACAAGCAACAACTGAGATATTGCTTTCTGATAATATCACCAAACTCACCGTTATGTTGCGAAAAACCTCTTTGTGCACTAGTTTTGTCAATTTTGGCATTCTGAGACACTCCAAAAAGTTTGAATATAATTGATGGAAGTTTGGTTCAATGCTAACCCTCTTCATAACAAAGTACTGTGCAAGCCAAGCAATATATCCTTCTTTTACAACATCTCGCATTTCTTCACTCTGGAATAAATCGTTGAAATGTTGACAATAATTAGGTGTTTGGAAACCATATAAGTTGAACAAATGACAACAATTTTGTCTTTAAATCTTATAATGATTTAAAATGAGGGATGGATTCAGAACCAAAAAGGTCTGAAGGGGAATGTTGAAAAAGGAAATATAGAAGTTTGCAAAACAGCATGATGGAGGAAAGAGAAAAATGTCAACATCCACATTTTTGAAATCCATGAACAAAGAAAAATGATAACTGAATTTTACCATGAAACTTGATTAAAAAATAATATATTCGGTTGAAATCGATGATACTGTTAGTAATACGCAAGAAAACACAAGTTATCCATTGTTCAAAACTTAAAAAAATGTGATTTCAAATGATGGCAATTATATCAGTCGTAGTCTCTCGCTCCTGTGGTTCGAGGGCAGAAACAGTTACACCCTCTACCTCATATACTGGTGCCGACGTTCTCAACGATATCATGGATGCCTCTCATGGAAGTACAAAGTGCGACTAGTTTGACATATTAGTTTTTTCCATTAAAATTTACTCTAGTGAGGCTGGACAACCTACTTGAATAAAAGAAAGATATTTACTCCAATTGTGCAAAAACCTTTGTTATATGGAACACTAGTCCAACCTGCACTGCACCAGGCCACAACCTGTGCATCCACGCATTCTAGTTCCAATTTCATGACGAGTATAAAGTAGTAAAACAAACCTTCGCTTGGATATTAGAGCTTGATAAGTTGTTGAAAATGAAAGCGATTTTATCTTGAGCTGATTCTGGTGGCTCAGGAATTTTTTCTTCTGGTGCTTGAGCACCGAGCAATGTGTCAATATTTGTAGCTTTAGCAATGGAAGGTTGCTGGAAAAAAAGAAAGTTCAGGGTTAATTTGAAGTTGATTTAAAGCAGTTAAAGATAGGATCAAAGTCATGTATAACTAACAAAAACAATATTCAAATGCAAACTACAAAAATGTAGAAAATGGATACCTTATAGGCAATACTTCTGCCGTCAAAATTTCAAAAGAAACCACTTGTTTTTTTTTTTCCTTTTCATTTAAAAAAAAAAATAAATCATTTTAAACTAATACTTCACGGGAAATTCATATACGTCACGACCCACAGGCTATTACAATGTTGAACAAACTGAAGGAAAATAAGATTTACTACAGACTAAACCATTTTGTGCTTTGGCAACTGTACCAAATGAAATAATAAATGTTTCAACACAACTGTTGAAACATAAGACAAGTGAGTCTGTCAAATAACCATTTGATTACTTTTTATGTACAGTATTTTGCAGACTATAAGCACTTCTTTATCAATGATGGCAAAACGTTGTTTTTCCAAAATTTTGTCATTTTGTAAACAGATAAGATGCGACAGAGTAATCGAAGTTATCGTCACAAAGATTCTTATCATATTTTAAATATAAAACGCATTGACCGTAGCATCGTTACTGCCCAGGTGTGCAACTTCTTTTCGATTGATTACCAAAGCATAATTTTTCGATCTCATTCTGAATAAAATTATCTCTTTCACTCCTCTTATTCTTGTTGTTGTACCGGTACTTGAGTTTATTGAATGACAACTCCTGATACAACATTTACATCCTTGAATTTCTTTCAATTCATTTCAATTAAGATTTGGAAAAAAAATTCACATCAACTTTCAAAAATTCAATTAACCTTCAAAAATTGATGTTAGTATAAATGAATAAAACATTCATAGAGCATGATAAAGTATCTCTGTGCTGCCAAAAATGGAAATATCACCTCTTTTCCTATTGATGTTTTTGCCCCTGCTGATGAAGATCTAGGAGGTTGACTAACTATTGCAGAACTTCCAGCGGAAGATGCTGTTATTTGATTAGGAGTGAGAGACCCAGGTTGAGGAGAGGAACGCACATGTTGTTGTTGCAACGGATTTAGGTTACTGGGAGTCAATGATCCATGAACGTTTCCTTGCGATTTTATAGGTGGTTCTTTAGAAAGTTTCCCATATTCCACAAACTAGATGCAAATGTGAGAATTAATATTAGTCCACAGCACGTAAAATGGAAGAATGCCCTAGAATGTGAAAAAGAATATAGAGAGCCGAGTAAGTTAATTTTACACAGAGGAATATAGAAGAAACAATTTTGCTAAATTTAGGGGTTGAATATATTTACCAGAAACACCAAAACAAAAATGTGTCCAAATCGCAATATTCTGAAGTTCCAAGAAGAGAACCATAAATATCTGCAGCCTTCCTGTTGTCTATAATGGCTAACAGTTCTTACCTACTTCCACTTTCAAGTGAAGTGAAAACAACCTGGATATAAGCTGCTGCTAAAGATACCTCGTACATTTTTTCATCTCACAGATTCCTCAAAAGTGTACCCACACGAACTGGCTCAAAGTGAAGAAATAATTAAATCAATATCATCTAAAGAAACGGTACTACATACCTCGACTAAATGTTGTGGAAATTCTTTAAAATGTGGAATTCCAGCAATGTGAAGACAGTACTGAGGATATTCTCTTAATTTGTTTTTGAATCTATCAAGAGCAGCAATTCCAAAATAATACATCTTGTTCAGTTGGGGTTTTCGTAGAGCTTCCAAGACATAACGCAACGCAATACCAAGTGCTAGAAAAAACAAGTATCGGTGTAAATATAAGGAAAAAGTTTGGATCACGACAAAAAGTAGTTTGTTGAAGAATTTGAGATGGATTGTGAGAGGACAATGAAAACAGAATGCCATCTTTTAAATTACGCAAATATTTGTGTTTACAGATTTTACCATAAAATTATCACCACTTCTTGATCTTTTTATTTGAAATGATGATTTCAATATAACTATCATTGTCTCTCTTCATCTGTAAGACACATTTCAGTACACTGTTGATTTGTATTGACACTCTATTAGAGGGATAATTTTGAATTGTTGTGTGCCAATCATTTTTTGATCCGAAAAGTGCAAATCCATGTTTTTTAATAGCATATGATACTCAATGAGAAATAACACGAAAAGACTGCTCAAATTTAAATATGATTTTTTACTAAGAATATTAGATAATAATGAAAACAATCATTATCGTTTTAATCACCTAGGTATGTGACTAGATTCTTTTCTATTATTCCACCAAACAAACAGGCCGTGATGTACAATTCTTTGTCGGGGTACTGAGGAAAAAATCTGTATTCTTCAAACAAATTCCTTATCATGCAATTAAAAACTTCCCGCTCTTTTTTGATTGTAGAGTCTTTAAATTTACGAAGCAATTCTAAAATCTGAAATAGGGAGAAGTAATTCATAACCCAGTTATCATAGCTAGTGTTCAAAAAGTTTAGATATGGTCTTTGTTCAAGGGGGTTTTCTGCTCTTGTTCCTCTGAACAAATTTTTAATCGTTCAACACGATTGGCTATCAATTCACACCTATTCACCCTGGAGGTTCCACAATGTCACAAACAGTTTTATGCAAGAAGCTTTTTCCCAAAAATCTCTAAACTTTGGAATTCCTTGTCTTCTTACTGCTTTCCTGATCGTGTAGATCTACAAGGCTTTAAAACTCGCATTAATAGACATCAGGGATGGGGGTTCATTATTTCCTATTCCTGCATTTCATGTAGCCATTTTGCACTTTACTAACTTCAGGAGTATTCACAAGTATGATTTGTTTCATGTGGCCTTGCCCTGAGCTAATTTTAATAAAAAAAAAATTAGCAACCTTATTATATAGCTGTATGAAAAATTAATTATCAATTTAGAAAACTTGAAATAAACAAACTTGAATTTGATCGCAATTTTAAAACACTGAACTGTTAAAAGTTATATTATTATACCTATATTTTCGATTTAGAATTGTGAAATTTAGAATTGCATGACAAATTACTATTGCTTGACAGTTATCAAATCAGTTTTAGTGCTCGATGCATTTGAATAGAGGCAAATTTTACTAAACATTCTACACCAGAGCATTTTTTTTTCCCATCCAAAATAAAGCACAGTTATGGTTGAGGATATCACTATATTGCCTTTGAACCAAACAATTTAAGAAGCTGGAAATCCCATAGAAGCAAATGTGAAAATAAACGTTAGTTAATACCACATAAAATCATAGGATTTCCAGAAGCAGACAAGTTCATTATATAAGCAATCCTTAAAAGCATCAGGTACTTTTTCCCTGATCAAACTTCATATAGCCTACTAAAAAAACCACTGTTATTAACCAGGCTGTATAAATTTCCCTTGACAAAAAGACAAGAACATTAGAAAATCCTTCCTATGACATGGATTACTAATTTATAAATTGACCATTGCTGAAAAGAAAGATTCCAAACCATTAGCAGGATGGCAACGATACCTCATCAACTGTTAATGTAGAATCAGGAGGTTGATTGTAAATTTTTTGAAAGTAACTGTTTGCTTCATCTTCAATCTCTTTGCTGAACTGTTGATTCATTTCGGGCCAAACTTGCGATAAATCTGCTGATAAATTAGAGAACAAAGAAAAAATAAGGAATAGTAGAAGTATTGAACTATTTATAAATGCCTATTTTGAAATTCACCATTATACATAGTGCAACATGTACTAGTTTTAAAAAAATATCTTAAAATTTTGCTTCTTCCACAAAATACAAGAAACAGCCTTCATGTTACCTGCTGCAGATTTTGCTGTCTTGACTGCTGCTTGTTGAAAAGCCTGCTGTGTTGCTGCTCCAAGTGCACTTGTTGTGTTTGACTTCTTTTGTCCAAAACCATCTAGACCTGTGCTCATTCCTCCTCCAAGTCCACCACCAAGAGAGGGACCGGCAGCCATTCCTTAATATAAACAGTGAACATTGAAGATCAATCGAGCTTTGGCAAAATTCTTGATTAAAACGGCAATGCAAATCACATACCACAGATGGCTCAATCCAATCCAAGGACATACTCACGGTCATTCTCAAGTGGACCAAGAGCCAAGACTCGAGAGAAAAAATTCAATTTGATGAAAAATACTTTAATCTATGATGCTATTGCAGGAGTGGTGTTAAATTAATCACAAAAAGTTTTGTTTAAATTTTAAATGTACTAAACCTGAATACAAATATGAGATTGAGCTTAAATCAGAATTGAAAAACAGCAATTCTCTCTTTAGAAAAACTCAGAACAACGATGTGTTTTTCAATTATTGCTTATTATATTTAGGTGCAATGAAAAGCATACGATTGAATATGAAACGTACTGCAAAATGTTTGCATGTTGTAATCATACGGACGAAGGAGACAGCAATTTTTAACTCATGCAACATACAGGTAATAAATAAACAGTTCACAAGGAACACAGATGGATTATCCCGCTCTACAAAAAAAATGTGGATTTTCACACAAATCAGGAGAGGGGCAGAAAATGTCATTTTTTTTGGATAGACAAAAACTATTTAAAATCATAAACACTGCTGTTTTATAGCAGAATTGATTATTTCGAACCTTTTCTTGCAGTTTTGTTGCAAATCGACACATGACCACATTTTAATTCTCAGCAAGTATACAATATATTAAATGAAGTAATATAATGAAATATTGTTCACTCGTTTAGCGTTCCGCCAGTCTGAAACAAATATTTACTAACCTCCACTATTTCCCAATCCAACCGGTTTAGGTTGTCCGAATAAATCTTGTACTTTCTTGTTCAGCATATCAAGTTTTTGACCATTAAACGATGAATCAAACTTGGATGAAAATGAATCAGAGGCCGCGCCACTGATATTAAGACCCCCCAGACCAACTAACAGTTGATTAGATGAACCAAAACCTGAGTAAACATAAATTATTTGATGGGCTGAAACAAATGCCCAAATGCTGAACGTATTTTAAATTCAAACCTTATAACTTTTACTCAATATTTTTCCTGGGTGTATTTTAACTTTTTGTCTACGACTTTCTTGGAAATTTCAAAATAAAATACCTATAAAAATTATAAGTAAAGATACAATTTTTTCTAGTTATTTCCTATTGTAATGTTAGATAAAAGTATTTGTAAAATAAACTTGTGTCGTAGTGTCTCTAGTCGCCACAGAAACATTCACCACGTTTTAGTTTGTTATAAAATAAACAAATTTTGCTTATTTATCGTGGTACTGATTACCAAGGCCGATCCACTAAAACAACTCCCTTATTGCAAGGTTTCGCAAAGTCTGCACATAATCCTAAATGTCTTATGGTATTTTGTGATTTATTCTATATAAATTTATCGTGCAAATAGAATATGAACATGTAAAATCGGTGAAATATATCTGCAATAAAATATGACTGGGCTTAGATCAACCTGGATGACACTTTTGTGTGTGTGGTTTATAAATGGTGGAAAATTCTTTCGAACATAGACTGCCACCATTGTAACCAAGGAGTTCAAAAAAGCTTTTTCTGGATCAACTTGATATTTAATTTTCATAAACTTGCTCCTTCACTGTCTATGAAATTTTCTTTTCTTATCTTTATTATAAAATGTAACCGAATGTTTGCCAAATATAAACGTTTTTAGTTGCAAACTCATTCAGCACAATTTTATCATGTATACAACTATCAACACATCCCTGATGAGAAATAAAGCATAAATAAACAAACCTTGTGACAACTGGTTGTCAAGTCCTAGATGGGAAGAAAAGGGTCCCATGCCTTGACTCGAAATAGAGTTATTTCCAGAGAGACCGAAACTATTACTGGCGAGGTTCTGTCCGATGGATGAGGAGAACGCACTGGTATTGAGTTGCCCAACCGATCCACTGGAACCTCCTCCAATGGGACCAATCGTCATTCCATGACTACTATCAGAAATGGGATTGGAAGACGATGATAAACCAGCTGCACCTCCAGCTGTTGTAGTGCTCATTAAGTTTGATGGTGTTAGGCTGGCTGCTGAAAGAATGCCAACATCACTGCCAGGTATGATAAAACTTGATGAACCAGGTGTAGGAGCGTGCAATCCGCTACCAAAACCAGGAAGTTGACTTGTTTCTTGTTGTGGAGCTGACTGTGTTGATGTTTGTTGTTGAGACGTATTCTCTGAGAACCCACTCAAACTAGGTAGCTCCAGCTATAACAAAGACATACAAAAAGCTGAAATTCTTCGAGAGATGCTGTGTTCCAAGTATCAAACTTTGAACAATTGTCTAAAAGATGGTGCAGACAATGACAGTAAAGTATTTTATTACTCAGTAGATTCGCCCAAGGATCACAATGATATTCGGTGAGTGCTACAGTGATTTTTTCGTAGCCTTACTTTAAATATTTGAACTTCCACAGCATTTCTGAACTATTTGTCTGAATTGCAAATCCATGTTCAACAGTGTTAACAGTCAACCTGGAGTGGAAGACCTTGAATAGGCTCTGACTGAACAGAAAGTGTACGTCTACAGTGACTTTATCCATGTGTGTGTTTCTTTCAAAAAATCTTTGCTGAATTTTAGAAAATGAAAGACCGCAACTAGGACTGAGCATTACATTTTCATTTTCAAGGTCAGTTGCTGCATAATGCCAGCTAACATTTGTTACTATGTTTAAGACCGCTTCAAGAAGTATGATTCAAATATGTCTTAGAGACATATTTTCTGATTAGGAAAGGACAAATGGGTCACTTGAAGTAAGTTTTAAATATTTTTGTTATGTTTGTTAAGTTAGATTCTGAATGATTCAAAAATAAATAGGGAAAGTTTTCTTTGTCGAACACGGGGCATAAGTTCCTTATGAAATCCTATAAAAAGCAACAAACTTAAAAATAAGGGATCAATTGGATGCTCACAGGTTTTGAAAGTGAAGTGTCAGGCAATATACTTCCAATAGGAGCAGAAATAACAGATGAACCAGGCTGTCGACTTTTTCCCAGCGATGTTTGCCTTGTCACACTGAGCAGGCTACTGCAGTTTGCTACCATATTTAAAATGGTTTCCGAAAGAGGTGGAGATAAATTCCTGAAGTGAAGTTTGATACAGATTAATTTTTGGCATTCTGGCGCACCAGAAAAACTTCTAACTTCCACAAATACATAACAAAACATGAAAATAATGACAATAATAAATTGCCATGGTTGATATGAAAAATCAAAAAATCATTTCATCGGTTCATAATGTTTTTTTTTTCTTATTGAGCTTTGTTCTAATTAAGGCCGGAGGCAGTGCCTAGGAAGTACCAAATAATGGCCTCGCAAATAGCAGAGAGCTGGTAAGAATAAATTGCAAGCGAAAAACAACCCAAATGGAACGAAACTCCAATTGTAAGGTATAGCAATCTAAGTGATTTATGTCAATTTTGTAAGCAACATTTTCATGAATCACATCAGCATAAGTGTTTATGCATAAATGATTATGCTTTTTGCATTAATTCAAAGTGAATTATCTTAACGCTTGGGTAAACCGCAGTAAAAAGAAAGATTGTGTAATCTTACTGTGACTAGAATATCTATGTCAAAAAAAAAATTGAAAACATTAAATTTGTGGATATAGAAGTGTGAAATGACCTATGCATCAATCAATGACTCAAAAATTATACTCACCCCACACATGATTGTAAGCACATCAGAACAGTGGCAAGAGTATCTGGTGGAAGCTGCATATTTTTGGGTTGACCATCATCTTTTGCTCCTAAAAAATATAATAAAACTTTGTTTAATGTTTTACATGCTGGAGAGGAAAGCCAAGTATATAGATTCTAGAAAAGCTTTCTCAATAAACAAAGGTATTTCTTTCAATGACTGTCTAAAAGTTGTTCTTGAACTTTGACCCTAGACTAGGATGAAAAACAACAGAAGCTTTTCAAATTAATCGCTACGTGAATCAAGATAAGATATCAGTCTTTCTGGTACTGACCTTGAAATGTCGGAGTCAATTTATCTTGTTGACCTCACCCTATCCAAGGATTATCTTGGATTGAATATATTCCCCTGAATATTTACACTTACCGTCACTGAACTGTTAGCACCCTACCAATATAGTTTTTTACAGTCCACACTGATACCAATATTTTGACATCTTTGAGAACTAATAATCAATAATCTCAACACACAAACCACCAAGCATGTCTTAGAATAGGCAATGATTATCAAAATATATTAAAAAAAGAAATTTTCATCAAAGTTGTCGATTACTTCAACAAGATGGTCATCATTTCAAAAAGTTGCTACACCAATACAAATCCAACTTTGCGAGTTCTGGTAGCGGTCTTGCCCAGAACATTGTATCTTGTGTCAATAGTTTCATAGGTTCTTTCCTATAAAATATTTCCCTTTTGGTGTCTTTTTGATTCTAATTTGGACAAATATTCTCTTGGAATTTCAATCTCACAGACAAAAAATATTAGTAGATCAGGTGTGAAAATGGCTTCAGGATTATTTTTTGAAGTTTTTGGAACTAAAAAAAGTCTTCATAATATGGCTAATAACGAGTTATTGAATGTGCACGATTGGATGCTTATTGCTTGCTAACAAAGTATATCCTAATGCTTAAAAAACTGGATTCATGTCAATTCGGACAAATCAAACTGATCGGGACAGACGCAATCCCCGCCTGGTCCTTAATAAACAATCAAACCATTGAGAGAGGTAGTTTTTAGTGTATCATATTCACAGAATCTCTCACCTTGGAAATCGCAAATCTAGGCCCCAGTGGTAAAATTGTATAATTTGCAGATAGATATGCTCATGTTCACAAGTATTACACAAATTTTGTTGTTAACGACCGTTACTTGAGCCATTCTTTCAAAAAGGAATCACTTAAACAAGTGTTTTCACTTGAAATTAGTAGTTAAGAAAATTCAATTGTTGTCAATCCCATGAGACAAGTGGGTTACTATTAGCAAAATGAGCTACTTTGAGGTCGTCAGTGCTACTAATTTTAAAATTTCATTATAATTCTCAAGGGTTGACATCGTGGCCACAGACTTCCTATTTGACCAAAAACTTGTCTTTTGAGTTCAAAGACTTAGCTATGGGAGCATTTCTATTACTGTGCAGAGAGCCACATAAATGCAGGAATGAAGAATGATTAAAGAATCTTCATCACTATAACATATTTATTGACAAAGTTTCCCAAGCCATGCAGGTCAAACAATTAAGTGGTTACGTTTTCATAAAACCGCAACTCGTTTACAAATCCCACGGAAAACACGAATACGTTTCTTCTAAACGCAGACATGTTTGAGATATTATCATTTTTCACCCTTACATGCTAAAAGCTAACATCTTAACTTATTTTCCACTGCACCTTTCCGTCCGATGATGAACACCAGATTGGCCGCTCAAATATGACATCATCAATCAAAGACCCAAATTTGTTTTCAAGCTATGCTTTCATCACTCAGTTTTTGGTATATTAATTTTACAATTTGTGAACTGTTCCATTTTTATTTTATGTTTCTTTAACGTATAACCTAGCCATTTTGGTATCAGAATGAGAGTAAGAATATCGGTAAATTTAATTAAAACTAAATCAGAATTCTGGATCACCGCATCTGCATAAAACGTACTCCCCACTGTGCACAATTAGCTAAGTCAGCAATTGTCCATGCATGATCAGAGCTTCATCAACTCGAGACAGGATAAATGCCTTAAAAGCACTGAATGTGAAGAAAATATTTATAAACTTGGAAATATTTCAGAATAATTGTGGCACAAAGATTAATATAAAGATGAGTACTCCTTGATTTGTTGTTGTTTGAATTTACTCACCAAAGTTAAGAAATCTGCAATCTCCCCTCGCAAAATCGCAACTTTTGTTTACTAAATTCCCTAATTTTTTCAAAAACGCAACTCACTTTTCAAAACTTAATTTGAAACGCTGAAGTCCACAATCAGAAAAGAAATTTGAATGTAATGAACTCCAAACTTTTGTAACGGTTTTATAAAAAAAATTTTAGACGCTCACACACATCTTGACATGTGTCGCTGATGAATTGAATCAGCCATGCAATTCGGATAGATCACGTTACCAACTCGCATGTTTTGAGATGTCGCTCATGTTTGTTAATCTGTATATAATTGCCAGCCTATAATTCTAAATGCTTCCGTACTTGCAGTTGTCAATTTTATAATTTTTTCAGCAGTCAAGTATCTATGTTAAAATTAATTTTTTTGGGTTATCGGGCATGTGGAAAACCTGCACAATTTTGAACATGAAATGTGGTCCTAACCTTTTTAGGTATAAATACTTTACTCTTCAATTTGATAAGTTTAAATATTTTTTCAACATTGAAAAGGTTGAAGTAAATGTATGTAGTGAAAGCCTGTGTCATCTAGTCAAGCTCCAGATGTCCTATACCTATCCTATTTCTGTTGACACTCAGCAGATAAAAATTTATTTTGGAACGTATATGGGTAATTTTTGAGACTTACCAAGGATTGAAGGGCATCTTCTCTTTAAAAATGCCACGCAAGCTTGAATAAAATGTTCACCATGTTCTCGAATTTTGTCAGTTAGCCATTTATCCAGTTTCAAATACTCTCTTCGAGATGCAAGAACAGCCAAGTCGATAACAAAGGCAAATGGACTTGCATTCAACAAATGAGATAATGCCTGATGTGAAAAAAAAATAGCAAGGTGCTTTTAATCTTTGATGCAGCTGTTATTCAATATTTCAGAATCCCATTTTCATACAAGCATCCAAACAAGTTGGACATCGGCTATAGCCATATTCTCTCAAGATGCATTGATTTTTTTTAATAATTATTTGCTTTCTTTCAATTCAAGTTTTATTTTACCTTGAGATCTTGAGCCACATCCAATATTCGAGATAACCTCTGTTGATCATGTTGATCTCTCATGTACCATCCAGCCATGCTCAACATAACCAATTGTTTGATAGCAGGAGATTGACCCTAGATAGAAGACATAAAATAACATCTCATAAATTACCTCATTTAATGGGCTCTGAGTGAAGCTGAACAAGTCAATACCTACCCATGCTGAGGCAAGTCTTGCAGCGATTTTTGGAAAAAAATAATTTATTTATAAATAAATTAGCAGCATAAATATACAACATGAAAAAAAAAACAGTCCTGGTTAATTTATCCTTCTTAATTTAGATTTTATTTATAAGTCATAGGCCATATTCGTTTATCCTTTCATCTTTGCTCTATCAGAAAATTTGTTTTTTCAGCCACGTCTCATCAACATCAGTGAACATACCTAACAAATTGTTGGGCAAATTAGCCAAGTTATTCATTTTTCCTACGTGAGCGTAATATACACAATTTCATCGAGACTACTGTAATTGTTTCATTCCAATAGCGCTGATAATATAATTTTTGGGAATGTTATTTTCTTGATAAAAAGACACCTGAAATTCCACTCTGTATCATTTTAATGACTCCACTAAATATTTCCATTTGTCGGAGGTATTTTGTATCAAGAGATAGCTGCTATACAAATTCAATTGTCGAAGGGTGAAGATTTGGAGAATGATATTTGATATATAATGTTATTTTAGCAGAAAATCGTCAAATTAAGTTGAAACAAAGCCAAAACAGTACGCTTTGTAAACGTATTTGATAAACATCAAAACAGCGTTCAGAGAACAAATTTTATTATGAATTTTTTTCAATAAAAAAAAAGGTTCCACGCCAGAAAACTCACTTAATTGAGTGTTGAGGAGTGTAATATTGGAAGGGTCATGGCGCAGACAAGGGGTTTAGGAAGTCGACAATCCCCCCAACAATAGCGGTTATAAACGTGTACTGATTCAGGGTTACTACTAGGCATCTGTTGCAACTCTGAGGTCTCTACCTGACTATAAATTTTATGGAGCATGTTATGGACCTTCAATTCGAGAAATATTACATCATACAGAGCAAAATTGCATTCAAATACCTCTTTACAACTGATATTAAGTGGAAGTTACATTTATTTATAAATAAATTAGAATTTGTTCAATTCATGACAGAGATTCAGACACTTTAGAAAAAAAAAATACTAACCTGTCCATGCCAAGCATAATGCAGTATGATGCCAGAATTTGGATGAAGATTAAGAAAAGTTGGAAGCATGTTTGATATTAACTCCTGTCTCAACTTGTGGAATGGAGAACTTAACTGCAACAAAGAAAAACTGATAATGAAAAAATTATTGTACACAGCACACTAAAGAACGAACTACAAAATATTCAAAAAAGTGTTGGTAAAATTATTTAAAGAATATGATATGGCTAAAGCAATAACATGATAATAACAAAACATGTGTGTAGATTAAAAGGTTTCAAAATCATGTGACGTGAGTGGTTATTAAAATCTCGAGAATTTGGTAACACAAGCAACCATAAAAACAAATATCAGATCAGTCAAGTATGCAACTGCTGTGCTCTTAACTGCTGTGTCTAAACCATTCTGTTTCCTTTTCAAATAAATCGATATCATATAAACAGTAGTAGAAGAAAATCCCATGTACAACCTTGTGTCGATTATTAAGGTATAAACTTATACCAAGACAGTTAGATCAGTTGGAAAAGGTTGCGGAATTCACAAAATACATCAGACAAGACAATTTATGCCCAGGCAAATAAAACCATCCGCTAAAAACGGTTCCTCAAGAAAAAAAATTAGATAACGTCACACAGTGAGCATTTGCATAAAATTGCCTTTTTTAATTCTCTTATCAATTCTTTTTCGTTGTGATATACCTAGTAAACATTGAAAAAACATTCACATTCTTGCCATTATCGACTTGAAGATGTATTTAATCTTCGTGGTAATCAATATTAAAAAAATAACTGTTCATATAATGAGAAATAGAATAGTTATCATGAAAAATACCTGTAGCAGTGACAACATCAATAAATCTGGGCAATGCTTCATTGGCCACATAAATAGGGTTCTCACAGGTTCATAGTGTCCGTTCTGGGAAAGTTGTAGCAAACATTCAACCAAATCAAGACATTTCCTAAAACACAAAAAAGAATTTTCTTGTTGAGAGACACATGCAACACTATTCCTACTAAATACTAAAAAAACCAGCAGAAATATCTTAAAAGCTTCTGTATTCAGGGTACAATATTTAATTAACAAGCAGAGACATCCAAAATGAATGGAAAATATATAACACGTTTCTGTAGGCAAATTTAATATGGGCCATCTTGGGCACCATATTTTTTAATTCAAGTTTTAACCAAGCGCCCGTGTGCTGCTTTGAACACTTGGAGATTAAATAGGGCGTCACCATTTTTTTTATTTTAGAGCACCTAGTTGTTATTGTACAGCAACTAAAACAAAATGACTTGGGCACCTAGTTGCTGGCTTTGAGGCAAGGCATGATAGTTCTACCATCGTCCAGGGCATATACCGTTCACTGAACTTTGCCGTAGCGGTTCAATTCCATTCAGGATGTTTCCCGCTCAAAGGTGCAGTTGCTGGTACTACATTGTAGTAGCTCTTTGCTATTAAGTGGCCGTTTTATTAACAAGGGCACGCAGACGCCCTATTTTTTATTTTGAGTTTTGTGCAATTTGCTTGTCAGGATTTTTGATGAAATTAAAATAACCTTGGCACTATATTTTCATTTGGAGCTTTAGGCAGGTCAACTAGTTGCCGTTTTGGACGCACTTAAGATAACTCCGGCGCCAATTATTTATTTTGAGTTTCACGAAAGACACCTTGTTGCTGTTTTAACCCAACTAAGTTAACTTGGGCGCTTTCCATTTTAGATTTTACCCAGGGCAGCTAGCTGCCAATTTTGATGCAATTGAGATCAATTAGAGCCATTCAACATTTTTAAAATCCCGAGGTTCAACAGTCTTTTGAATTTTATACAGGAAATTTGACACTGTGTCAACAGTTTGCTGTTTTGAATACTTGAGGCGTGCGTTAATTTTGTCATTCGTTTGCAGTATTTATATATTTTCAAAATTTCAAATCTACTGTTGATTAAGAGTATTCCAAGCATGGATTGCTGCGTCTTGTGTGGTACGGTTCATCGACAGTCCATAATTGGCCCATCTATGTTATGGGTTTATTTCAATACCATCAACTAGAATTACTGCCAAAGCACTGCTAAAATATTTTTAAAATTACAAGTACACACCAATTTGAAATTTCTTTATTTTCTTCATCCAGTGGTTGTTTCAGCATATCCACAGCACAAAGGTGGCATGGGTAATCAGCGAAGCAAAATATGCCAGGATTGAGTAAGGATTGCTGTATCCATGATAGCTGGTAAGTTATAAAATTAATTATTATACTGATCTTGACGACTTACACCAACTATATTAAAATAAGTTAGACTTACCAGAGACCTTAAATTAAATAACAAAATAATACAGGTGGTCCCCAGCCCCCGGGCCCGTTGGTGCCTTAGTGTGGGAACCCCTTTTATCACATCATAACCTTGATTTATCACACCACAAGCCCATGTTATCCTTGAATTGTTATTTTGAGCGTATCAGCTAGTTTTCCTAATATAGTATTCCTTGCCCATTCTAGCAGCCCCATGCCCTTCAACCAGGAGAGTAAGCTTGTTACATTCAGTTTTTTGAAGGCTTTATTTTCAAGTGCTGGCATTTATAGCCAGTATTTAGAGTATTTTGCTGAGGTTGTGGAATAGCCGGGTATCGCCACCACAGCGCTTAAAAGCCTATTACCATTGCCGACATCCTATATGTGTGAAGCGAGGTTTTCTGCATGGCAGTAACCAAAACAAAACAAGGGAATAACCTGGACGTAAGCAAAACACTTCGAGTATCATTAATTATCTCCTATTATCCCCAGATGGAACTGTCCCGTTGCAGAGAAACAACCTCAGGGTTCTCATTGATTTAACGATGTCTTGCTTGGCCAATTTCCACTTTCATAACTCAATTGTTATTTATTTCCCTATTTATCCAGTAATCACAAAATGGCCACTTTGTCCAAGGGCTGCGATATAGATACGGGAATATTGTTGCCTGGCTAGGTGGTGCTATGAATTATATTTAATATTTTCATTCTACAGTATGTATATTGTTATGAGCAAAAATTAAAACATTGTTTAATTTGAAAGTAAATAATTGAGCATGATTTTAATACACATCTAATTTCCGTAGAAACAACAGATTTCATAGTTAATAATCCTATCTTTGTCACCTTGTAAAGTCCCAGATTCGTGGAGGGTTGAGGGGCAATGAATGGTTGGAGTCACCTTAAAACTTTGATTTCAGCATGATACTTGATGGGCCAAAATAACTACAGGGCTGTTTCTACACTCGGTTGTTTAATTATAATAATCTCAAACAGTTTGTACAATAAATCGGTAAAACATATTAAAACTAGTGCTATAATAAAAATGTGAACTCCATTGTCTCTCTTCAATCAATGACATATAAAATAGATCTATTAATCAAACCTTCAAGAAAAGATATGGACATGGTTTGTTTTGAACACCTATATGACATTACAAAAGTTATCAAAAAACCAGACAAAACCTAAAGTTAAGTTCAATGAGTGCTAAATAAGTTTCAAACAGAAAATAAAAGGAAGTAAGTACATGTTCGCTTACCTCAGAAAAAAGAATGATTAAAGTACCTGGCCATTCGAATTCTTCCACGGTTGATATAAAGCAGCAACAGGAAAGACATCATTGGGTGAAATTCCAAAATTTATTGCTTTGACAACAAGGCGTAGTGACTGTGCATTATTTAACCCAAATCCAGGATAATCCAATTCTTGCACAACGTTTTGAAAACTAATGTTTGCATTCTGAATGTTATAAAAAAATATCATGCACTAGAGATAAAAAGCTGTCTGGGTTCAAAACTCTATCTTAACTTGGAACAGGTAACCAACCGTGCAGGAGATCACGGTTATTGCAAGTCTTATCCTTGGCTTTCTTCTCCAGCTGGATGAAAATCAAAATGGTGAATTGCCATAATATTTATTGCAACTGTAATAAGAATGGCCCATGACTTCAGATGGGATCGCATACAGGGTAGGGTGCCTTTAGAACCAATAAATTCAATTTTTTTAACAACCCTATTTATAATTTGAAGGGGGTAATTAATTTTTATTATTACCAGTTTGGCTTCGTTAATTATATATAGCTCACATGAATGCTATAATCTAGGCAAACGAAAACCCTATGATCAGCCGTTTCTGCAATTGAACACACATGCCGTTGACCAAAGATGGTCAAGAACAAAATTTGCACCGTTGAGAAAGCTCTTAAAATATATTTTTTATTGAAATTCCTTCTGAGCGAGACCGGAAGCAGTGCCAAAAAGGACCCAACTAACAATCACATAATAGCAAAGACCTACTACAAGATGTAGTACAAGCAACTGCATTCTTGAGCGGAAAACATTACAAATGGAACTGCACTTCTAAGGTAAAGTGGTATCTGCCCTGGGCAATGATAAAATAATCTACCTCTTCTTTGTTTCCCTCAAGTCGCCTCTTACGACATGCAGGAACTAATCTAAGACTACTCTAGGACCACAAAGAGGGACCGATAATATCAGCCAACCGAAATACACATACGGCGTAAGCGATTCTTTTAAAAGGTGCATTTGGCAAAGATTGCACAATATTTTTCGCTTCCGTCCAAATAATAAAAATATGTCCTGAAGAGGGAGTGAACAGGTAACAGGAATTTAGTGATAGTAGCCCGCCGGCTGGTACAGCTGAACAGACGTTCTTTTAAGATGTTTTTCAATTTATTGCTTATCTTTGGGAGATTTTTCAGTGAGTTTTGCATAAGATGAAATATCGGTTATCAGTGGTAAGAGATGTCAACATATTGGTATTGATATTAGTTGCAAAAGAGCGATATTGGTATCAAAAGAGAAATATCAGTCGGGCTTTAGTACCTACAGGGCATTCTTCATTACACAGAAGTTAGTCTTGGTTCAAAATGTAGCCGACAAAAGCAAAAAATTCACTACGTATGTTGCTAAATTTCCAATTTTACTATACTTGACATCCAAATGCTTTATCACCGCTCCAGATTTCACAATTGCAAATTATATTTAATAGTGTTGTCATTTGTTGAGTCATTTGCTGTTACTTTTAGAAATACTAACCAAATCCTTAATTGCAAGAACAAAAGTCTCAACATTCCATGAATTGGTAGAATCATTTCTGTCTTTTGGATCGGTCCACGATCCAGATCCCGAGAGAGACTGAAAACACAAAACCATAGAAGCATTTACTGACCGTTATTAAAACCAATACCATTAAAAACAATGATAACCCCAACAACATTTAAGCAGTCATGCCGTCCAATACATAGGAATAGAAATCAAAGTCAGAAGTCTATAATTAGATTCGCAGAATGTTTGATCCGATTAATGTTAGACATTCCAGATTTAACATGCTGAATATTTCTCAGCTAACTGGTGCCAATCAAAATAACAAAAAATTCAGGTTTCAAAGTTTAGTTAAATAAATTTTTACCAGTTAAACTACAAAACAAATTAATCGCTCTTGCCACAGCAAATGATTTATTTAGGTTGAAGATCACAATGTTGGAGAGTGAAAATATATTTCATCAAAATATCAGTCTAAATTATCATTGTACTACAAACAGTTGCAAAAATAAAAAGAAAAAAGTTCAGACCTGCAGTGGTGGAATATTATCTAATGGTTCTGATATAGTACTGGCCATCATGCCCAAAACTTGTGCCACTTGACTTGCATTGACGGAAACATTATACTGAATAAGAATCTTGCGGCATTCTTCCACACTACAGAAAAATATATTCGTATTATTCAATTAACACAAATGGAGTAAAGAATGCCCTTCAAGAATGTAAAGTTACCATATATATAACATAAAAACAAAACCAAAACATGACCAAAGTAAAACAAAAATTTCCGATTTTTTGTTTAATGTTAAAATAAAAAGAATAACGGTAAAACATAAAAAAACTAAAAACCTTGAACATGATGAATAACCAATTTCCCTGAGAACATCGCCATCTGAGCTCTAGTTTTATTCCCCCCTCCAGCTGATTCAGTCAATAACCTATCCATGTGTGACCCTTCCTTTTTGCAATAAAGCAAAGGCAAAAGTACAATCGGACAACGATCAATAGGAAAGTCTGAAACAAAACAAAATGATGAAGAAAGATAGGGAGTTGTATGCTTCATTCATTTTTTAACTTAAACCTTCAACCGGTTCTAATAAATTTAATCCCATTTGTTGTCCTTTTCATCTGCATAACATATTTGAATAAGAGCATCAATTTTTTATATATAGCCACTTCTTGGAGAACGTCATCCTGATGTGGCTCTGAACCAGCTGCCACTTAGACAGACAGGGTAAAAATTATAGGAAAGATATTATTTTTTCTTGTTCCACTTAGCCACCCAAGTTGTTACACCCTGGGTTGACTGGTGGGCATGGATTACCTAGCCAAACTCGGCAAGACTCTAACCCGATATCTTCAACCTGTGATGCCAACATGTTTAACCAGTAGGCTATCGCTCTCACAATGTTTGATGGATCACTTTGAAATTACTCCTTTTTATCCCATTACAACTACCATTTCCATTTTTCTGTAATTTTTTATATTTTCCTAAATAAAATCACCTCAAACAAAATAAATCTAGATGACAATATTCAGGGAAATATACAAGCTGTTATTAAAGCAATTTGAAAATTTTTAAATTAATTCGCCATAAAAGAAATTGTTTATTTTTAATAAGGTGGTCACCAAGGTAGTAAACAGATGGTCGATAGAAAACTCTGTCCCAAATTGAATCTGAATATATTTGGGCCAGAAGTATGAATAGTTAACACACGACTGATGTACCATATTGTGATAATATTGTTCATTTACAACTGCTGTAGTATTGTTGTCTGCTTTCAGTGTACCGGTATTACTGTAGTACATGTAATCATGAGGGATTGGGTCATGATTACATCTATCCTTTGACTGTAGAATGTTGTTTGGTCCAATATGATCATACTGTTTTCAACTTGTTGTTAGGTTGAGGATGTGATGTTCATATGTTTAATAAAGCTTAGTTAAACTATAATTGGGTTTGTTTGTAATCATCTAACAAAAGTTATTGTCAAAATATTGAAGCCTGAAAGATTGGACGCAGATCCAGACTTTAAAGATGCTGAATGTGAATGGCTTCAATAGCAAAGAATATTTGAAAATTCTTAGCAACATTACAAGTGAAGGGTAAGATGAGCAGGGAGTTGTGATCATTTATGTGTCACCCGAAACTTATTAATATATCAGAAATGTTACCACTTATGAAGAAGCTATCAATACATGAAAAGGTATATTTGTTCAGCCAATGAATGAAATTCATGCACATCATGTTCAGTCACACAATTTTCGTGGATTGAAATTGACATTATATCCAATGGTTAATCGAGCTAAATCTTTGGAGACTTCTCCTCAGAATACTGAAAGCTTTGGTACAAAGGGACGCAATTGTGTAGTAGCAACAAATCCTTTGAACCTTAATCTTATTATTGGAATGTTGCAATGTTGTTATCAGTAACAATAAATAACAGTGTTGAAATTTAGCTGTTCTGGACAATAGACTAAGTAATGCATGTAAGAGTTTGTCACTCTTGCAGCATATTATAATTTGGCTAAAGAATTTTGGCACAAACACTATTGTCTATTAAGAAAAGCGATTCTTATCCTTTCAGTAAAGTTTTTGGGGCATTTTTTTCTTTTACATCAGCTATATTTACTTTCACTTTTTTTTTTTAATTTATTTGTAGCTGTTGTATTATTGTATTTTTTATTTCATGTACAGTTCCTCTTCGAGTTCTTGTATTTTGCTTTTAATTTACTTTAATTATAGTACCCTGATAGATACTTATGTATAACATTATACAACCCAGGTTTGTCTAGAGGTAATTGATACTCAGCGTTTTTACGATGGACTCATCGCCGAGTCGGAGAATATGAAAAATATATATCCAACACACTTACTTGATCTGAGTGTTACTAAAAATGCTTCCTTTTTCTCTAATGAAATAAAATCCTGAATATCCTTAGAAAGATAGCTAAGGAGTAAGTGTAGAACCTCAATGGCAGTATCTTGTAATCCAATGTCCTGCAATAAAAAGACATGTAATTAACAGAAATAAAATTTATAAGAGTATAAATCAGATGAATGCATATGTTTGCAAATACTTCTTTAACATCAAAATTATTTATCGCCATTCTCGGCCAAACAATATTGCCCTGTAGGGAAGGGTGCATGACACAGTCCGGAACTTGAGGTACCCATACAAACGGTCGATCTACAGTACAATTTCCGAGTTCAGATGCATATTAGTTGTGATACTGATTACCAAGGTCGATCAATGATCCGTGATTTTATAGGCGTAATCAATCGGGATAAGGTCATAAATTCAAATGCCATGTCTTGCAGGTTACTATCACCAGTACATCGGAATAAAATTATAGTTCAATCATTCTTGTCGCCATTTCCCTGGTTGTTTGCTTAGGTTTTTTTAATTTTGCAAAATATAAAGCGACATGGAACCCAACCATCCCAAAAATTAATGTGTTGCGGTTCGAATTTTCCTTGCTCGAACGATTTAAAAAGTGGTGTGGATAAAATTTGGCTTCCTCTTTAAATTGTCAGATTTAGATTCTTTAGAATGATATTTTAAACAATATCCAATTGGTAGTGGAATAATTTAAAAACTCGCTAATACATACCAAATTATAATCCACGATACATTAATTGTGGAAATTTGAATTTTTTTTTTTAGGTTACTGGAAAGGGACATGTTCGGCGTCTTTTTAAAATTCGAAATTAATTTGTGCCGAATCTACCATGGTCAGATTCTTTAGAATGCTATTTAAAACAATGTATTATTGGTAACAAGTATTGATAAAATATTAATAAATTATCTGCAAAAGCTGTAATACCAAAAAATATTCCTCGATTTCGCAATTGTGTGTGTTTCAGTTTGCCCAGCTCGGATATTTTAAAAGATATGCATAGATCAAATTTTGCTCATTCTTTAAATTCCGATGCGTATCTTGGTACCAATACACGCAAGAACATGTCATGCAAACGTATGGATCGTAGTTAAGAATGTATTGTGCCCTAAAAGTGGTACATTTTTTCACAATATGTGAAAATGGAGAGTGTGCCATATTTAATATAAACATCCAAATTGTTTTTTCTTTGCTTTTCGCAAAACTTAGTCATAAGAAGTGGGCGATTAGTGACTTTTTGATAATAATACCAAAAACAACCTTCAAGTAGGCTTTCAGCATTTCAGTCAGATACACCATTTTTATCGAAGCAGGTATCCATCCCTGTGGGACACTAAAGGCAAAATGTTCTGGAGCTGACTGACCATCAAAAACAAACGATAATTAACGATCAATTAGGACGGATTTAAAATTAGAAAACATTTATAACAAAACTGAGCACATACTTTTTTGCAAATTTGAACAATTCTCTGTATGACATAATTGTTTCAGGTTGCAACATTAGTTCGTGAATAAATGGGCATTACATTATTTTTGGATATAAACAACTCAACATCAAATAAATTAAAATATATCAACAAACCTGTGAAATGCTTCCCCGTCCACTAACTTTGACACTTTCCAAATGCAAGCGGATTAATTCAGGTAGTTGATTCTTGACAACTTCAGTTGCTGGAAAAGTGTAGATCAGAAATAATAAAAATAATTGGACTGGGGAAAAAAGACAAATCAAATTCAGGAGAGAAAGGGACTGGAAATGATGATAATTTGAAGATGAGCACACGACAAAAAAGCAGCTGTGGAATTATTAATTTAATTCAAATAATTATCGTTAGCTACCCCAGTTTAAAAAATAAATCTATGATAGAAAAATCATGCAAACCAAGCATATCCTGCCTCCTGAAGTCTATCAGACATAAAATGGCTTGTTGGAAATCAGCAGTGCCAGTACACGTTTCACATTGTGGGGTCTGATTAGTAGATGCGAAACGAAAATGATTACAAATTTCGCCCAGTTTGTTCGGGGAAAGCAATGGGCCAATTTAAAGCATAAAAATTGCATAGATCTCCCAAATATTTTTTTGAGGGTTTTCAATTTCCTAAAAAGTAGCCATAGCCAATAAAAAAACTTCGACTTCTACGTGCAAATAAACTTATTTCATGCATAATCAATTGCATAGATTCCCCGAATATTTAATATTGAGGGTGTTCAAATTTCCTAATAATACGAAAAACAAAGCAAAAATATGCTCGCATTGCAGTTAGAAATATTTCCAACTATGCTTTACTGCTGTTGATATTGTTCAATCTTATCCTCTGTCCTTTGTTGATAAATGTAAATATGATGATATATATGAAGGCGTAAAAATAAGAGGATCAGAAGTCACACACCTGGTGGCAAAGGAAAAAGTGGCTTTTTTAATAGCGTATCAAAAAAAAACTAGAGATAGATCTTACCTTGCTTTCGGACTTCCTGAATACTTGAATGTTGAAGAGCAATTGCAAAAACTACTTCTTGCACTTTTGTGAACTTCAACACTCGACTAATATTTGAAAGAAGAAACGCCGATGGAACAAGTGTCTTCTGATGAGAAAGAGGACTATCAACCGCGTGACACAGATTTGAAATAAAACCAGGTTTTGTAGCAAGTGTACTGCACTCCAAAATCAAAAGCTGTGTCTAAATGCAATTGTTAATAAAAGAAAGTAATAAGAGAATAGCAGCAAATTTTCATCCTGCAAAAAAAATCTTATTTAATTACAACTTAAATTCCCATCATCAGCAACGATTGGCCGGTTCAAGTCAATGATTTTTTGTTTTAAAGTTCTGCATCTGTTTGTGGGATCAGCTTTGTCAAACAGGTTTCGGATGGAAATCTATTTAGCCAAGGCCATATCAAGGAGAGGTTGAGGAGGTCTGAACTAGTGATGGCAACCTAGTTATTTTCTAGAACAGGTAAAATAAAACAAAATTTTCACTAAACTAGGTAATACCTAGATTAAAAACATTAACTAGTTAATTGGTATTTGGCTGCATTTAAGTCATGTTTAATAGATTTGAAGGTTCAAACTTTATTTAGTTTTGTTTGAAAGCATTTTCATAAATAAAATATGGTTATACATAGTTTTACATAATAGGTACCTACTTTTTTTAACCAGTTACCTAGTTGTAAAATAGGTAAAATTTACTAGGTAAAATATTGAACAAAAAACTTGTAAAAGTTGCACTCAGTAAATCACATATTCATGGTACTTTTACCCAGAATTACCAACACCAGTCCAAACCCCTTCTTTTTCTGAGACTTGAGCATAAGACATATAATAGGTTCCTTTGCTCACTATACTCGTTTAAAAATTTTTATGTTTTTTTTTATTTACTTTTCAAACAAAATAAAACATGCAACTTATGCAAGCGTGTTTTGTAATCGCAATAATTTTGCTTCCGCAGCGCATAACTATCGAAAATCTGTGTAACTAACGTTAGCAGGCACATGTGTCTGCGTGGAAACACGCGACACGAAGAATGGCCACCATCATTGTATCAGTTATAGATTTCACTGCCCCGAATAAGGATTCATGAAGGTAAGAGGTGCAGGGGTAAGACTTACACATGGAAAGCCATAGTTAACTAATTTCTAAAACAATTTTCAATTTGCCCATCCAGGTATCTCAATAAAGTATGGAAAAAAAAAAAAACGTTTCAAAATGACGTTTTGCTTGTGTCACAAATCACATAAAGGGCTGAACATCTGTTAAATTATTATCAACATATACTCATGATTTATTAAAAAAAAAAAAATGCACGATTCGTCAGGAGCCTAGTATATCAGTGCTTAAATCATATATATCATTCAAGAACTGGAACTATAATTTTGCTGACTTTGGGTATCGACGCAAAGAAAGTATTTCAAAGCAGTTGCATTCCCCGCATAGGAGATACTTATCTCTGAGATATATATATATATATATATATACTAAGTGCGCTTCAAGTAAAAAAATCTGCTTTATGAAGATCACAAATTGTCACTAATGTCTGTGATGTCATAGGTGTGTGAACAAATGAGTCATAGGCGCGTAATCAATGAGACTATAAAACGCCAAAGACTATGGGAAATGCATATGATTAGCGGGTGGCTGTTCGTATATTTTAACCGCCAATAACAAATTCACATAATTTACCAGACCTAGCTATATTCATCAGAAGATTTATCATTTCACATAAAATCTACCCTACCTGGTGGTAATCTTTCCCGTTACTTTTACCATCACCATCAAAATCAACTGATGAGAAGAGACAGCGGAATAAGTGACGATCTGCTTCGGGTCCGTGTCTTTCAGTGAGCTGTTACATGAAAAATAGTTTTGCTACAACATATTTCAAGTAATTTTGACTTCACAATTTCATCTTTACATGTCAAAAGATTCAAAATTCCATATGTTTGGGCCTAACTTAGATATTTATAACCGGCATAGGCCATGTCAAAACTCTTGCAGAAGTGATTGGGTGGGAGAAAATGTGTTAACAGTGGAACTGACAAACTGGGCAACTTCACACACTTTTACATAAATGCTCATGATTCGTGCAGATTATCTAAGTAATCTTTTTTGTGTGTTATTGTCGGCAGCGACCAAACTGTTAGATCTTCATACTGTTCATATATATCTACAGTGATCGCGAGATACCGGTGAGGAGATGAGAAAAATATTAATTTACGTCAATTGCTAAAATGGTCAAAATCGATATACCAACATTAACACTGAACAGCTTATTTTTAATACATATTAGATTTGAAATATATGCATGTTAGATGCTAAATATAACTGTATAGCTGTAAGATAGAAGCTTCGTGGACATCGATACCACAGGAAATGTATCTTGACGGCGGGATTTAATCCAAAACCATCGACGAAAAAATATTCAGGGAAAACATCCGAAAATAACTAATCTTGAACCATACAAAAGTATCCTGTTATACCCAATTGAGCAAGAATTAAGTTTAGTGTAAACAGATTTTTTTGAAACTGGCAGAATATTCTCATGCTAACGAGAGGTAGCCAATGATAGCAAGCATCTGGCACTGTCTCCAGTGCCAGGATGACAGATAAGTTTTAACTTAAGGTTGGGTACCGAGGTCATAAACTTAATGAGACCATAAGTTAACTGCACAAAGGGTTGCACATGACATATGGGTATGAAGCCAAAGTATTACCAAGCCTATCAAATAAGACAGAAATTATATGTTAATAGCCAAGTCTTCTATCAAACATTACCGGTACACGTGGCCAACCTCCAAAACCTTGCATAAATTCAAGTAGTTATACAAATGAAAAAATTAACATGGATATGAGAACTTACTTGAAGAATTTCTTGTACACAAGATTTGTAATTTTTCTTGCTCAAATTCGCCACGAGATAGCTGATATGCGATAATGCCAAAGACAACGAATCAAGATTCATCGCTGCATCGGGACAACATATCCCCAAAGCCTGCGGAACCACAAATAGTACCCACCGCAAATCCAGCAGTAGACTGACAAAATCTGGCAGAATTAAATTGTGATTTTTCCTACCTGCAAAAAATACCTTTTTAACGATATTTTCAAGAGACTTTTTATCAGAATTCGATAAAGCAGCACTTCAGACGACATATCATACTTGGAAAATTTTCGTGAAACTATTAAAATAGAAAAAGCTAAGTAAAATGCAGTAATAGCATCTAAAGGACCCCCTTCCTGACGGTTTCCAAATGGCCTAGTGGTTAAAGATGCTGGCTGGCATCGCAGGTTTAAGATCTTGGGTTTGAGTCCCAGCGAATCCGGTTTGTTAACCCATGTTCTAACCCTGCCAGACTGAAAGTGGCCGCTGCTACAAGACCTTGGTCAGGGTTATCCACTCTTAGAAGTGGCTAGAAATAAAAAAGAATGTCTATTGACGCGGGGAAGGCAAGGAATCTCTAAGTTTAGAGATTCTTGGAAAAAACTTGCATAAAACTGTTTATGACATTTTAGAACCTCAACAGTAAATTATAAATGTGAGTGAATAGGTAAATTTAAAAATTAAGTTATACCATTCAAGTAGCATTATTGTTTAACTATTTAAAATTGTTGCTAGAAGTAAACAATATATACCGGTATATACTCTACGTTTATTATTATTAATATTAACAAGGCTTTCACTCTTTATTGAAATTTAACATTTTATTATTAATATCATGCTATTTGGCTCTAGCATCAAAGCTACAAGGTCTTGAGATCCTAAGTCTTAGTCAAAAGGTCCGTGTAGATGAAAATTCTTTGTTCCATATTTTTGAATCTAAATTTCCCAGTCCTGTTCCAGGATTTCTAATTTTCCGCCAAAAAGCGCCTACAAAAACTTTTTTAGAACACTAGAGGAATCTTCGATAGAAGATTTGGAAATGTTCTTGGTGTCTTAAACGTTAGTCAAGGAAGAACTTATGCCGCGCACTTTTTGCACTTAGCCCTCTGTTCTTCAGATATAACCCCTTTTAAAATTGGCTTTTTTGACAAAAAATCCCAGCCGTTACGTCATATTCCATATGGCCTGATTTAAAATTATGTAAGGTGAACTTTGTTTGTCAGCTAGAATCTCGGTCCAGAAGTCTGTGTGCTGTGAGTCATATTTTAGAAAATGTATTGTGACGGTACTGGATTTTTGGTATATTCCTTACTGTCTTGAGTTTATGTTGCGGTGACACTTTTCTTATATCAAAAACATTCTTAAATAATATGACAGCCATGCTAGGTTAAGGTTCCCAGTCACGATTTGAGATTCCGCACATCACGTTGCTGGCAAGCCACGTGCATTTTCCGTCCCACCGCTTGGCGGTGGCAGGGTCGTGAGGTGTTTGTTTCAGTCAATGTGTTAATGTTTATATTGTTTTTTTTTGTTGCCGTTTCAATACATTTGCATCATCCTCGACGAAGGCCTTATTGTGTGGTTTTCAGCAGCAGTATTTCTTCTGAAAGCGTTATTATAGGTGAACTTTGTTTGTCGGACTGCGCTGGCCCAGAACTGTTATTTCTGTGAGTCCGCCCCGCTGCAGTATTACTTAAAGAAGATCAAGTGATGACAACGTTTATCATGGCGAGGCAAGAGCCCTTGTAGTACTGTGTACACAGTTCTAGTTAATATTATTATTTTTATTATTATGCTATTTGGCTCTAACACCGAAGTTGCAAGATCTAAAAATCTGCGCAGATGAAAACTCTTTACTCTATACTTTTAATCAAAAAGTTCCCCTGTTCCAGATTTTCTCTCAAAATCCAACTACAAGAACTTATTTTAAAAATGCTAAAGGTGAATTGGATATATGTTTTAGGTATGTTTCTGGTGTCACCCTTTGTTCTTCTGATATAGCCTCTTAAAATTGAAAATATGAGCTTCAATACTTATTTGCCATGGTCCTGAGATGAATAAATCAAATATAGTTTCAAGACACCATACTTTGTCCGTCTCATGCTAGTCTAAAGATCTCCGGTTCGAGTCCCGGCTCGCTTATACATGCCCACCACTCAACCCAGGGTGTAATGACTTCGGTAGGTTGAGCAGAACAGGAAAATATCATATCTTTCCAGCAATTGTAACCCTGTCCGTCTATAAGTGGCCGCTATTACAGGGAATTGGACAGAGTCTAAAAAGTGGCTATAAAACAATGAGATTTAGAAGTGCATTTAGATATTAAACTAAGTCAATTAGAATCCAATCAATTGTCGATTGTTTGTGGGCTACATATTCAAGTATGTATCTCATATTTTTATATTTTCTAATTAGGTTTAACAATGATAATACTGCTGATTTCACGGTTGTGATGTGCTGATTATATTGCTATATTGTGTGCTATCAATATATCCTTTAGATTCCTAAGTAACCGGTTAAGGCAAATCATAATCTCAAGTTTTTCCGGATAACTTAAATCTTTCTGCTTGGCCTGCTCAGTTCAGGCGACGTAGTCAAATTCTGATTCTGCCTTATTGATGGAGATTCACTTAAAGAACCATTTCTATAATAATCTATTCTAATAATCTATCAAGCGTGGGCCATGGATGATTTGGTATAGGTTATAATTGGATTAAAAGATTATCGTGCTGTACACCAATCAGTGTTAATTTTTTATTATAGAAAACCGCACTCTTGTTGCCTACGAACGTACTTGTTTGTCTACAAACGTACATCCGTTCCACACACCTGTTTTCTGCACCTGTTGTACAACCGTTTTGTGTGATTTTTCATGCATCAAGTGTATATTCCACAATAAAAAACAATTTGATGACAACATTGTACATATCTGCAAATTGCAATCGAATTGCAATAAACCTTGGTGCTAAACACTGTCCAACGCTTTGAAAATGTCTCCGCAAAAACTGCACAGGGTGTCCTTGACTTGTTGAACATGCTTGACATTGCAGGGCGCCGTACGTCAATTGTCGCAGATGAATGACACTGTGATTTGTTACTAAAATAAATTATTTAGAGAATGTTAGGCCTTGTCAATCTTAAATATTTTAAATGAATTAGCACGTCTTGGTAGTTGCTCTTCCTTAAAAAATTTGTCAAACGTGTACCAATAGTCAGCTGCAGTGCCACCTCTGCGATTTTTCTAGTATGCAGACTGGCATGGATATATTTTCTGTTTTTAAATTTTAGTGCTATAATTCAAATCTAATGATTAAATTTTTGAAGCGAAAGGATAAGTCGAATGATTCGAAATGAGAAGTCCAGCATTCTCAGGATGTTTCATTCATATCCATATCTGCATATCTTCTTGCATATCTGGCAAATATTTTTAACCCTCCCAATCAACTGAAGTTGTCACCCCAGGGAAGAGAAGCGAACATTTTACTGAGTCAAAACAAAATAATAGAATTCGCAAAGAAACTCAACATATGAAAAACGGGAATAAATGAAAATGTTATGGATATGTTTCCAGTTCTGTGTGACTAAATTGTCAATAAACCTTTAATAAATACTGATTTGGTTTTCTCTGACATTCGACGACATTTGGAATTACTAGTAATTTTTGAAAGAGAAATGTGAGATTTTTGACTAGATTTTAAACCCTTTTGTTGTTCAAAAACTGATCTGTCAGGATGCAAGGAAGAAGAATTGGCTAAATTGTCATCTGACCGAACTTTAATGATTAGTTTAAATCAAAAACCTCTTGCATCTTTCTGGTTAAGTCAGTGATTCTCAACCCTTTTTTACCGCGTATCACCTGGAGGTTCTATGATATTGCTGCATACAATTATCAACCAACTCAACTTAACACAAAATGTATAATTTAGGAATATCACCAGGGACTGATTAGCAAATAAATCGGCCCAGGAAAAATAACACAAATTAGCAAGGCAAAATTTAATGTGATGTTTGCAATTGTTTCTTGTCAACAAGTTGATCTACACGAGGTGGAACTGAGCTCACAGCGTGTCCAGGAGTGTCAAGGCTATTTCGACTGTTGCGCGTCATAGCGGAGAAACCCTGCTCACACTCCCACGTACTGGGAAAAACTAACAGCTGCGGAATAGCGTTGCGAGCCAAAATCTTGTATGTAGAGGCCATGCTCAACCGGAAGGTCATTGAGTAAGATTCCTCGTGGATTGTTTTTTACTTTCTCATCACACTGAATGTCAATGGTACCTTCTTGCTCTCCCATTCCTACAGGCAGCAGAGATGGATTAATTGGGAACGAATTTGTGATGTATGCACAGAATGCTACATCCGGAAAATAATGCATTAATTCGGTTCTGAGCAGTTCCAGGTGACATCTGATTTCCTGACATAATTTATTATTGGGTTGTCTTTGAAGAGAGGTTAGAAGTCTAAAAATTCCATATTGCTTGTTTTCCATGTCTTTTATCCAAATGTCCAGCTTGCGAATATATGCTTCCAGCTTGGAGACAAAATCTGAGATAGAGCTGTTCGGTCCCTGGAAAAAGCAAAGTTATGTTGTTCAGAGTTTCAAAAATATCCGACATGTAAGCCAATCTCGAGATGATTTCCTCGTTTTCCAAATCGTTTTTAAAATTAGAACTTTTTTGTCTGCAAAACACAGGCAATTCATTCCTCAATTCAATAACTTGTCTTGTCATATTTCCTCTTGAAAGCCAGCGCACCTTCGTCTAGGCGCTGTTTCTTCACATTCTCACCCAGTCGCTTAAAATAGCTCTCATTTCTATCCTTCTTTCCTGAGTGGTTTGCTCGAGATGGCTTCATAGCCCCATTAGAGAGAGTTTTCATGCAGACTACACATTGCGGCAGATAGTCTCCTCGGTTCTCAATAGCAATAAAGCCATATTTTATATATTCAGGATTATATTTTCGCTTCGACTTTTTTGGAATAAACTTGGAGAAACAGAAATACTATTATAAAATCTAGATAAAAATTGGATTAAAATACTAAAAATCTTGGAGCAGTGGTTTTCAACCTATTTTTGCTCATGACCCGCTAAATTAGTGAAAAATGACGCTGGCCCATCAACGTTAAAAAAAAAATACCAAGCGAGAACCGTAAGCCTCATGCTGAGAACTTAATAAAGAAAATCCAAAAGGACAGTCTACGGCTGTACCCCTAACAAAAAAGTTCAAGATTTGTTTATCGGCAAAATATGACTCGTTACTGTTGAGTTTTGCTAATACTTACTGTTCATCAGAAAAAAATAAGCTAGCAGTCTATTTCTTCCCTTCATGCTGCAGCTGTTTATACTACTTCCTAGTTCTATGTACCTTTCTGCAAAAAAACAAGCCTACTGTGAAGTGTGGGAAATGATTTTTGCTGTGAAGAATATGGAGAAAACAATAGCCGATTATGAACAAAAGAGACACGTTTATTACGCCAGTCACTGCAGTTAAGAAGGTTGTCCTCGCGTACTGTTACAGACATCTAAACAATCTTTCCGCGCGGATTTTTCTGTTGCAAATAAAATTTAAAAAAATTACGGTTTTTTCATATGGATACTACAGGTTGAGAACCACTGGATTAAGTGTTGCGAACGAATATCCACTGCTCTCTCACAAAAGGCTACCCAAATGTTATTACTCTTTGCCACCACCTACATGCGTGAGACAGCATTTTCAGCTATTACAAATATGAAATACCTGTCCAGATTTATCATAGACTCTGAATTGCGAGTTTGCTTGTCACAAATTGCTCCAAGAATTGTTGTGCAGTAAGAAGCAACCCCATCTATCCCATTTATGTTGTCATTTTGATTAATGAACATGATTGAGTGTCACCTATTTTTTATTTGTATTAACCTTTATCGCTCGTTAGGCGGAAAATTATTACAACATAAGCTTGGGGTCCGCGAATCACTTAATTGACAAATAGGGGGCTAATTGCCCAAAAAGTTTGGGAAACTCTGGTCTAGAGACTTTGCCTCCCCACAACGATCTGCGGGTGCCTGGTTAGATCCACTTAGCTAATCACGATATAACTAACTATTCCGCGATAGTAAAGTTTGAAGAGAAAAGGGACGGTGATTTCAAAGTTGTGAGAGAGAGCCTGGTCTAATCGGAAACTCTTGAGGTCAATACAGGATAGAATTCTGTTCGACTGATTTGCTGTAAAGAATGCATACGGTATCATAGCTGGTTGCGTTTGTACTTTTGTGTTTTTTTTATTTTTTTTTATTGAAATTCGCTCAGAGCAAGGACACAGAAGAAGAATCAAACTTGAAAATTCTCCTGGGGCCACTAAAGTGCAAAGAGCTACATAAAATGCAGGAGCAGGAATTAAAGAACCCCCATCCCTGATAGATGTCTATTAACGCGAGTTTTAAAGCCTTGTAGATCAAGGCAAGGAGCAAGGAATTCCAAAGTTTTGATATTCTTAGAAAAAAGCTTCTTGCATAAAACTGTTTGTGACATTGTGGAACCTCCACAGTGAATAGGTGCGAATTGGTAGCCAATCGTGTTGATCGATTTAAAATTTTGTTCTGAGGAACGAGAGCAGAAAGCTTCTTTGAACAAAGACCATTATAATATCTGTAAAATAAACATAGCGAGGCGGCGGTGTGTCAAACTTTGCAGACTGCAGGAAAGTTTAGGACCAATCATATTGACCACACGCCGTTGAATACGATCGAGCATGCTAAGAACAGTGACAGCGGCACTGCCCCCAAATGTGACAGCAATACTCCATACATGGTCGAATCAATGATTTGTACAAATGGAGAATGATTTCGGGAGTGAGATAATGGCGAGCTCGATATAGAGAACCGACTTTCATCGATGCTTGTTTAGCAATGCTAGTGACATATTCATTCCAACTCATGTCCATAGACAGTGTGAGTCCAACAAGACGAATATTTAAGGATTCCTCCAGAACAGTACCAGATAATGAAATTTGGGTTGCATTCGTATTAGTGTAACGATTACTTGATAAAACTTTAGTCTTCTCCGAGTTAAGAGTTCCTTGCCAAGTGTCACCCCAATTAGATACTGTGGCCAAATCACACTCAAGTGATTTTGCCAGAGCTAGACGTTGTTCCGGGAGGGATTTTTCATTGAGACAAGAATATAGAGTTGTATCATCAGCGTAAATTACCAAATCACATATCAAATTATCGGGCAGGTCATTAATATATATCAAGAACAAAGTTGGACCAAGGATTGACCCCTGAGGGACACCGGATGAAATGGAATAATTACCTGAACGTTGTCCGTCCAAAACAACATTAATCTTACGATTGGATAAGAAAGATTTGACAATTGAAAAAACTTGTCCAGAAATCCCATACGATTGAATTTTCTGCAACAGACCTTGGTGCCAAACTCTGTCAGATGCTTTAGAAATATCTAGAGCAACCGACTTTGCCTCCCCACAACGATCAAGGGCGCGAAATATTTGTTCAGTTATTACTGTCAACAAGTCAGCAGTAGAGCGAGAACGACGAAAACCATACTGCTTGTCCGTGAGGAGACAAAGCGACTCCAGGTGTCCAGAAATTTTATTATTAATAATTGATCAAAAATTTTACTTATAATTGGTAAGAGACTAATTGGACGATATTTATTAGGATCAGTTCGGTCGCCACAGTTTTTGAATGCCGGCACAATCGTTGCACATTTCCATGTATTTGGGAAGGTACATTCTTTTAGGCATTTATTAAAAAGTTTGGCCAAAATAGAGGACAACTCAGGTGAAAGAATCTTCAGAATTACAGATGGAATGCAGTTAGGACCAGGAGATATGTTCGAATCGAGTTTGGCAATCATTCTAGAGACAAGTAGCGGAGTTACTGACATGTTCTCCAAAGTAACGTCGGTTCGATTTGGAAAATTAGGTGGTGAGGTACCAGAAACCGAACCGAGGCTGCAGTTTTTAGAGAACATCCTGGCAAACAACTCCGCCTTGTCTCTGGAAGAACACAAAATTTCAGGGCCATTTAAAAGAGGAGGGATACTAGATTTACCCCTGTTCATAACATTATTTATTATTTTCCAAAAATCTTTGAAACCCAATTTTTGTTGTGAAATTTTGGATTTGGTGGATTCCATGTATCGAGTTCTAGCAAATTTGAAAATTCTTTTACAATTATTTCTAGCCTTTCTGTGAAGTCGCCTATTATTGACGTTGGGATGTCGACGATAGCGGTGGAAACGATGATTTCTCGTCGCTATTGCCGCCGAGCATTCGGGTGAAAACCATGGGGCAGAGTGGGGCTTCACCTGGAATCTTCGGTGAGGAATGAATTCATCAATTCCAAGGTGTATCCACTCTGCGATTTTCACCGCACACTCATTAGCAGGCAACAAGAAAACATCATTCCACGGCACATCGCGAGGGAAGCCCGAAAAGAGTCCAAGTCACCGCCCTTGTAGTTATAAGAAGTGCGGTGAAAAGGAGACTCTTTACTTATGAGAGTCGAATTTTTTAATCTCAGCTGCAAAATGACGTGGTCTGAAGTACCAAGTGGAGCCTGGGGAACCAGGAAAATACATCACCTGGATCTGAGACAAAACAAAGATCCAGTCGGGAAGAAGCGTGAGCCGGGTTGCCGGGGATCCTAGTCATAAAATCCACCACCTGTGTCAGAGACTCAGTGATGGCGAAATTATGAGTTTTAATTCCGGCCAGGTCAGTTGCAGCTGAATTCAACCAGGTATCGTGATGGGCATTAAAATCTCCCATTATGCAAAATTTGGCAGATGGACAAGACATCAAAATCTTGTCCATTTGCAAAGAGATGTCATCCAGGACAGAACAATCTTGGGTTGAGGGGGATCGGTATACGAAGAATCGAAATGATGTCGATGTCAGAAGTGACATGCGGAGGCACAGATACGAAAGTGATGTGGACTCAAAAGCAAATGCACGAGCTACAGGCAGATTGCTACGAACGTAGACAGCTAGTCCGTGCATATGCTTCGGAGAATCCTTGCGTATGAGCGGCAAATAACCCTCGACCCCGAAATCAGAAGATGAGATTCCAGGATTAAGGTTGGTCTCGCAAAGTGCAAAGACGTCAGGACTATTTCGCGCAGAAAAAGAATCCACAGAAACGAAGTTTCCTCTCAACCCACGAACGTAAGAGAAAAAATTGAAAATTGTTGACCGTCAGATTCTTAGCACCCCCTCCCCTATTACGGGGTGCACGGGACTGGGGGCCATTGGCTTTATTCGGACGCGTCATATTATGTGAAAAAAACACCAACTGCACGCTGAGCAGGAAACATTCCAAGGGAACTGAACTGCCATCGTTGAATGCAGTGAGTGGTATCTACCCTGGACGAGAGTATGAACTCTCTACCACTTCATGAGATTGGGATTACGTTTGGTTTACCTTCTGTCTCTAGAACTTCCTGATAAGGGTGACCCTGCCAGGAGAGAATATCTCCAGTCAGTATAGCGCTACAGATTACAAAGATAATAAGCCCATCCGCCGCGACAAGGCAGTAATCCCATGGGATGGGATTATCATAATTACTCTGTCTCACATCACTACCTGATAAGGAGTTTTTACTTTTCTATCATATAAATTTATTTATATATGGTCAATAAAATAATTTTAAAAACGCTTTTTCCAAAGCAAGGCTATTGACTACAAGTTTATGTTTCCAAATAACATTCAACTTGCGGAACACAAAAGATGTTGAGAAAACAGATCAGGAACAAACCAGACAAACCAGGGTTCGCAAAGACTGCATAGAGGACCCCTGACTATATGACAAAATGGAGAAAACATGCTTGACATTGTACGATGCCGTACATTCATTGTCGCAGATGAATGCCGCTGTGATTCGTTACTAAAATAAATTATTTAAAGAATGTTAGGTCTTGTCAATCTTAAATATTTAAAATGAATTAGCACGTCTTGACAGTTGCTCTATCTTAAAAAATTGTACAAGGCTAAACTGTTTACCGGTTGGCTATGTAGTCCGAGCATTAAAATAGATAACCCAATAGATGATCAGGTTATGAAGTTCTGAAGTTTCAATTTTTGTTCGAATTGGCCTTAGGCCTAGCTCAAGGCTAAAGCGATAGCCTGTTGCAAAAGGTTGTGCAGAAATAAATTTTTCAAACGTGTACCGGTAGTCAGCTGCAGTGCCACCTCTGCGATTTTTCTAACATCCAGACTGACATGGATATTTTTAACAAATATGAAGACAAAATACCGGTCCAGACTTTTCATAGACCCTGAAATGCGAGTTTGCTTGTCAAATCCTAGAATTGACAAGTTGTGCCGTAAGAAGCAACCCCATCCATCCCATTGATGTTGTCATTTCGATTAATTTTTTTTATTTTTATTTACTTTATTTTTATTTGTATCAACCTTTATCGCTGGTTAATATTTTCAAAATCAGTATCTGCGTAAGGCCAGCTCACATTTGCCATTATAGTTATGGCCTTTTCATTAGGTATAAAATACCATATAAGCGTAAACTGATCCATATTGTTGATCAAAAATGACTAACACAATATGATTATTAATTTAGCCATATCTTATATATTATTTCCTATTTTGGCCAGGATTTAACAATCTGCCACCGCACCATTCCCAAAAGTTCCTAACAAAATCACATGAATAGTAACAATCCTCCACAACTCTAATAATGCAAACATGCATTCCCCTGATTTTCCCCGATATTCCCAGTATTTAAGTTTGCTTCCTGCGGGAAGACCATTATGAGCTATTTTATAACTAAGTTGTTTGTTTATTGATTTATTTGAAATCCTAAATCCCCAAATACTGTTCCAATTGATGTGTTGGAAGAGATGAAGCTTATTGTGAATGTACTCGTTATTAGATAATGCTATATATTTTGATATTTTTGAAAATAATTTTTGTTGTTAAATCAAAAATCAAAACTCATCACATCTTTCAGTTTCCTGCCTTGGTTCGTCTATTGCGCTGCTGATTTTGGTTCTTTTTAGTTTACTGGTAGGCTTATCCAAATTTTAAAAAAGTTAATCAGATCTCATTCGATATTCCAATGCCTGAGAATTCAAATAATAAAAAAAAAATTACGCCGTATACAGACTACAAATCATACAGACTATTGTCTACAATATCTCTTTCTGTTAATATTTTTGAAAAAACCCATATGGCCACTGAAGGATCACTTACAAAGGGTTATTTAATAAAATTCCTGTTCTGATTTCTGGAATTGTTGTTGGGTGGTTCCTTTACAAACGCATTGTTTTGAAAGGATTAACTATATCTGGATATGACGTTGGTATTGCCTCATTTCTTTCAAATTTGAAATACAGAATTTCGAGCCTGCCCTTCGATAGACTGTCACAATACTGGTTTAAAAATAAATTGCTCCCCTAGCCCATGGACATCACTCTCCTTTTATTACCCTTTAAATCCATCTGATTTAAGTTGCCTATATCTGTATGTTTATGTCCATCATTCCCATACCATCTTTACTTCTATTATTGCAAATAACATTCCTATTTAATAATTGGGCTTTACCGTACCAAATAAATTTTCATATTACTGTTTCCAGTATTCTTATGTATGAGTGAATATATTTAAAATTAACAATATGCCAAAAGGTTTTGATAACATTAGAGATTTAGTTATCAGGATTTTTCATATAAATGTTAAGTTTCTGCACTACGTATCTGTGACTTTTTCAATATTATTTATTATAGTAGTCCAGTTTTTATCTCTGGAGCTGATACTGTCTCCTAAATATGCTCCAAATGGTTTTATCTCATCATTTCTCATTGTGATACCTTTGTAATTTTAAACTATATTCCAGTACTGTGCACTTCCGCTCAAAATACTTTTTATTTACTTTGCGACTTGTACCCTTTTCAAAGGCTTTATTCGGACGCGTCATAATATGGGAAAAAACCAACAACTGCACACTGAGCAGGAAACACTCCAAAGGAACTGAACTGCCAATGCAGTGAGTGGTATCTACCATGGACGAGAGGAGAGAATATCTCCAATCAGTATAGCGCTAAATATACAAAGGTAATAAGCCCATCCCAAGCCACGACAAGGCAGTAATTCCAGTGTGGACATTCTTTATTTGTTTATGAAACGGATTTGTACGACGTTGGAATGGTCGGTATGTGTGTGAATTGACCTTTTTTGCGATCATCTCGTACGTTGTCCACCAACGCTTGTAAAAAATTGTATCAAACGAGAATTTCTTGATTTTCTGAGCTACAAACTAAAACTAAACTAGCAACGTTCCAAGGTAGCTAGAAAATGAAAAGCCCTATTAAAAAATTCGTAACTTCTGCAAATCTGATAAAGGCAAAATTCCAATACCACGGGGCTATAGAAAAATGCATTCTGAATATACCAATTAAATTAGATCAACGGTGGAACGTTCATAAGTTGTCAGATAAGAACGCGAAAATTGATAAAACTTGTTTTTCTTTCACATTGAAAAATTCGTGGACAACATTACATTAATATGATATGAGGTATATATATTCAGCATGTACTCACTAAATCAGAACAAAAGCGGAAACTCCAGATAAAAGCGAGAAAATTGCATAGAAATTTTTTTTTTTTTGAAAAATTTGGGATCAATTGAAAATTCATATCTCCTGAAAATCTGATAAAGGCAACATTTCAAAACCATGACGTAATAAATTTTACGTGCACTCACCGAATTAGAACACATCAGAGCGTTTGAAGTTGACATATAAAAGCGCGAAAGTTGTTAAAAATGACAAAATATTTGAAAATTTAGATTTATATTACAAAAATTCGTAATTCCCACAAATCTAATAAAGGGAACATTTTAAAACAATCGGTTGATGAAGAAATCTATTTTACACGTTTTCATTGGATTAGAACAACGTTTTAATGTTGCCAGATAAAAATGAAAAAATTGCGGAAAATCTCAAAATTTCAGAGTCATATTGAAAATTCTCCACTATTCCAAATCTAATAATACAACATTTCAACACGATACGCGTGATAGAGAAATATGTTTTACATGTACTTAATAAATTAGAACAACAGTCGAAAGTCCAGCCGAAATGTTAAAAATTTCAATTTTTTAAAAAAAAAATTGGGATCATTTTCAATACTTCATAACTCCTACAAATCTAATAAAGGCAACCTTTTTCAGTATGACCCGGAAATTTCAATAATTTTATCATTTTTAGCAATTATCACGCATTTATCTGGCATCCTCAAATATTCCGCTATTGTTTTAATTCAGTGAGTACACGTAAAATATATTTCTCTCGCCTGATCACACCATGGTTTGAAATGTTGCTTTTATGAGATTTGAAGGAGTTACCGGTATAATTTTTTCATATCACCCTGGATTTAAAAAAAATTTGGTCATTTTAACAGTTTTCGGTATCGGCGGAGAAAAGTTAATACCGGTCAAGCTGATGGTACGGAGTGGGTATACTGTACAGTGTATGCTGTATATACACTAGGCGCTGCATGTACACAGTACATGTATATGTCTTGATAAGCTTAGCAGTTAGTGCTTAGTTACCAGGTTGTCGTACCGATACCTAATCAGTAATACCGGATTATGTTTTTTACTATATTTCAGTTTGATATTTATTAGATGTATCAGCCTAAATAGCCTATGTACTCAGCATGCTTGCAGGAACAGCAAATGGATCGGATAATCCGAATGCAGTGGTTTGGAATAGTCCAGGAATATGGCTTACTTACGTGATTGTAGTTGCTTTTCTTCATTTTATATTTTTGAGTATGCCGTGGTTTACAACATCTGTGGTATGGACTCTTACAAATGTTATTCATGATGTGGTGAGTTGTTTTTTTGTACCAGACAACAAGCCGTAAAAACAGTGACTGATAATAATCAACAAAAACTGAAAACAAAATTTATGTAAGATTTTGGAAAGGTTTAACAGTCATAGTATCCTGTATGGTTTGCGCTCAGCCCATCACCACAGGATGAGGCCGTGACCAAGCACATGAAGCGTGAGCAGCGCGGCTATTTTCATTTTATTAGATCTTGTTGCTGCTACTGCACCTGTGCACTGTATGTGTACGTTAAGATACATAAACAGGCAAGTTCGCGCGGACGTTCGGCTAGGGTACAAATTGACCAGCAGTGATGGGGTCTAGTGAAGCCAATGCTGCAAGCTGCAAGTATCTGGCATTGTCTCCCGGGTTAGGATGAGTCGTTTCCAACATGGGAAATTTTTATGATAATCGGATATATGGTACTAAACTTCATGAGACCCCAGTGATGCATATGATGTCAGGGTTAACGATATCGGTTGTTTTCTCGCCATCTGTGAATCATCCTTGAAATTTTACCAATTGTTTGTAATGTTTTTAATGGCGGAATAATCCAATTCTAAAAACAAGAAATCTTGCGAAATCCCTAATTTAAGCAATATTAGTGGCGACTGCTAGTTTCGATGAACAAAAGACATCGCTGAAACATTGCTCACATATTCTCAATTGAGTCCGAAATTGTATATTTAAACAAGGGTGGTCAAGAAGTCATTTGGCTTCTAGTGACACAATGGTATTGGGATTTGAACATGAAGCGATTTCAAAGTCTCAGTTGAAAAGGAGAAAAAAGTACTTTTTCGAAAGAAAATTACTCACGGCGGCAAATTAGCGTTACAATCCAGTGGTGACAACGAACACTGGAAAGAATATTCCCAAATGTGATTTTGTTTTGTGTTTGGTTCGTATGATATGTGAGCAATAACAGTAAAAAAATTGTGTCATCGCAATAACTTTAATATTTCCATATTGGTATAAGCCAGTCTTGGCAATTCAAATTTATTAAAGTATGCCATACTTCCGTACTTTTAGCTCCCTTCAAACATGAAGTTTGATCCAAAAAACCATTTTGAGGAAAATTCGAAACTGGGTCAACGTGCATATGGCAGCAGAAACATGGAGATGGGGGATCTCTTTCTCCAAGGTTTTGTAAGGGCCTGATTTCCTCCCACAAACATTTTGTAAGGATGACATGGTCTAAGGATTTCTAAGGACAATAGAAACATAAGATTGTATGTTAAGATATGGTTAGGACCGTGCAGCTTCTCGATCCGTGAGACTGCTTGGGTTGAAGTGGAATCATGAGAGCTAGGTTTTCGTGACTCTATGACATTTTTTGTCATTCGCATCTCCTCCCTAATGTCTATAGTATATACATTGTATGGTACTGTGTTATTTATTGGTGAAAGTAAACTACTTAAACTTAACATACTTGCTTAATCATGATATATTTTTTGCCAATCCATCCCTGATATATATTCAGTTTTCAATTTTGACATTTGTTTTCCTTTCGGTCTCTTTGCAGGGAATGTATTTTTTTCTTCACGCAATAAAAGGAACACCTTTTGAAACGACTGATCAGGGAAAATATAGATATTTAACACATTGGGAGCAAATGGATGCGGGAACACAGTTCACAGCTGCAAGAAAATTTTTCATGACAGTTCCTATTGTTTTGTAAGTTTTATTATGTTTACTTCGAATAATCATAATCTGAAAAAATTTGTGTCGAAATATTTTAAGTATATAAAGTCATTGGTGGATTTCCGACAAGATGCAATCTGAAGTATATAGTATATGGCTGATGCACCTATGTCATAATCTACAATAAATCTTGCAGGGCAAAAAGCGTATTGTAATGGTAAGGTATAGGCAGGACTGCTTTTTGATCGAACTTTCGAACTAAGTTTCATTTTTCGATATTTCGAGCAGTTTCAGTAAATGTAAGTAATAGTTCTGGTAGCAAGTAATACATTTATACATTTCATCTCACCGAATCGTAAATAGGATTGCTTGAGTTTGGTGTTTTGACCACAAAATCAAATTGCTCGTTTACTGCAATAGAAGGATCAAATGAATTAGAAAATCTATGTTCCGACTTACACCGCAAATAAACTTTGCTAATGAATGTGTTGAATCAGCAGCCAGCAGGCACAGCCATTTTTCTTTTTGTCGTTCAGATTTTTGGGAGAATATAACTTTATGACATCATATGCCCTATTTTTTTTCATTAGTACCGGTATATTTCCACTATGATGCATATGTGAGAAATTTCACACGACACAGTCCTGCGAAGTGTTCCTTTTGCCCCAATGCTGAATTACCGATTTCCTCATTGTCATGTTGACATTGAGGTAGCATGTGTCTGTGTGGTACTTTGCCTGTTGCCTGCTTATTTGAATCAATCATTGATAATTTGTGTAGGTAACTGACCAGGGTCATGAGGGGCCCTGATGCAAACCTTTAAAATACACATGAGGACAATTTTTGTTTAGAATATTTGGTCAGGCTTTTTTTCTGTGCTCTGCATTACAGTAATTGACTTTAATAGATATTTTCTGATTAGCATATTAGTTTCGAGCATATCACTTTCACAATTTTTATTTGAGAGTTGAGATTTTTCTAATTCTGGGTACTGTCTAATTCCCGACACCTGGAGCAGACCAAGATTTTTGAGGGCTAATTGATAATAGACATTCCAGAATATAAAACCATAGTAAGCTATACTATTTTAAGTTTAACATCACACTATTGGTTGCAAAAATATATTTTAGTCGTTTTAAAATATCATTTGTGAGAAATATTCACATATTGATACCAAAAAATTTGGTTGGAATGTTTCTTATTTGAGAAGTCTTGCTAAAGAAGAGAATTTAAAATTACACCCGAATGCGTTTTTTAGACAAATATTCATCAATTTATGCATAAATATGACCTGCTTTGATTTTAATATCCAATGAATAGATGTTAAAAACTCATTTGGGACATTTTAAACATGGTATTTGCAAACCAATATTATCTGTGGCCAAGGCCAACCCACCTCTCCCCCGTCAAAGCTGGCGGTATGGTATGAAGTTCGGTATAGTTTGATTGGATTTTTCTGTACCGTAGGATTTTTCCTATTTGTACTTGGTACGATATGAAGTTTGATATCGTACCATACTATTTTTGTATATTACATGGTACATGCATCATTTTGGTCACGCGTCACGTGTTTTTGTACTGAAACTATATGAAAAACATTAATCTAACCTATTTTCATACTGGTATGAAATTCTGTACGTCATATGAAGAAATGATATCCTACAGTACGGTATGAAAAATTTTCTTTCGTAAAAAGTTTGATGCAAAATTATTTTGCTGGTTCTAAGTATGATAAAAATTTCATACTGTAACCGTACTATCACCCTTGCCCCCAGTAGCGCTTTGAAAAAATCTGGCTCGCCATATCTATGTGTCGATTATTGACCACTCTGCACTACTATAGTAGATGTCTTTTTACGCAAAAAGAAATAATTATCGTTTTACTTACTAAAATAATTTAAATTGAATAATTCAATCAACAAAATAAAATAGTATTACAGCTGCAATTCCATACAACAAGATATAACTAGTAAACACTATTCCAACTATGCACAAGCCAACATATAAACCACTTGTTTCACATACGTCTTCTTGTGGCGGCTTTTCGCTTGTTTCAATCTAACTTTGTTCAAATAAGACTAAGGATTCATTCTATTCAAGATTTTTATTTTTTAATTTTAACATTATTGCAATTCTGTTTTTCAGGTACTGTCTGGCCAGCTTCTACACTAAGTATGAATTTTGGCATTTTGTTATTAACACAGTGGCTCTGCTCATTACACTACTCCCAAAGCTTCCACAACTTCATGGTGTGAGGATATTTGGGATAAACAAGTATTGACTATATTGGAACTATATTTATTTTAATGTAATTAGATTCATGAGAGAAGATATTTTTATATCCAATGATGGTTTATCCTGGGATTTTTGTTTTTATCATTTATCAGTATAAATAACAGGAAAATATGGTCATATTTCTCAACCAAGAGAAGAACGATTTATGTGAAACCTCTCATACGTAAGGTGCTTATGGTGAATAGTGGTAGAATAGTTAAACCTATGAATTTGTTCTGTTTCATCTTTTATATTTCATTGACACAGCTATCCATTCATTCTAGTTCGGACCAATGGTATCGCATCCATCGATATTTCACTGGTTTGGGATGACCTTCACTAGAATCAGTATTTTGATCTTTCCTCTTTCTATTCTTGAAATTGAATGTAAATTTTTTTTAACTCAATTCCCGTTTTTCAAACCACAATAAATAGGGCAATCACTCATTTAAATATTCTTACGGGATGTTGACGTACCAAGCTGAGTAAGCATAGCAATAGAAGGTGAATTCATCATAGGTTTCTAGCACTTCACGTGTTGACCTGTTTGAGTAATTCGTTACAGTATATTAAGAAAGATCCTGGAGTTGTCTGCATCTTTTCCTTCTATATGGAGCAGGCCTCTGCGTGAATTGGAAATGTTGCTTTGAGCTTTTAGTCTTTCACAAGTTCATCAATCTTTTCCTTTATAAAGATTTATAAAGCAGAAAATACACAATACACACCTACCAATGGCTGATTTTTTGTAAACTTGATGACTTCCATCAGTAAATATTGCTCACTCTCTATTGGAAGTGGAAGTTAGTCGCAATCTCACGGTTATCAGTTTTTAAATTTTTCAAATGTTATCTTTAGGGTCCTAAAAATACAAAGAGCAAAGTTAAAATACTATGCACGGAATAACCTATTATCCAATGAGTAATAAATATTATGCGTTCCATGAGGGATGATTATTAGAGGAGACACCTCGCTGGTGCACGATTGTTGGTGTATATCAAAATTGTGTCACCTGCTTCGGAACTGGTGTGAGAGGTGATTAAGTAATATATATATATATATATATATATATTTTTTATATTGGTCCAAGGCCCGAAAGCAGCACCTAATAAGAGCCAACAAAAGGCCGCTCAAACGGCAAAGAGTCGCTGCAAGATATAGCGCCTGCACCTCTGTAAAGTGCTGTGAGTGGCATCTACCCTGGGCGAAGTTGAACCATCTAGCACTTCTACTTTCCTATGCGAGGGCAGTTTCCTAGGGAACAGATAGGATATAAAAGGGAGGAAAGACTATAAGAAGTAAAAGGATAATAAGAAAAAAAGATAAATGAAAATAATAAGTTGTAACAAAAGTGCATGCTGTTATTGTAGAAGAGGGGAATGAAATCACAACACTTTTTTTTGGGGGGGCCTCGTCGCTAGTCATGTCAATGGCGCTATTGAATAGAATAAAACTGCTCAATAGGTTTCTTTGTTTTATGGCTTTTGAATTTGCTGCCAAAATCACGTACTGTTTTAGAAGTTTGTATCTTCTTTGGACCGCTGAATACGATAGATTCTTGTGACAAGAAGTTTTTGCGAAATGGTGTAAATAAATCGCTACTATTTCTACCAGATTCGTTATTACTTGACTTAAACGCCTTATTAAAGCATACTGGAATTTGACCAATGGAATACGTTGTAACCAACGACAACTGCACCCTAAGTGGATACCATTCCAGTGTGTAGAATCAAGAATGAGCCACTGATGATATTCGTGACATCATATATCATTATCAAGCATGATCTATTAGAATTAGAAAGCAATTCTCACGATATGACACGAATTTTTAGTATTACAATTTCCCTTTGAATATGTCTCGCGTCACACGCTTGCACAAAAATATATAATATTTATTCAGATTATATATTTTTGTGGAAAAAAAGAAGTCTGCTTGATCTCGCTTAGACATGGCTGAATGAAATCGCGTGGAACTTTGGGGAAAATGATATTAATATTGTCTATAATCATCATATTCTTATAACATTGTCTATAATCATCTAATATATTGTTATGCGCAAACCGTTCCTCTAGAATTAGAAGTCGTAGTAGGAAGACAATTAGAAATAGTGGCGTAGAGTCAGCCGCAATCTACAGTTCTCTAAGTACTGCAACGTGAACATCATTGTTCCCAGTTCTAGTTTTGCAAGATCTTCAATTCGAAGATGCTTTCTCGAAATAAATATACCCTCTATAATATCATTTTAGCCTCTTTTGTATGCCAATCTTGAAAATCGATTGCAGACACTTTGTAGTTTTTTGGTCATTGTTTTCTGTCTGTGCATCCAAATTGATGCACCATAGCGGAGATTTCTTTCAAAGAACGAATGGTAGAGCGTTAATAAACACGATTCATACAGATTGGGAGGAATCTTTGTAACTGCGCATAATAAAGTTTTGGTTTTAGAAAGTAAATGTTTAGCATGTGGGGTCTACGATAAGTTTTCGTCGAATATTACACCTAAATAACGAATTTGTTTGACTCTTTCCAATTCTCTCGTATTCAATGCTATGAAGTCGGATACTCTTGACGGATTTTGTTTTGTTGCACTGAAAAGCATGTATTTTGTTTTATCTGTATTAACCATTTATTTGTTAGCTGCCATCCAGGCGTGGATGTTATCGAGGTTCTCATTGGCCTTCTGCATCGAATTTGTGATGTTCTTACTGTTAAGATAGGGAGTTGTATAATTCGCAAACATGATGGCATCGAAATGCTGTAAAGCATTGGGCAAGTCATTAATCATAATTAAAAAATATAGCGATCCAAGAACACTACCTTAAAGAGTCCCTACAGTCAAGTCGCAGAACTTGCTGGATAAAGTTCTTCTGTTAGACTACAACTTGTTTGCTATTCGAAAAATAGCTTCGGAACCATTTGTGGGCTTCGCCTCTGATACCGATATGATGAAGTTTTGACAACACGATCTCACGATTGATGCTGTCAAATGCTTTGGATAGATCCAAGAAAATTAATAACGTGGGCTGGCCTTCCCCGACCCCTTCTAGTATTTTACTTGTTAAAAGAGATATTGCTTGGTTGGTAGAATGACTTTGGCGAAAACCGAATTGCTTAGAATTAAAGAAGTTCTTGTTTTCGAGATAATTGACTATTTCTCCATAACCTTTTCAAGGATTTTAGAGAAACTAGGTAGTAAGCTTTCATGTCTCCATTTTTGAGAAGTGGAATCACTTTTGATAGCTCGAATTTCTCAATATATTGCCCAGATTCCAAAGACAAAGTAAATATGTATGCCAAAGCAGTCATGCAGTTCTAAGGCATTGCTCTTATCGCCTTGAACTTCACTTCGTCAAGACCGCAGCTTGTTTTTGGCTTAAAAGATTTTACAATTGTTTGAATTTCAGCTGTTGATGTCGGCCTAAGAAACATGGATGATTTACTTGCATCTCCCATATACTTAATGAAGTTTTTTTTCATGAACATGGGTAAAATTTGTCCGCCACTTTTTTTTCCTATTGTTTAGACGTGGTCAGTAAACTTGTCTGCTATTTTTATGGGGTCACAAGTTTCAAGGCCCTGAACGGAAAAAAACTTTGGATAGTTTCGTTTTTGAGCTTCCAAGAAGGTGATTAATGGTCTGCCAAATTCTTTTAAGATTGCAGAAATTGCTGCGAAGCAGCATTTTATAGTATGCTTGTTTAGTTTTTCGTACATTTTTTGCAATATGTATACTTTATTTTTACATCGTTTGATTCCGTAGAAAGATATTTTTATAGTAAGTCTTTTTCCTCTGCTATTCGGCAAGTTCTTTATCCATTTTGGGGCTCATCTTCTTTGTGGCAGAGCGGTACCAGTTGTATCACAGGTAGGTGATCAGAAACTAAATTTGGCGGAACAGCGCTGTTTTATCATATATGTTAGTCCAAATGTGATCAATTATGGACGCGCTATTGTCGGTTATTCTGGTTGGTTTCGAAATTGTGGGATAAAAAGAGAATGAACTCCTTGTATCACAAAATTCTAATACTAATTTGTTTGTGGTATTTATTAGGAGATTATAATTCATATCTCCAATGATTATACAGTTTTTTGTTACTGCGCCTAGCACAGAATCTAATGTTTTTAAAAATACTGAGTTGTCTGCACTGTCTTGAGATTGTACCAAATGTAACTATTCCGTTTTTGATATAGATATCAACAAAAGAGATTCAAATTGTTTTTCTTTCATTATAGGCAAATCGGGTCTTGCTCTAAAAGGTATATAAATTTTTTATATAGATGCCAACATCTCCTCCCTTTGATTGCATGCGGGGATTAGATAGAAATTTATAGTCTAGAAGATTAAGATGAGGACCTATTTGGGACGATTTCAGCCAAGTTTCGTTTACTGCAATAGTACCAGGCAAAATTCTCATTGAATGCAAGAGTGCTTCGATTTTTATGACATTTTTCGATTTCCATCGGATCGAATGTTGAGGCACATACCAAAGAACGCATCCTTCTTTTCTGTTAAGAAATGCTGTAAATTTTAACCATATAAATATTGACATTTAAAGTCGCATATTGGCACATATTCGGTATTAGGTTTACAGTTATTTTCTTCTTCAGCGCTATCGTGAAAAATTTCGTGTTTTTTCTATGCATAGATCGGTAATATGATAGCCTAAACAGGATGTTGCCATCGCAGGTTCTCGGGTTCGAGCCCCGGAGAGACCGGTTCGCCTATCCATGCCCACCACCCAACCCAGGGTGTAGTAACTTGGGTAGGCTTAGCCGAACAGGAAAAGATCTTTCCAGTAACTGTAACCCTGTCCGTTTATAAGTGGCCGCTGTTACAGGGCCTTGGACAGGGTGATCCACTCTAAGAAGTGGCTATAAAAAAAGATTCTGAAGAAGACAGGTCATTGAAAGGCAGACATTTGCGTTCGCAAAATAACTCTACAGCACCAGGATATAATGCCCGGCCCGGTTCTTTGCTGAGTTTTATGCATTCATTTTGGTCTACTTTATTACATTTTGCATGAATCCAACGTTCACAAAAAATGAATGAAAAAGAACCTATTCGGTTTAGACATAGTTTATTTCGACACCTCTGTTGACACAAAAGGCGATACAAATAAAGATGTCACGTTACAGAGTTACAGAAAGCAAACAAAACCTAAAATAAAGTTTGAAAATGTACCAGAGAATAAGTTTTCAAAGAAAGGTTCCACAAGAGTAACATGTATTTGCTTACCTAAAAAAAAAATATATATATATTTTTATCATTATTTCTAAAGTCGGCCCCGCACATCATACGGGACCTCCTCCCCACAAAATAAAACCAAGGGGCTCCAAACACACGTACACTCACACTATAATTAAAGTTAAAACAAAAAAACGAAAAAAAGACTCAAAAGGGAAACTTTACATGAGAGAAAACACAAAGAAAAAATGAAAGTCAAATCAAAGAGCGGTAAAATAGAAACAAAAGGAAAGAAATGCCCCCCTCCACCAAAAACAAAACATTACTAAAAATGATGAGGATCGCCTTTCATGATAAACAATGGTGCTTGTGCCAAATAAATACACTATAAGAGTGGCAAATTCCTAGTCTATTGTCAGAGAGAGCCAAATTGCAATACTGAATATACTTTTTATTGTTATTGAGGGGAATTATTATGATTTTGTTTTGGTATTTGAGATACATCAGTTAGGGAAAATATTGATGGTTGTAATATAGTTTGCTTGAAAATCATTTACGATGTAATAAAATGATTTGACGATACTTTAAATGCACAATAGGCGAGGCCAAAGTGATATTGTGGCGTTAAATGCCACCGTGGGCAAATTTTGCGTATTTTGAGGATTCGTTGATATCTTGCAATGAACTGCCTACCATCAAATGTCATTTATTTGATAACATGCCACCAACCACTTCAACTCCGCATCCAAGCAAAGTACAATTTTGGATCAACAGACTGCACACTCGGAAACCGAAAGGAATTAACATTAACGATTAAAACAAACAAACAAGTACAATAGAATATTACGACATTGGTTATCAAACAAACAAACAGAACATCGATATATACAAACAAAAAACAGTATAAATCTGGTCATTTTTCAGATTCCTTGCACTTTAATCTTGTCTGAAGAAGTTAGACTATTTTCTAAGGAAAGCTTGCAATAAACATCTATTTCTGTGGAATGAGAGCACGATATTTTTGTATTTTAAGGAGTTGGACGCTGGAGATTGATGTTGAAAACCATTTTTGGCTAGATTTAGCTTATTTTAAAGAGTATTTTTTGGTTTTGTCCAAGCTAATTTTGATTTTCAATGCCATTACGGACCGAATTTGGTATATTTTATTAACATGGCTAGTACTATAGTGAATAACGTATGAATATGTTGAAGACATGATTTTCTTGTTTCTTTTAGATGTACAATTATCTTTTGTTGTCGCGAAATGAGCAAATTAAATAATCAAATCGTGAAATCAAATGATTTCTATAACATTTAGCTCCTAAATTATACTTTAGGAAAACGGTACCAAAAACATCACGCTAGAATCAGGATGTTTAAACCGACAGAGTAGTGTAGGGGTCAAGTGTTTACAAAAGTCATCTAGGTTTTGTTAAGTTAGATTTCAAGAATTAAGATTATTAAGTATCACGTTGGAAAAGCGTGACTAACTATTTCGAAAACAAAGAAATTGAAAATTATAATGAAAACTTAAACAATTTACCTTTTCCTACAATATGTGATTGGATTATCTAATGCCGATATTTGAAATATATGATAAGCATTATTTTCGTTTATTATTTAACCAAAGGGACAATTTCTCTTGTGTCATGTGTGATCAAGTATGGTCGAGTCAATAAGGTGAGATTCAGGGGTGATTACTATATGAAAGAATAAGTTTTCTGACTGTTTATGCACATGTATTGTTTTATATTCTTTATTTTATATACTAATCTTTCTTCAAGCGAATAACCACGTCCGTATTTGTGTATAAATAAGAGTTACGGCCGCAATACACGTGAAGTTGTCTTACCGATACGTTGCATTGCTCTGTAGGACAAAAAATAAAACCGGCAATACACGTTTGCGTCACCTTGCGTTAATAATCACTTGGGCGTATAAAAAGTCAGTTTTTACAATGAATCTCAGTCCTGCATCTCGTCCCCGTTGCCAGGTCAAGCAAGCATATTTGGTGCCGGCGGTTACAGACTCGCGGCGTATGAACAGATGAAGAGCAATATGAGAAGGCACAGATTCAGAAGACCTCTATTAGTGTATATAATTTACAAGAGGAGAAAAGGTTATGGGTACATCCGATTCTTGGAAGACGAGAGAAGTTAGGTTAGTCATATACTGTATAGGCTCATGAAGGTACTGGAATAGGAATCGCAGGCTACGGGTACAAGTATGATGACTTCTTTTGTCGCCAGCTAATACAGAGTATACGACTAGCCTACTTCTACTTTTTAATGCAGTTAGGCAGTAGGTATCGCTATGGCGTTTCCCCCTGAAATCAATCTCACTCGCCAGACCTGGCATCGGCCATCAATTCAGAATCATCACACCGTCACCATGTGATTACAAGGTAGAAATTTTCGCAACGAAACGAGCGGCTTCCGGTAGCTAGCATAGCGAATCGTTCAGTTGCGTTGAAAAATGTAAGCAAACGCACGCGGAGCTTTGCGCAAGCGTAATACGCAAGGTTAAAATAAAATAAACCTAGAAAAAATACAACCTACGCAAGCGTGTATTGCGGCCTTTAATTTGGTGAATGAAAAAAAATATATACTGCATAGTGATTAGGTTCAAATACGTCGTATTGTTTTATTTCTGGCTCAGGGTTAGGATCAGACCACATTCATCATAGAACAGTAGGGTAGAGACCGACTCCCTGAATTCTGTAATACCGATTAGGATAGGATATCGTTTTCATCCTGCGGGAGAGGAGAGCTGAGAATACATCTTAACCATACGGCGAACCACGACATCTCGTGCAGATACCAGTTCCGAAACGGGGTGAAGGCTTTTGGATTATTGCATTTCTCATTTTTCCTGTACATGGTAGATTGGTAGAGGAAGCCGTAAGCAGCGCTTACGTGAAACACCGTGCACCGGCGAGGCGTGCAGCAGACCTCTTGCATATAATCATCATCCCTCGCGGGATTCAAACCTGCGTCATGACGATCGGAGATGCGTAGCTCGAAGAGTATTCCCAACGAATTGCCGATTAAGCTAACCGGATTCAAAGCTATGTTACAATGTTCAATGCGGTGAGAGGTTAATTTTTTTTTGGATGTGGGGCTGCGATATTGGTTCAACGGTAGTGAATTTATATCATTGCAACAAAACTATAATTCAGGACCTCGTTTGATTGGCGATATATAAGTCCATGAATGTTGAAGGTGCGACATTTATTTTAGTTTGAAGATAGCAACATCTGGTGATGAATAATGAGATTTCTCGTCTGCACTTGCAAAACAACGAAAAGTCTAGACAAACTGTTTACGATGCGGAAATTTATGAAACATAGAATACTTTCATCCTACTAAGTAGGCCATAAATCACAAGTGGATTTGATCCATACTTGACAATGCTTGCAATCACAAACATAGTGCGACTATGAAGTGTATTCGCTTGCTAATTTTGTAAGAGATTCTATTTATATCATATCAAAAATCCCGAACACCCCTGAATGCTTAGTAAATAAGGGAACTAATGTGAACCCATATAATTTTTACCTAGCTGGATATTTTATTACCTCGGAACTATTCTTAAACGCTACTCAAAATACTTTATTTATCACCCATAGGCATTTAACAAGAATGAGAGACGAGAATGAAACGAACATGATATAGTAAAATAAAAATTGGCACTAATATAACATGTATGTTCATACAATGTTATAGTAGTAATATTGCATTCATTTTCAATACTCGAAGTCTATAGTAACAATTATAACCTCTCACTTACATTCGACTCGGGAAGTTGTGCACCCGCATTGGTACAATTTTTTGAGCACTTGCACAATAATCCTGCTTTCTTGCATGAACAAACTTGAGTTGTGCATCCTTTTTTGCAGCCACAATTGACCGACTCAATAATTGCATCAGGAGCAACATTTGAATCCATCCAATCTATTTCCAATTTATCATCAACTTCTCCCAACCGGAGATGGCGCATTGATGTTATTCTTTAAGCAACTCTTCCCAAGAAAGGTTTGGTTGAGGCTCTCAGACAGTGGTTCACGGAAGGAAGATTTTTATCGGAGTAGACCAAGACGAAATAGAGCTGAATTTATGGAGTTGAACGAAGTTTGACCATACAGGTGACACACAAAGGTCATATTTCCCATGCCAATTTCTTTCCTTTGCCATAAAAACCACTTGTTGTATCACAGCATCCAAAAATATGTGAAACTCATGAATATTAAATAGATTAAATAGCCAATGGGTTGTATGATTATTATCCAGGGAAATTGAGCATTATTTTTCAGTAGATCTTGTTCGTTGTTAAACAAGGTTCAATTGTGGCTTATGTATGACAATATAATATCATGTATGGGTTTGCAAAATTGATCCAATTAATTTTTAGTAAGGCTATAACTGGAGTATAAGCATGTAGATATTTATGAATATTTCTGGACTGAAGTATTTAAGCTGAATAGTACTGACTGACGACCTATACTTTTATTAACTGTGAATTACCTGTAAAACTATGACATCCAATTAGTGAACTGGAGATATTTTGAAAAATTCAGTGGCTTTTTTATTGGTATGATGCCTGCTACATCGTCAGGTTTTGTCATCAAGAAAAGATCACCATCATCATCAAACATTGCCACTAATAATATCAGTACATCTGAATCAAGACTATTAAAAACAGTCGCTTCATGATCTCCATCTATTGCATGTTTGGCATACCATAACAATCTGGTGTTGGCCTCTTCATGATCACAATCAAGTTCTGAGACCGATACAACTGTGGTACTCGATTAAGGTGTCACAAACTTGAAAGATTTTTATTTTTTGTAAAGTACCCATCCACGCCGGATCAGAAAATGTGAGTAGCGCACGTTAACCAATCCCTTGATAAAAACTATACCAATTATTCCTTGTTTTTTTTTTAACTTTTGACGAACGAACGAACATGACCGTGAGGCCGGTATCACAGCACAACACTAAAATTTACGATTTCTAAATTCGTACAGCAGTACGATATAGTATATGGTTTAAAAGCCTGGTAAGATTTGTATCTAAACTATCGTATAATTAATTCTACACTAGGCTGTGTGCGGTTGTACTAAATTGGCGTGGAGGGCTACGACAAAGCGTGGAGAGCTAATACGAAGCCTGGAAAGCTGTGACGAAGCTCGGACGGCTAAGACGAAGCGTGTCCTTTAAGGACACAATACACGTGAAGTGGTCTTATCGATGTGTTGTATTTCGTTTTGTGTGATAAAATAAAAACGACAATGCACGTCTGCATTGCTTTGCGTCAATTGTGCTCCCATGCGTACAAAGCACAAACGCAAAAAAGAAACAAGCACTCTGCGTTAGCTTTCATAGCAAACCATTCTGTTTCATCGGAAAACGTAAGGAAATGCATGCAGAGCATTGCGCTTGCGTAAAACGGAAGGTTAAAATAAAACAAACCAAGAAAAAACGAAAACTACCCAAACGTCTAGTGCGACCTTAAGGCGAAGCGTGGATGGCTAACAAGAAGAGCGTACAGGGCTGAGCTGAGGAAGGCCAGTCATGAGCAAGGCTAGTACGGTACGAAGTTCGGTACGATTCATTTTTCAATTTTCGTCCTTGGTACGGCACGAAGTTCGATATCTATTTCGTACCTTCGCAATACACCTTATTCTGAACTCAAAAAAATAATTCCATTTAACATCTATGCCGTTTCATAATAGGGCGCTGATAATATTAAATGTGTCTATCAAAGAATTTTTTAAACTAAGTGGCAATTTTATTGAATGATTTAAAGCGGCGCAGGTGTGGCAATAAAAAAATGCAACTGATTCACTTCATGCCAGATTTTTTCGCGAAGACAGTGCTCATCCCACCATTATTTATCCCCACCTGTCTACCGTTATCATATTATGCGCTATTCCATATATAAATAGGAACATTGATATTGGAGTGGGGGGGGCATAAGCACATGCCCTCCCCCTACTTACGCCTGTGTTTTACTGTCCTCGATTTTAAACCATATAGCATAAAACTGCCTCAATTCGATCTAAAATGTTGGTGAAGCTTCTTGCGATGACCAGATTTTACAAGTAAGGCTGTTTTGGACATCGGTAGTTGTTACGGTTCGAAATTGCTGCCTAGCGAATCGTACCTGTTTTCGTATTGGTATGAAGTTTAGAACGATAAATAAAAAATATTAATTTTGTACTGGTACGAAGTTCAGTGCGATGTATGAAAAAAATATGATCGTACGGTACGGTAGGGAAATTTTTTAAAGGTACGGTAAGAAATTATTTTGCTGGTTAGAAATACGATAAAAATTTCGTACCGTACTACTACCGCCCTTGGCCGTGAGGTAGCGGTTTATTACTGAGGCGAATTAACATACATGACGATCAGCGGCTGTGAAACGTTAACAATATTACTGCTCGAAGTCTGCCAATGATAAGGGAAGACTTATTGTATTAAAGCCCAACTTGCAATCTGAACGTGTTTTGTGATTGCAGAAGTGCTTTGCCAGTCGGTGCTCCCTTCTTTGCAGTCCACCTTGCTTATATCAAATTGAGCATTTGGAAAGGCTTTTCTTTGCTCAAACGTGTTTACGTCAGGACAAGATTACTATTACTGAATGGTTTGAATTCGGTAAGTTTTTTATGTACCTGTACTAGTGTCAGCCTGGCAGATACGCTATCTTAATTCAAACCTAAGTTTCACTCAAATGAGAAAGAAACGGAATTTATCTGTTTTTATTCCTCCTCGTATCCTATGCAAATCATTCCTAGCTTAATTTATACCTATAATGTCACTGGTTCATTGTATAGCAGCTCAGTTCTACTTGTAATTTTTCTATTCGGAGTGCAGCTTAGCTGTGCAATTCCTTGGTTAGCCAATTTCTTCTAGATTATTCCTATGCAACATCTTTCATGCTTCAAAATAGTAAAAATTTCACAATATATCCATCAATACAAGGAACAATCTATATCAATCTGCTTTTGGAAAAAGTATGATAGCAGGGAGTTACACAGTCAGTAGTAGGCTTATAGCATTTATTTGCTAAAAATCAATCGGCATGACTCAAAAGCTATGCTATTAAATTTATCAAAAATCATGGTACTGACGCACCAACATAATCTGCACAGTACAAAACTATGAAAAATATAATCATTCGTTGTGCGCTGAATTCCAAGCGCACATATGAATTGTTACGTAAACAAGTGTTATTTCTGCTTCAGGTATGATCGACGTGAATACACGCCCATGTTGCCCACCCTTCATTGTATTTCATTCACTCACTGTGATGAGTATGTGCTTTTTATAAATTTACGAGAAGTCAAACGTCTTGTAACCCAACCTGCAATTAGTGATGGACAAAACAAATTATCAAAAAGTACTCATAATTACCGAGTGCATTGTCAATAAACACCTTGTCCAAATGTGATTTATTTTCATGGGGGATAATATTCTCAAACATCTGATGGAGCCTGTGATTTTTTTTTTGTCACTTCTTTTGAGGAAATTTGCAGCACAATCATGATATATGTGCCTTCTCATTTTAAATAGGTAATTGTGGTCGGAAATCAAAGATATATCACAGGGGTGGACCAAACTGCGGCTCTTTGAGACTTTGCTTGCGGCTCTTTGATGAATTAGACATGCATTTTCCTGCTAAAAGTCAAAATACCGTTCAGTTTTGACAAACCAACACTTGGAAGAACTGCTCCGAAATGCTTTAACATCATACCAACCTAATTTCAAACATGTTGCAGCCCAGGTGGAGACTCACAGTATACCACGCAGCAAGCACTAATATTAATCAATAGCTACACTTCGTTTTGAGTGAATAAATTCGTATTTCTTATTGTGTTGTGGCTCTTTTAAAACTGGATGTTGTTATATGCGGCTCGAGCATGAAGCAGGTCTGGCCACCCCTGATATATCATATGATATAAAATTTTGCACGATTTTTTTTTTCTGATCAATGATCTTTTTTATACTTGCAGTCACTTGCTTTTTGTGGAGTTTATTACATACATATATACTCTTAGTAAATTCTGCATCAAGCTTAAAATGCTCTAATATTATTATTTTTGCATAATGTTGGACACACGTTGATCGCGGGCGAGCGTCAGTATTCAACCGACAAATTTGACGGTCGGAACGGCTAAGGAAATCGTAAACAGTGCTTATGTAAACCACCGTGCACGGGTGAGGTGTCCAGCAGACCTCTTGCATATTTTCATCATCCCTCACAGCATTCGAGGCAAGTTGTTTTAGCGACTGATTTGGTAATGTTAAGAATAAACATGAAAAAAATAGAGATTGGTAATTAGTAAGTATTGGTAATTGGTAAGTATTTGGAGCTGCTAAAAAGAGCGTTCGATGGTAACAAACTCAGATGACCGAAAGATCGTATTGTTATCACTCAGTATGTACCGTATAAAAACATGTTATAATTCGATGTTTGTATGTTATAATATTAGTTCCTAACAAGAAAGAAATCTTTTTGCAGGAAGGTTTGGTAAAGCCAAGGCTATATGTACGATAGCCTAACTTCGGCATAGGCCTACTAGGACAATAAGTCTACCCTATGTCGTCCATATGCGTTAGCCTGGCTAACACTCCACCGCAACTTTATTTAAAAGGAGGCTGCTTATCTGCACAATCAGTATATTCTAGAAGTTTATGAACGCGAAATATCTTATACTTTCATCACTCAGTAAAAAGTATGAGTTTATTATATTATAGACCTCAATAGCCTAGTGCAGTGCTCCGCAACCTTTTTTCACTCGCGACACACTTATGAACTTGCGAAATTCGGCGACACACCTCAACTAAAAATGTAACTGAAAAATATAGAGAATACAAAGAACGCATCATGATTTATTTCAATGAGATATTTGTGCTTGTTTTAATGAGCACAATCGCTGTAAGCCTGACTCAGCGCTCAAAAGAGCAACTCAAAGTTCTTTTAAGCAGGATTGTTCATTGTTCGCACAAATAAGTTGCCATATTGTGAAAAATTGGGGGAGAATTTCAATGGGTGCCTTCGAAATTTGCTTATGTTCTTTTGAAATAGAAATCCAAAACACATCAAGTGGAACTTCGCTGAATTTTAATCTCAGACTTCTGTCGTTTCTTACTTATAAAAAGTTATCTTGAATATGCAGGGACAATTCTTTCGTTGATATTCCAGCAATAGCCGCAAAAAGGATTTCGGATCCAATCGTATTTTTCCGTGTCAATTGTGAAGTAATGGTCATACTTCTGCAGTAACAACGTCAATTGTTCTTGAGCCAAATCCAATACGAATTTCTTGTATATGTTTTTTTGAATTTGGTTGCGTCCTGGAAACATTTCCGACGATCCTCGTCTTAACTCATTCTGCCAGAGTACTATTTTCTGTTTGAACCCATTTGATTTGCAGAACATGTCAATATGTTTTCAATAATACCTTGCTTTTTTATATGGAGTTCATTCATGTGTTCAAATATGTCAGCCATATATGCGAGTTTAGCTTCCAATGATCGTCTTCGAGATGTTGGTGCAATTCATGCTGGTTCAGATTTAATAAGAACTGACTTACTTCTCGTCGGAGCTCAAATAGCCTTGCGAGAACTTTTCTTCGAGATAGCCAACGCTAAGAAGTGTGAAATAATAGTGATTAATGTTCAGATCCCATTTCTTCGCATATCAATGAAAAAATGCGCGAATTTAAAGCTCTTGCTTTAATGAAGCTTACGATATGGATGCAATCGTACATCGTTTCCGACAGTTCCTTTGGTAAAATTTTGATCATTAAGGCTTTCCTATGTATGCAGCAGTGTGTAATTTGTGCTGTGGGATTTTGACGTTTTATTTATGCAGCAAAGCCACTGTTTGCGCCCATCATCGCTGGAGCACCATCGACGCAAATGCTGATACAGTTACTCCAATGGATGTCATGCGTTGAAAAAAACTCGTTTGTTACTCGAAAAATTTCCCTACCACTAGTTCGTTCAAGAAGTTCTTTGCAAAATAAATACTCTTCTGTTATAGAACCATCATCGACAAAACGCAATACACTTAGAAGCTGTGCTTTTTTGTTAATGTCTGTTGCTTCATCGATCTGAAGAGAAAATTTGCAAGAAGAAATTCTTTAATTAAAGTTTCAAGTATACCACTAGCCATCTCGTCAATTCGTCATTTTATAGTATCTGCAGACAACGAAACTTTGCTGACCTGCTCAGTTTCCTTTGGTCCAAGCATCAATCAAACAATTTAAAGACATGCTGGTTTTAACAGCTTTTCGCCAACAGTATGCGGTTTTTTCTGATGTGCAACCAATTTCGCGATGTGATAACTTGCTTCTGATGCTTTTTCCGAGACTGTGAAAGACGACTTCATAAAGTGCTTTTGTTTCTTATTCTGACTCAAAATTCGCTGGAAGAATGCTTTAGGCTTGTTTGCATGGTCGGCATGTTTTGTTTTTAAGTGACGAATGAATTCATTTGGAACCATTGCTTGATTAGCAAGTTGCTCTCCACATATTACACACAATGGTTTCGGAGCCTCTTCGCTGCCACACCAAGAAAATCTAGTTATACATAATATATTGTTCACTGTATTTCCTTTTAACAAGTATCGTTTTTTTTTTACAATGCCGCTTGTGCTGGTTACATTATCTGGCTCAATATCACTTGTTCCGGTTGTTCTCTTCAAGTATTTATCCATTGTACGGTTGTAAGCCTTAAAAGGTATTGCTAATTTTAACCAGCTGTTAAATTTTACTTATTCAACTTCAATGCTAACAGACAATGCACTGACTACTGAAAACATACTGACCGTTTAAAACCAAGACACGTGCTAAAAAACTTCAATTATGACGTACAAAAACGTCACAAATGCACAGTGGGCGGTTTGAAATTTGGATTTGAGAATTGTCCAGCTGTTATAACGAACAAATATGCAAAGGTTGAAAGGTCTTCTTCATTAGAAAAAAGTATGTTCGGGTTGCTTATTGAATAGTTACACCGCGACACACCTGGCCTCGTCTCGCGCGCGACACACAGGTTGCGGAGCACTGGCCCAGTGCAGTACTAGTGAAAAATTTCATTGAGACGTGGGGATCATAAATACCATACTGAATAATTTAAGCCAAAATAAGGCGCAGTACCAGGATTGACATTCAATTTGTACCAGTATATTTTTGGTAGGTCAACTGGTATCCGAAAAATAGCACATAGGTGAATTCCTTCCCCCGATGAAATTTGCAATAGACTCACTGTGAAAAGTCGGAGATGACTTGAGAAATACGAAAATAAAAACCTTCACCCCGATTCGGAACTGGTATCTGAACGAGGGGTCGTGGTTTGCCATATGGTTAAGGTGTATTATCGGCTTTCCTTCTCCCGCAGGATAAAAATTAACGTTATATCTTATCCTTATAACTTCTTTCAGCCGCATTAGTTTTATTCCACATCAACAATCCATACCGGCACTCCCGCTGAAAACACTAGCAAGATTTAGTCAAAAGGAAAGACAAAACGCCAGATCGCATAGCATCTTCTTATTAAGAAGCAGCGGTGAGGGCTGAGTAGAGAAACGCACGATTGGCTATAATCCAGAATCTCTACTGCTGACGAACATGCATTTAAGTTATTAGAAATTGAGTTCACTATACTACGCAGTACGGTAAGCTATTCAAGTAGTTAGAAATTTATTTATCTTACTAACAAAAGCACAGAAAGTTGAGCACTGCACAAGCAGTAGGCCTAATGTCTGTTTGTTAATAGCAAGCGTGCTAAGAAAGGAATTTAAAACATAAGTCCGCTCTAACGTTTAAAAGCACTGCCGGCGCCAGTTTTGCAATGCGACTAGACGGGAAAGGAGCCGTCTGTTACGTCACTGTACAGTTACTAGGGGCTTGCGTAGTCGATTTCTTATGCTTTAAAGTGATATCCGGATAAACGTTATTACAAAACGTTGATGCAAAATTAAATTATTTAACAGCAAGTTAGCAAAAGAATGCATATGATTTTGAAAAAAAAATTATGTTTTTCTCATCACGCAAGGACATTTATTCGAATGAAGCTCAGTATTAATTCATAGAAAACATATAGACGTACTATGTATCTAAGTGAGAGTAGAGGGCGTGAAATGTCATTCTTTTTCTCAACTCGTCAGATGTTGGTTTAATGTGTTGACGAACAAAATCCTGTAATTTTTTTCCCAAATGAATTATCTTTTTTAATGAGAGTTATTGTTAAGTTGTTTTTATGTTTCGCCCATATTGTGCAATTTATATAGCGTGCCTAATTGCCTGTGTTTGATCTATTAATTGGAATCATGACCATTGGGTGGGAGTTGACTCGATGACCGTATGGTCATATCGCTCCCCCAATACCAATTTTTACCCCATTTCAATGGTTAATTTATTTTTATCTGCATGTTTTCTGATCAACAAATGATCAAATCTCTCCCTCTTTTTCTCACTCATGTCAACTAATAAAATTATGCCAGAGTTGCGCTGAAATGTGGGGGTGTTGCTTTTATTTTACATCTACCCTCTTTCCCAGTTTTTCTTGTATCTATGGTTGATATGGCTTTTACTGTTCTTCAGGATGCTTATTCGAGAAAAAGTACATCGTACATTTTTAAAACGTTTATTGGACGTTTTTAGAACTTCAAACACTAAATCAATTACTGTTTACAAACAGGAAATTATTCCATTTCATCCGGTGTCCCTCAGGGGTCGATCCTTGGTCCAACTTTGTTCTTGATATATATTAATGACCTGCCCGATAATTTGATATATAATTTGGTAATTTACGCTGATGATACAACTCTATATTCTTGTCTCAACGAAAAATCCCTCCCGGAACAACGTCTAGCTCTGGCAAATTCGCTTGAGTGTGATTTGGCCACAGTATCTAATTGGGGTAACACTTGGCAGGTAACTCTTAACTCGGAGAAGACTAAAGTTTTATCAAGTAATCGTTACACTAATACGAATGCAACCCAAATTTCTTTATCTGGTACAGTTCTGGAGGAATCCTCAAATATTCGTCTTGTTGGACTCACACTGTCTAAGGAAATGAGTTGAATATGTCACTAGTATTGCTAAACAAGCCCCGATGAAAGTCGGTTCTCTATATCGAGCTCGCCATTATATCACTCCCGAAATCATACTCCATTTGTACAAATCGTTGATTCGACCCTGTATGGAGTATTGCTGTCACATTTGGGACAGTGCCGCCGTCACTGTTCTTAGCATGCTCGATCGTATTCAACGGCGTGTGGTGGTCAATATGATTGGTCCTAAACTTTCTTACGGTCTGCAAAGTTTGACACGCCGCCGCAACGTTGCCTCACTATGTTTATTTTACAGATATTATAATGGTCTTTGTTCAAGGGAGCTTTCTGCTCTCGTTCATTCGAACAAAATTTTTAATCGGTCAACACGATTGGCTACCAATTCGCACCTATTCACCGTGGAGGTTCCACAATGTCACAAACAGTTTTATGCAAAAAGCTTTTTTCCAAGAATATCTAAACTTTGGAATTCCTCGCCTTCTTGTTGCTTTCCTGTTTGTGTTGATCTACAAGGCTTTAAAACTTGCGTTAATAGACATTTATCAGGGATGGGGGTTCCTGTTCCTGCATTTTATGTAGCTCTTTGCACTTTAGTGGCTCCAGGAGAATTTTCAAGTTTGATTCTTCTTCTGTGTCCTTGCTCTGAGCGAATTTCAATAAAAAAAGAAAACATTTTTAAAATGTACGAAAAACGTTTGTGTTGAACAAACTAAACTGAAACCAAAAAACGTTTTGTGTTTGTTGGGATTTGACCGTCGGCTCAGAGGACAATCAGCTAGAAAATATGGGGCCATTTTTATTTATTTCAGTATAATATCCCAACATAACTGGATTTATTGCACTAACCACACTGCACTGGATCACCTGCGATCTGGTGCCCGTTTAGCTCAAATGATGAAGCGTTGAGAATACGCTTTGAGCTAGGCATCTTTGATCGTCATTATGCAGGTTCGAGTCTCATGAGGGATAAGGATTATATCCAAGAGGTCTGCTGGACACCACTGTAACCACCACAGCACTGCTTATGGCTTGACCCCACCATCTAGGTTCATGCACAGGAAAATGAGAAATATGAAAAATCTTCTTCCCCGGTTCGGAACTGATGTATAGTTATACATAAGTTATATTATGTCACGAAAAAAGTTATGAAAATTCTAACACGCTATAAAAGCTCAATCGCTAAAGCGTTGGGAATACGCTTCGAGCTACGCACCTCTGATCGTCATGACGCAGGTTCGAATCCAGTTAGGAATGATGAATATATGCGAAGGAAGTCTGCTGGACGCCTCGCCGGTACACGGTGGTTCACGTAAGCTCTGCTTCTTCCACCAATCAGGTCCATGCACAGGAAAAATAAGAAATACGATCAACCAAAAAAAAAAAAACTCCATCCCGATTCGGAACTGGTATCTGCACGAGAGGTCGTATCCTATCCTATCCCAATGACTCCGTCAACCTCTTCTCTGTTTACTTCCCAAGTTTCAGTTGCTCTGGTGATAACCTAAGCCGTACGACTGTTAGCAGTTCTGACTTTTTCAGTTCCCTTTTAATGGTATCGGTAGCCTGCATTCTGAATTAGTGTTCTGATAATCAAGTGCAAGATTACGTTTTTTGGGATTGTGTAATTTTTGGAAACATTATTCCATCTGCCAAGCGGTATGAACATCGACTCTGTAGGTAAAATTAGGCCGCCCAGAGCGGGTGAGGCTAATGTGAATTTACTTATCACAGACAACAAGCGTGTTCATTCTAAACAAGGTGGAACATCGCACAGGTAAAATCTGAATTGTAAACCTAATTGGGGCTTGTTCATTTTAGTACGGTACCAATTTATTTCTAATTATTCAAAAAATTTTCGTGTTGAAGGTGCAGCAATGCCATAGGGTACAGTACGAAACTTCACCAGACCTCCTAATTGTATACTGGTACTGGTACGTTTCTGGGGTGTCACTTAGCGAAGCAGGAAGTTTAGGGGTCTCATGAAGTTTAGTATTGTAAAACTAAGCGACTTTGAAGTATACCGTATTTCCTCATTTCGGTCAACAAAAAAATCTGCTTTCACTAAATGGTTGAGCTTGTTAACAAAAAAATAAGGAGTTGTGAAGGGTTTTCTCCATCCAAAATGTGGGAATATGGCTCTTTTTTGATGGACTCGCTTGCGAGCGACTTTGATAAGATTAGATACGAAATATTTTACCACTATTTTTGATAGCATTTGTTGTAGGAAATAAATTTAAAATTTAGTAAAGTTTAATTCCATATTTTTAGCTCCTTTCAACCATGAAATTTAATCTGAAAACCATTTAAAGGCAAATATGAAACGGGGTCAAAGTGTGTGTGGCGACGGAACCAGGGGGCAAGTGGGACATGTCCTTTAGTGTTTTGGAAGGGAGGGATAGACCTCCCAAAAAGATTTTGTAATTTCAACAAATATTTCTCCTAAATACCGATAGGCAAAGTTTTCGCTTGCTCTCAGCATGCAATCACATATTATAACTTACAAAGTTTTACAGTGTTTGCCCCAAAAACTGTGTATTTTTCAATGAAAGGGCTGAAAAATTTTTTTGTGCCTCCGGTGTGCGAATTTGTTACATAAAAGTTTTAAGATTACTTTTATGTCCCCCCTATGATTGTGTTGCTTAATTGAAACTCATTTTATATTTCTTACATCGATGTTTATTTTTCGATATTTTAGCTTTCATCTTCTCTATCAACCCGATTCTACAAATCAAGATGTATTTGGAAAAGCTGTTCAACCATTACTGGATTTATTCATTGCTGGTTTTAACACATGTATCATTATTTATGGAGAAAGTGGTAAGATTTTTAATAGTATTTTTATTTGTGTTTTACAATAAGGTCTAGAAGAAGTTAAAATTGAAGAAAAATTTAGTTCTGCGCAAACTTTTTCGCGAGGGTTGTGATGTAAAAAAGCTTTAACATTTTGAGATGCTCCATTTAAATTATTATTGTTTTATCAAACATACGTTATCTTAGTTGCTTCAAAAGATTATATTTCCAAGGTGAAGATGCACTTATTTGAGTATTCATGCATTCTAGTATTCCGATTATAAGTAATTCCGTTTTTTTAATTATTCTTAAATTGATTCACTTGCAGTTAAATCTGGATATACGCATAAATTAGACTTTGTCACATAATTTGCATATATTGTAATTTAGTGAAAACCATTTAGGTCAAACAAATAGGCCAACCTTGAGTATTCCTTTTGTCTGCAATTTGCATCATGCTTTGTTAAACACAAATCCCAGGTTCAGGAAAATCATTCACAATGGCTGGAGAACAAGGTGCAAATTCACAACCAGGAATTGTTCCTCATGCAATCAACTATATAATGGCTGAATTGCAAAATAAATCAATGGGATTGAGAGGTATATTAAATATTGAAGGTGGAGCATTCACTTCTTTTATATAAGTGAATTTTAATTTCTACATCACATGCAATTTTCTTCCTATTATGCTAATACACACTGCTAAAAGCCATCAAGCCAGTTCTAAAATTTGATGAGCAATTCACATTTACAATTCATTTTGTTGCCCCATATTCTATAAAAATAAAGAAGATTCATACATATAAAATAAAAAATATGTGAAACCATGTCTAGGTCAAGGACTTAAAAAGAATACTATGTTGACTTGCATATGAAAAAGAGAGCATTTCAGCTTTTTTGACTTCTGTGACATAGAAAAGCAAAATAGTCCTAGTCACACAAATTCATACCAGCCAACGACATCTGTTTTCTAAAACTCGCTGTGCACTGATAAAAACAAGATCATTTAAATAATATATAATATGACTTGATTTATGTTCTTGTCACATTTCTAGTTAGCCAGATTAACATAAAAATATGTATTTTCTTTTTTAAAGATTCCACAGAAAATCCGCAATTTTCTAACAGAGGAAGCAGTGATGTATTTCGTCTATTACTTTATCAATATGAAATTTATAATGAGATAATTACTGATTTGATGGCAAGCAGAGGTCTTGCGTCAGGTCAGTTCTTTAACTTCAATCATTATTATAATTAGTGCAAAACTTTCCTTGTGCCAGTTGTCACAATTTTTTGATACAATCTGCATCAATTAGGTTTATTTTGTTTTGCTAGTTGTATTCACTTGAAAGATTGTACTTTTTTCATATTGACATGAATCTTTCCATTAAATTCTCTCTGAACAATGTTGTAATCTACGACTAATTTGAGCCGATTAACAGCCCTTCATGAGACAAAAAGCTACTACAATTTTGTAATATGAGCAACTGCACTCCCAATTGAAAACAAACAGAAATGCTATAATAGAGTGCAGTGAGTGATAGCTGCCTTGGGGATGGTACACAGCTTCTTGTTTCCTTCAAGTCCTAAGTCCTGCAGGTACAGGCTTTAGATTAGTCCTAACATATTTCCTGCATGTTACAAGAGGCAACTAAAAGAAAACAAAAATGTGGCATATGGTTTTATCATCGTCCAGGGAAGATACCACTCACTACACTTTACCATGGTGGTTTAGTTCTGTATGGGATTTTTTTTTGCCCAGAGTGTAGTTGCTGGCATCATATCTTCTAGTAGTTCCTTGCCATTTGAGTGGCAACTGGTTATTTCCTTTTTGGTGCTGCTTTCAGTCTTGCTTAGAGCAACTTCTATAAAAAAGTCACACCTTACAGCATGAATGAAATACATTTGAGTAATTCTGAAATACTCTCCTACAGAACTTCTGAAGTTTGCACTTTGAAAAAGAGGGTTTGCTTCACTGTTCGATGAAAATATTAAATTTTGAAAATTATTCTTCTACTTCTAGGAAGGGGTCAAAATTTTGTTGAACTGCAACATTCTGCTGAAGAAGGAACATATCTGAAAAATCTTGAATACGAAAGATGTAGAACTCCTGCTGAAGGCTTGTCAGGTAGATATTCATCATGCTTATCAAGATTTTATCAAATATTCACTCGAACATTTAACTAAGTTATCAAGTGGGTATCACATATCATGTGAGTTGCAACAAATTTTACACAAGTTGAACAAAGAACATACATATATTTTGAGATGCCTTACTATTTAAGATAATTTATTAATCTAGAATTTTGAAGAACATAATGTCAAATTAGTTGAAGCTCAAATATGACTTATGAAATGTGCAAATGTGAATAGTCATGCCTCTTTTTCATATATTTTGATATTTTAGCATTCTGGCAATCATGGCTCTCTCGGAACACGAATGTAGTTGATTTTGGACCTGTGAAAAAATTCAGCACTATTGTATTTCAGATGGATCTGACTATGGTAATTAAAAATTTCTTTCATATTCAGATTACATTGACTAAAATGATCGAATCTCAAACATGTTTTATCTGAAATAAAAATCGATCGTAATACGTCTACAAGAACAGGGCTAGGGCTATTCTTAATTAATTGGAAGCAATATAAAAGAAAAAACTATTGTCTCCATTGCTATCACCTTAACATCATTATTAACAACAGTAGCAAAGTAATGAGCTCAGCAGAGTCTTGATATATGGAGTCAAACAAATCTGAAATAGTATACTAGAAATTAGTAGCAGAGAATTTTTAATAAATAACATTTACTGTGGTTTTAAAATTATACGATCTTCTAAAAAAAATGCGGAACTTTTTGCTCCAAACAAAAGTTCCATAAGAACAATGATCATTCATATTTTGAACTTAATCATAGATAATTATAATGGAATTGTATTGTAGAATCACTTACACACGTTGGATATATCATTTAGCATTGTGGCATCTCCTGTAATAAAACTGTTTACTTTTTGATTGGTCGATGTTTGCTTTGGGTGTTTGAGTACTGAATATTCTGCAATTCTGGCACATTTGCCCAAAAACTGACAAACTTGACTAGTATTATGAATGCTTCTTTGATCCGCAGATGACAAATGACAACCCACTGCCAAACAGATCCAAATTTACTGTGATACGTATGCCCGGGATGGAAAAATTATCAGAAGATTTATCTCGAACAAGATTAAGAGAAGGACCAACGTTGTCAAAATCTGTGGTTGCTTTCAATCAATTATCAGCAGATCTTGCTCGACAACAAGAACCTGAACGAGTTGTTAATTACGGGTAACAACCTTAAACTGTAAATGTGAATACATGCTGTGACTAAAAGGAAGCAACGAAGTGATCTCCCACTTTTTGTTGGACAATCCTTTCTTTTGAATATTGTTGAGAGTCTTTAAGTTGAAGTTTTAGAACAGGAGTTATTAGAGTTGCCCTTTTCATTTGGATATTGGAGTGCATGTTTATTATGTTGTACATTGAACCATTGAGGGACTTGATATTGTGTGTATATTTTCTAACTTTCGGGGAAGAAGATTCTTTGCTCTTAATTTTTGCTTATTTTTTTGTTTTATGAGTGAGATCATATAAATTTCTTGCAATCCTGCTTTAATGAATTTTGATGAAAAAATTGTCCTCATTTTCATTCCTCCCATGAATAGCTCATTTACAATCATTTTTTACATATACTGTTTTAGCCCCATCTCAATTGAGTGTTTCCAATTTCATCCAGGGAATCAAAGCTCACAAGCTTGCTTGAAGATATACTTGGGGGAAACTGTAAAACACGTGTGATATGTTGCCTTCCACCAACTTCCACAAATCCTGATGTGCTGGGTGCTATATTGACTGGCTGTGGTTTGTTGACAGAAGTCAAAAACTATCCGATATTGAATGATAGCCTTGCTCAGGTATGTATTGCATTATTCCTGTGCATAGACATGGTTGGTTGAGGAAACTATATCTAGCTGTTGCTTGACCTTATCGCCATCCCCAATAAAGTATTATCTTGGTCTCCCCATTATCCATTGCATATATTCATGGAGTATGAACCTCCAATGCATAGTTCGTAAAGTATTCCACTTTTTTCAATTGACATAACCAGGTGAATATGTAGCGAACTACCTGTGCAAATTAAAATGTTTGAGGAACGAGTGTAAAAACCCCTAAACAGAGTTCGGTGTTATAGAATATGTATAGAATGAACAAAGTGTGGCGATGTTGGGGAAACTTTGAAAAGCCAAACGGTTCTAAAATTTGAAGGTTTAAGAATAGTCAAATCTGACATTAGATAGAGTAGATCACTCCGACCAATTTTCATTTTCCTGTTTTCAATTAATATTTGTGTACGTGTCGCATGTGTGGTAAAGCGTTCAATTGCTGAATGAACTGCAGGATAGTGTTGGCATTTTTAGATAAAAGTAATCAATTTGCCTAGTTTATTGAGTATATTTGCAAAAAACTTTTATAAACCTAGTTTCACTGATATCTGATTCACCTACTTCAACTTTTGCAGAGTTATCTAATTAAAATTTTACCTAGTAAATTTATTGGGTAAAGTATTTTCACCAAGTACCCGGTAAAAAAAACAAGTTACCTGGTATAAAAACTAGGTAAATCCTATTTTCATTTAAAATAGATTATTCAGGGATTTTAACCTATAAATAATCTATCCAAGGTGCTTTTAGTGCAGCCAAACGCGATCACCTTGTTTACGTTCATACTCAAAGTACTACCTGGTATAACTTGTATACCAAGTATAACTTCACACAGTTGAAGACAAAGCTAGTTTGCCATCACTACTACAGAGAGTATTATTTATTAGCCAACCACTGCTTGAATAATGTAAACTTTGTAATTTTCAGAATCTGATAACACAATATAGAACAAGAATCAGTGCTTCTTTGCAGCAAGGAGGTTTTGATCTTGGTGCTGGGGGAGGAGGCATTTTATCAAGGTCAGAATTACAAGATCAATTGCTGAAGATAACTACTGATAATGTGAGCCTATTTATCTTACTGATATATCATGATTTCTGTTTTTATCAAATTTTTTCTTCCAAAATCAAAACTACTATCCTGAACATGTAGCATCTAAATTTTCTAGTTTGGAGTTGTGATGTCGCAATCGCATATATGGGATTCCTAAGTTATTTTTTGTATATTCTTATATTCCTTTGAATTGATTTATTGTACGATTAATTAAAATGTGTGAACCTCAAGTTGCTAAAATTGCTATGAATAGAGCAAAATGTCTTCAGAAAGTAGCCGTTTTACACATATATTGAATTTCAAAGGTTATTTGATTTGAAATGTTTCTCGGCCATTTGGATTATTATTAGTATTTACTCAAATTCATATTTTTTTTTTTATTCCAGTCCTATTTTATTAAAAATTTTATAATATTATAAAGCACTTTCATAGTTCAAATTATTACAAACTGAGTTTTAATTTTGATTGATCCGGGGTACGTAAACTACCCCCCTTTATGCCTTTGTGGATCTGTATGCAGTAAGTGCAGGGATACATTAGCAAGAGTTAACTATGAACGACTAAGGATGTCCAAGGTCTTGCATCACACACAAATTTATTTCTCTAACGTTTCGTCTCATCAAAGTCAGACTTCTTCAGACAAGCATTTTTAAAAAATGTGATAAAAAGACAAATCCTGTGATAAGTGTCCAGGTTTATTAAAATGTATTGGTACTGATAGATTGTCATCTTTCTTTTTTATATTTCTCATATGTTCAGTGATTTTCCATTTAAAATACCATACCTTTTTTTCCACATACTGTATTCCACATTTGTGACACGATATAAGGTGGGTGACATTTTCCGAATTACAGGTGATAGAATTCAAACTGTCGTCCCGTTTGGTTCCCTTGAAATTCATGACTAATATCTTTTGGGTGTTGGGGGAAAAATCTCTTAATTGTTTGTTTTTTTCTAAAATATACTCGTAGTCTTTAAATATTTTTTGGTAATTCGGCTTTGTTGGGTAGTAGTCACAGAAAAATTCAGGATTCTAGAAATGTGGCTAGAAAACATGCTCAGCATTCGAATACTCAACAGAGTCGAGTACACACATACATTGCAATAGAAAAACTTTTTAGGTGCAACTTTTACCCGAAAAACAAAAGAAGCATATTTTATCTCTATCATAGGATATCTAGAACCACATCGTATGAACATAAAAGAAGTGTAGACCCATTGAAAACATTTCAATCTTAGTACATACAATAAATCAAGCTAAAGACAAGCATGAAATTAGCCAAATCCATGCTTGGTTTGTCACTTATTTCATATTTTTTCGAGCCGTATTATTGATCATCTCTTTCTATCACTCACCAACTGTTTATTTGTTTTGCTCAATGTGATCAATTGTTTACTTCAACACATTTCTCTCTCTTCATATTGCATGTAAATGTCTTTTTGTTTTCAAATATGTCTGTCTTGTCTGAAGAAGTCTGACTTTGGTCAGAAGAAACGTTACAGAAAAAATTTGTATAAATGTAAAGCAAGACTTCTCCAGTTAGTATTAGTTTGTGTTATTCATAGAGTCAACTTCGAGAAAGAAATGATCGATTGTTTCCAACGACTTGAACAAGTGCAAGAAAAACTAACTGATATTGCCAAATCAAAATCTGAATTGTCAACTAAGCTAGTTGCAAGTGAAGAAGAAAAACTGAAGGTTTGTCATCATAAATTGTGATCATAAGTTTGTAAATATAAGATTATGCCGAATGCTCTCTTTACAATATTTACAATATTATTTTTCAATCACTGAAACCTCCAACCATGTGACGTGCCCCTGCTAACGCTATGTTTGATGGAAACAGTAACTACTACTATTGTGACTTTACCTCTTAAGTGATTGATTGCATGTTTTGGTCCTGGCAGTATTTCCTCTGTTATTCTAAAATTTCTGTCAGCGATTTTGTTATAAATTTTTGAAAGGATGTAAACTTCCGGATACCTGGGGATGTGGAACCTTCATACCAGCTTTCAAAATCTCTGATCAAATAGAGTTTGCTGTTAATAAAATTTCAGGTCATTTGGAGTCGCTTTGCCTTCTTAATGACAAGTAGTACAAGTAGTATGGTTTCAGCCATTATCATTTTACTGCCAACTCACCGGCAATAATAGATAGGAAAATATTTAGAATATAAGGAATATATTTAGCATTTCAAGCCCAACTTTCTCATATGAAATCAATAACATCAATGATATGCATGACATAGTGATGTACATTGACTATACAACTCTATTTTCCGCAATAAAAAATCTGCTGCTGAAGCCGCTTGAATCTGATTTGGCCTGAATATATAACTGGGTTAACACTTGAGCATGTATATCTTACCTTGGAAAGACAAAAATTATACTGTCAAATGCTACACTGATCCACATGAATTCGCTTTCCGGTTCTACTTCGTTAATCGAATCGTTAAATATTCTACTTCTCAATCTCACACCTGAAGATATTTCATTCTAAGTTAGTAGTTTGCAAAAACACTTTTAAATTAAATTTTGAACATCGCAATGCTGATTCTGATTATTATTATTTCTTAATAATCGGAAATATGTTATGGCAAACTCACTTTTTTTCAATTTACTAGGTTTCAAAAGGATTGGTTGAATTGCAACTTGAGAACAACAGATTATCAGAAGAATATGAAGCTGAAAACTTCGAATTGAAAAATAAAGTATTGTTTTATTGATATTTAATCTTAAATTAAAATACTAAAACTTCCATTAATGATTTTGGTTACATTAGATTTGACCGATTTTGGGTCATTATTTGCTCCTGTTATCTTGCTTATTTTTGTTTAGATTCTTGTATTGGAAAATCAACTTGTTGAATTTGAACTTGAGAGAGATAAATATAGTCGAAATCATGATGTCACTGCAAAACATACAAGGCATTTGGAGGAAAGCCGAAAGCAAATTGCCGACGAATTTGTTCAACTTAAAACAAAAACGCTTGATTTGGAAAAAGATTTGGAGAAACAAGTGTGTTTTTTTTATAATTTTCCTATGGTTCGAAGAAAGGTATATACTGATATTGATCTACTCATTTTTCACCTAATATTATTCAAATTCATCTTTTTGAAACATAAGATTATCATATCATTTATCCTTGTAATTTATTCTACTCTGAATTTTCAATATTTACTCAGGTAAAACGAAATGATGAAATGAGGAATGAACTTGCAAAATTAATTGACACAGAAGCAGCATTGCTTGATTTACGCCACAATGTCGACAAGCAAAGAGAAGTGGAAGATGCTGCTGTCAAAGAGTTGGAGCGTGCAAGAAATGTACTTCATTCTGTTGATACTGAACCTAATACATTCGGGGCACAGCAGAAGCATGGGAATGGTGTGGCTGCGGAAGTTAGAAAAATGAGAGATATAAGACATGGTGGAGTTGTGAAACATGCTGATGACTCGCACGGACGTAACCCAAAATCATTAGATACAGATGTAAGTTCATATCACTGTACAAAATCATTGGTTGAAATTTAAAGGGACGAATTACAAAAGTGAAGCATTTCATTGCTATGATATTGAACTGTGATAGTAGACTGAAGTAAGTGGTATCGATCTAAAAACTGGGTACTTGACTTCTTTTAACCAATACTATTCAATCCAGTTGAAAAGGATGAAAATGTTTACATTGCTCACAACATTCGAAGAGAAAAAAGATAATGTCTAGCTAATCAAGAACTCACTTCATCTTACCACTGTGTTCAATATTTTTATGTCTAGTAAGTCCAGAACCCCTTTTACTGCGCCACTGTATTCATCATTGTGTAGTGGAAGATAGTCTCAACATTATTATTTCAGCTTTTGGGCAATTACAAATTTTTTTCTCTGGATGACGACGTTATTAAGAACATGAAATCGGCATATGATGAGCAAACAAATAAACTTGAAAAAAGTCTTCTTCAGCTTAGATCCCAGCTTTCAGCAGCTTATGAGACTGTTCGGGCTGCTAATAAGAAATGTGCGGAGCAATCAGCGGTAGGTTATGTATTATTTAATGTTAGCAATTCAAGTTCGACTATATTAATTTGATCAGATGATGGTTTAAGACATCCGTTTGATTGGTTCGATTTTGCAAATATTGACGGTTATGCACTAAAAATTGACAACTTATGTTTGTTTGGATGACCAGCAAATTTTTTAACCATGCACATCGTAGATTAAAATAAGCTGAATTTCTGCGCATTCCACGTTAATATAACTGTTGGGCAGATTTCAACGAAATAATCCTCAGAACTGGTTTTGGACAAATTATGTTGACTATTAATAACTTTGTAGTAGACATTGACGATTAACTACCGGTACCCATTTTATTTCTAGGATATTGATTGCAATCTTACAACAAAATTTTAGTCATCTCATTTTTATATACTTATCCATCAACAACAGGCTTTAACCATTGCTCAAGATGGCTTCAAAAAATCCAAAGATGAGAATATTGAACTTCAGCAAAAAATTAAGGAAGCAAATCAAGACTATAGAAAGAGGATGTGGAAATATGTTCAAGATATTGCGGTATTTTCAGTTACAATATTTTAAGAATACTGTTATGTTGTAAAGTTACTTTTCCGAACAATTAAAAAAGTTTTGTGGTCCACACAAAATGTTTTCGCAGGCCGTGTGTTTCAGATCCCTGATTGAGGGTGATAATAAACGAAATTGATTTTCTAATTTTGAAAATATCTATAAAATTTAATTTCATTAGCAAATCTTATTGGCTCATATGAAGTTAATTTTTTTTTAAAAGTTATCAAAATTTTCAATCTAAAGTGTAGAATCAAAATAAATTAATTATCCCCGTAGGGAAAATGGTCTGAATCCCTTAGAAGTTGTCAATACATTTATAAGAATGGAAAAGGGGAAATGAGGTGAATAACGAAGTACCAGGTAACAGCTTTACCAGGAAGAATTCATCTCAATTCCGTTTTTCTTTTTTCTAATTCATTTCAATTGTTCTTTTTCGCATGTGCCGACTGGAATTGTATTTCAATTCAATAAATTGAAGTTTAGAACAAATATAAATTTCCTACTTTTTAATATCTGTAAAACAGGAATTCATGGATGCGGATAAACCTGGTACAGACGGAAGAAAAAGAGATTCAATGAAAAAATATATTGATGGAATGATGAAGGTATTTGTAGCTGTGAGAGTATGTGTATACTACGCAGTAACTTTTGCCTCATAAAGCATGAATGTTGAAAATCAAGTTGACATCGGGTCTAACGCTTTTCTTGTCAAGCCCCAGTAAAAGTTTTGTGAATCTGTTCAATGCAAGCCACCAATAAATGTTTTCGTTTTTCTAGAAAAGAAAACAAACCACTTTCGACTAACACCAAGGTGTGAAGGGATGTTACAAAATATAATAATGACGTCGTTATCCGTGAATTTATCAAATTTTTCCCCTGATTATTTTATGTTGAGATATATTGGGTAATAATATTTCATTGAAATTCACTTTCATCAAGGCTGGATTCAGCATCTAAAAGAACATCAAAACCCACATGTATTACTCACTTTCTCTTTGGAATGATTTCCCCTTGGTGCACTCGCTGGTACAACATTTTTTAAGAAGTTCTAAATTGCTATTGAGTGACAGTTCTTCTTTCTAGGTTCTATTTGCAGCAAATTGTTATTTGAAATGTAACTTTAAGTCCTGTGAGTGCAAGCTTTAACATTTCCTTACTTGCGGCCATGCTTGGAGCAAGTTTTCAGTAGAAGAATAGCCCCCAAACTTCTTAGATATGTTACAAGTTTGATTGGGAGTCTTCCCCGACACTCTAATGCTATGACCATACATGCTAAGAATTAACATATTTGTTGCATTTCTGCCAATAGACAATGAAGGATTGAATGCACATAATAAAGTTTAAATTTTACTGAATTTATAACGTTGTCAGTGCCAGGTTCTCAAATTTTATATATGTTTTCGAATTACAACATTTAAAGCTTGGCTATCATCATCTGGCAAATTTGCACAAAAGGCATCCAATCCATCCAACAAATAATTTTAGATTCTTTTTGAAACCTAAATTGGAAAAGTTGAACAACTTAAGCAAGAACAATGCTTAAGTTTGATTTGTCAGGAATCTGGCTCCGAGAAGAGATATCTAACCCTTATACAACTAGTTTACCAAAAATGCTTAAAAATATATAACTGCATAATAAAGTTTAATACAGTAATGGGTGTGATGGCAATTTTTTTGTGAATGAGACCAAAAATTGATTAATCTGATCATTGAATGTTTGCCTTGTATGAAAAATGAATTAAAATTGAAAACTAGGCAAAATAAATTATCAAGATTTACCTAATCGCTCTAAAAAGTCTGTTGCATTTAATATTTGCGCCATGGAATGAACATCATTATTAATGAATTTTTAAATTGTGGAATGTTCACAAGAATAGTTTCTTGCTTTCATTTGATTTTTTCATTTGAATTTTTTTAAAAAAAATAGAATTTTTTTAAAAAAATTTTAATATTTTTTTCGAATTTTTCCACGAAACCAGAAATCCTTACAGAAAAGTATGAAAAAAATATATGATTATGGGCCAAGATACATAGCACAGTAGAAAATCAGTTTCTTTTTTTGACAGAATAAAAAAAACCATAAATTGAAAAGATTATTACTTTTGCTTAAATAATATTCATCCCCTATATAAAAGGTTTAATGATAGTTAGATGTGGTTTTCTACAGTACCGGTACATAAAATTCCATTTTATCAAATTCATTAAATAGATTCGCAATATTTTTACTTGCGTGATCATAATATTTTGTTTTTAATAATAATCATTGAAGTTGAATTTTTAGATCGGTGTGGAATGATCGATGTTGAGTAAAAGACATACAAAGGATGTAGTTCCTTTCTAGTCTTTGAGAAAAACACATAAATAAAGCAATCTTAAAAACTGGACAACTTTCAGATTTGCTTTTCCTCTTTAAGCATGACGGCATTCACATCTATGCATCATTAGACTTCCAAAGATTCCTTGACTTGACTACCAAGCACAAGAAACCACAGCCATTAGAGCAATAGTGTGTCTGTCATGTTGCATCAAGTATTTTTGGGTGAATAGAACCATATAGTGTCAAATGCCTTTTAAAAAGTCATCTGCTTTTATAGGAAATGAAGTCTGCATTCCATTCAAGAGAAGATCAACTGAGTAGTACAGCAAGAAGTAACAGGAAATTGGCGAAGAACATGATACAGAGATATGAAAAACTACTGATTGCTTACAGGTAGTGTCTTTCAGAAACAAACAAAATAATTTGAATTTTAGTGGGACTAAATAATATTAAAATTGTGAAATAGTCCTAAAATAAATACTGAATATCAAACACCCTAATTTCACTATTCTAGTATGAAAAATGAAGTCACTCAGAATTCTAAATCCCATTCTTACATTTAAATTGCGTAACGTTTCAATTAGCATATTTGCAACGAATAAAATGCCAAATCGGCATCGCCAAAAATGAGTAGCCAGATATTGGTGTAAGGTGAGAGGTTAATTCAAAATTGGTTTTAAGTTAACATATAATTTACTGCAAAAAACATATTCTGTGTTTAATTCTGGACTGGTTGGAATAGAACACATTTAATCATCTGTACGTAATAATACTGCAATATGAAAGAAATGGCTGAAGGTGTATTTATGTCAGGCAGCAGTTTGCAAGGCAATCCGATTGACCAACATGAGCGTAATATGTCACCAGTGTCTACTGTCTCAACAGCATCTGATGACCCTCACTCACATATGTGAGTACCGATGCTTGATATGGTAGCCATGCTGCAAACATTTAAGAAGAACATTTTATCCTCTGCGAAGGAGATCAATTACATGAAAAGGATCATGGGGAAAAGATTTGAAGAGCAGGGTGAACATTCTGATTTATTAGTACAGGAAAATGTCGAAGCAGTTTCTCATGTGGGAGAAAATCTGAATGCATTATCCAATTTAGAAGAATTGAAAGACACTTGTAACTCATTATATCAGAATAATACTAAAGCACGTACAGTTTATGGAACAACAGAAAAGCAATTGATGTATTAATTTGACTTATGAAATGCATTGCTAGTTTGGTAAATGTCTCTATAACACATGAGATCTCAGCAACTCACAGACTGGTAATGAAAATCCAAAACAACTCTGACTGGGACAGTATAACAGCGTATAGGGCTGACGATTACAGTCCAGAAGAATCCTGTGCTCCACCATGCAATACAAAACTTAACCTGGTATTATTGTCAGGTTTTGTAGGCAAGATAAAAGAGATGGGATATTTAGAAAGAAAAATAAACCTATTGAATGAAATTTTATGATGATAGTAGCATTTTTATTAACGAAAAACCCGATTGATTTTCAGTGCCAACGTTTCATTGCGTTAAGCAGGCCAAAAACTTAAAGGGTCACAAGTACCGTATGCATTTATCTAAGGGAGCTAAATTTATTAAAATTTCCAGCATGAACGATATTTGTGTCGTAGTCACAACCAGTGTTCTATTGACATCATAACATGAAAACGATTATTATTCGTTGCTTCATCTTGCCTTGATGACCATGCACCGATCCACTTCGTTTGTCATGGAACTTATCAAGTATTATGCAGTGTTGTTCGTATTCAGAGAAGTAAAATTATGAATTATTTTTCTGGGGCACTTTTTCTTGAATATATATATATGTATGATCAATAAAATGCAAAATACTGGCAACGTTGTATTAGTAGTCAAAGCAATATGATTTTCAATATGATACAAATTAAAATGAAATTCTGCATACTTAAGTGTGATGTTTTTTTCTTTTTTATATGAAAACAGAGCAATTCGAGAACAGCTTGAATCAATCCAAATTGCTACAACAAAGCAAGGAGAACAAACAGACGCTCAAGCGACACAAATATTTCCAGTTGTACCATATCCAATCGAGTTGGGACCTGATGAATCAAGTTTATCTGTGGATGAAAAAGAACTTCAATCAGCATTATCGATTGAGCTTGGTCATCTTCGACATGCAATGAGAGAAGCAAAAAATGAATTGAAGGTGGCAAAAGATGAATTGGATAGATTTCGAAAAAAAGAAAAACAGTATGTTTTAACTCATTTTGAATCTTATTTAATATGTTATTTTAGTCATGGTATTATCCACTTGAAATAGTCCAGCCTGGGAGTGTAAATAAAAAAAAATTAAAATAAGTTTTCAAGCTATTCCATAAATATTGATAAAACTAAATATGCAGGAAATGGAATTTGTTATTGCATGTGATATACATACCTAAGGAAAACAAAAATATTTTTTCAGGTTTCCCCAGACACTGGGTCACACATTTCCTTCAAAATTTTCAAATTTATCAGATATGAACAAAAATATGCAGGAATTTACAAAGAGGACTCAGGTATTGTTGAATACTTTTTTTCAAATAGAGTTCCATTGAATGTTTTAATTTTCACATACCGACGTTAATTTTCATATTAACATTGTTTTTGTAGGTTGAATTGGAAAAAGAAAGAGCTGAACTTCTGACACGAGCAACAGTTGCAGAACAACAAATAGCTGAGCAACAGGAATATATAAGTACACATCTTATAAGGTACAAATAAGATTTTTGTAGAAAAATTACAGATAAATGATTATACGGCCAATCCAGTGTATGATTTCAACTACATAAGCATTATTGTTTCATTTTTGCACGTTCATGATATGTTTCTTTGATCTCATAGTCATACCCTGATCCAATTGTAATATTTTCAAATTGCTTTTCAAATAGCCCTTGTTTCATATTTAGATACAAACAAGAAATACTGCGTTTGAGAAAGATTCTTTCGGACAAGGGAATCAATGTTGGAGGTCGAATAAGTCCAGAACCGCTTGTTTATAGTGGAAGATATGATAGAAGAACTTTAAATCCACATATTACACATAAACCATGAAAAATCTGACAAGACTAGTGAATCATTTTTAGCGATGATAGAAATGTCAGATTGTATTAACTTCTTCCATAATGACGAAACATAAGCCAGAGACAAACCGAGACTTATCCATCAGTGCTCATATTCAACAATGCATTAGTCATAATATGTAAAAAAAATTTAAAGACAAGGGTTTGAGATTTTACTGCAGAAAACAGTAACATATGTAAGTTTTTTCTCATTAATCAATATAAAAGTCGAAGATCAGAAAAGTAAGACAGGATAATTGCACAAGGTCCTGTTGACCTGAAACAGTGATGTGTGGCAAAAGTCATCAAAGAATAATAAAAAAGCGGGAGAGAAAAATCGAGAATTCTATGACAAATCATGATCTCTTGCCAGTTCCAAGTCAAGGTAGAGGTTTTTGCTTGACTATTCACTGATTTTTCAGGCATATGAATATGGTTGGACTCAGGTGAGGAGTCCAATAAACCTCTCGGACATAGACTATCATTTAAAAAAAGTTATGTTAGATGCCAGTGGTGGTGTCACCAAAAACTTTATTATCATGTTATTTATGCATGCAGTAACAGGTGAACTGAAATTTTTTTTTTCGGGAGTGATTTTAAAAATAAAAACCGGTCTCGAGTTTTTAATCATTTGTATGCAACAACCCACCAATCAACTGTGGGAAGCTGGCATTCCTTACCGTGGTACTTTTATAAATGTTTACTATATTTTTGATTTGACGAATAATTTTCAGTTCAATAATCAATGGTGGAAGCATGAAGCAATAACTGGACACGGACAGGAGAAGCATTTTAGTGATTTTGAACGCTGATGTGCAGAATATTACAACATGTTGCTTTGTTGCACTTAGTCTTCACTGAATGTTTTTTTAGTCACCAGAATTGCAGAAAATATTATTTTCAACAAATGTTTGAACCTGTAACAATTTCAGTGATGAATTTCAATTTTATAATAGCTTTTGTTTTCTCATAAAATTCCCCTTCTCTCCTTCAAAAAAGGTTTAAAAAAATAATGGTTCATAAGTTTAATTTTTATAAAATATTCCACAAGGTCATCGTCCCTCTAACCATTATCTTTTTCTTGATCCAATACCTATACAATCTTACACTTCAAAACTGATATAACTGGTATATATTTGCTTTTTTTTGCAAATTTTAGAAGGGACAAATAGCTTAGTCTAGCCTGCCATCCTGTACTATATCATTTATTTTGTCTTCCTTTCCCATATTTATCTTAAATACCTACCTCAAGGTCGGTAGCTCTTGGAATGGTAGAAACACTCCCCTTCTTTAAATTCAGGAAAATTTTCACCAAATTTCAGAAGATGTTAGACACAGAGTGAGCACAATTTGCAAGTATAACTTTTCACATTCCTGTTTTTATTTAGAACAGTAAACCAACCATTCAAGTTTTGTTCTTACTTTCTGTTAGCATGATGCAACTGATTCATCTTCTTTCCACTTGTGTTCTGTATTTTATTGTACCGTGCTTTAGCATACAAGCTTAGTTATTGTTTACTTACTTCTCATATCAAAATTGTACTGCGGTCCTGATTTGTCATTTTCGTTGTACTGCATGCATTTGTAGTAGGTTTATAGTTGATATGCATTTCTAGATTTTTTATCAAACTATGTTACATCTATGCTTATCCGAGTAGGAATGTATTACATGAATCATGCCATGAGATCTTGATTCATTTATAGTTTCTAATTAATATAATGTGAATTAAATAGAACCATAAATTATATATATATATATATTCAGAAATGAAACATTAGCAATAGACATTCAGTAGGACAGACTGGCAGATGTCAGTTACATTGCTACTCGGACACTCAGAGCCTATCATCAGAAGAAAAATTAATAATATTGCATTATTTCATGATATAGCACATTCTAGAAAGTTATAACAGCTCTTCAATTATCTAATGACAAACAACAAATAATAAATAAAGGTAGAATTAAAGTACCGCTATGAAATCATGTTATATTGAAATAAGATATTGTTTTCATTCCTCTGGGGAGGAGGAATGACAATATTGCTAAACTACATTAGGAACAAGGGTGTTTAACATGCAACTCAACTTACATAAATATCTTTTGTTATTTAGAGAATCATGTTAAACTTAGTTTTATGAACAACGCTCGTCTTACTAATAGTTGTGTTTTGCTTCGAATTTAATGCTTGGATGACCAGCCAAAATTATTTTAGAAACCCCTGATAGTTTTTGTTGGTTATTTGTATATTGGTATATGAGATGCATGGCTGTTAGAGCAAGATGTAACTAGTAGTTACGTGAACCATCAGCAATCAACTCGCTGATGATTATCTGACAAAGTAAGTCAAATACCAGCTGTTAACCTAAACAACTTATGTGTGTATTTAGCGTCCTTTTTTATGGCCACTGTATAATATCAAATTAAATTTATTTCTCTTTTGATTCAACCCATTTATTTGGGCTATATCTTTTTTACTTGGTGATAGTTGGAGTTCAATGTTCTTTTATGGTTTATATAAAGTGTAGTTTTATGCAATTTTCAACCAATTTACCTGGTGCAAATATTATGGATCATTTACCTGCTTTGTTTAACATTCAATTTTTAGAAAACATACTTTCAATGCAGTAATGTGCCTTTAAAAATATCAATGTAATAATAAAATTTTTAGTTAGTAGACTCTAGCTGGTATCATGTTGGTGTCAGAGGTTGAAGATCTCTGGTTCGAAGGCTCACCACTCACCACAGGATATAATTACTTGGATGGGCTTGTTTGAGTCTAAAGAAGAATATCTTTCCAACAACACTAATGTTTATCGTCCCAAATGGTTGGTCGCTAGTACAGGGCAGAGTACCTACCACCCTGATAGTCAAGCCAGAATAATTTACACACAATAGTGTGTCTATGGGGTGCCTGGTTGAGCCAATCGATAGAGTTGTGAATATGCATCTTTGATCGTCCTAACGTAGGTTCGAATCCTGTGATGATTATACGTCTGCTGGACACCTTGCCGGTGCGCTGTGATTCACCAAGAGGAAAAAGCTTCCTCCACTAACCATCTCCACACACTGGAAAATGAGGAATATGATGACAAAAACTCAATTCGCAATGGTGTCTGCACGAGAGATTGTGATTCGCCATATGCTTGAGCCGCATTCTCGGATTTTCTCTACCGCAGGATAAACATGAAATCCTACATTATCCGGGTCTAGTGAAGTTTAGTACTATATTCCCGAATGTCATTAAAATAAAAACTGGCAGAATATTCTCATCCTAACTAGGGAACGCCAATGCTGCAAGAATCTGGCGTTGTCTACCGGGTTAGGATGAGTCGCTTGCAACATGGGAAATTATTATGATAATCGGATATATGGTACTAAACTTCATGAGACCCCATTATCCTGCTCAAACAGACAGAAGATGTCAGATTTAGGACTGCAAACATGTTTTATTGCACCCACAGAAAATTGTACAGAGTATTCCATCCAGTGAGATATCACTTAACAATATGATAACACACATGTTTTATTGCAACTGAGGAGAATTGTATCAGCCACAAGTGAGATTGCTCCCTGTACCATGGCACGGCCAGGGAAACTTGAAATGTCATGGATTTCAGGTAAAGTCAGGGAACTCTATATGGAAAATAAAAACGGAGATTGCAGGTAAAAATTGTACTTAGGAAGAGCGCAAAACAGAATATCGAAAAATTTCATAAAGAAACGGATAATACTTTTTATGGTGTGATAATATGATGTTAAGTATTTCTCTTGAAGTGCTTTAGCGTCTGTGGTTGAAGCTAATAGGTGATTACTTTTATGTAACTTTCATTTGTGAATTAGTTAGGACGTGAAAGAATATTGCCATTTGTGTTCACCAATACGAGTGCAATTTGACTGAGAAATATTGTTATCGTGAGAAAGTGAACTTGAAATTTCGCGTATTGTGACTTGTATTTTTGAATACGCTTCGAGCTGCGAATCTGATCGTCATGCCACCGGCAAGGCTGGTAGTACGGTACGGTACGGTACGAAGTTCGGTATACGATTGAATTTTCCGGTACACGGTACGATTCATTTTTCAATTTTCGTACTTGGTACGGTACGAAGTTCGGTATTTATTTCGTACCGTACCGTACTCTTTTTCGTACCTTCGCATTACACTTTATTCTTCTCAAATGAATTTTAAAAAATAATTTCATTTAACATCTATGCCGTTTCATAACGGGGCGCTGATAATATCAATTGTGTCTATCAAATAATGTTTTAACTGAAGGGCAATTTTAAAATGATTAAAAAGCGGCGCAGGTATGGTAATAAAAATGCAACTGATTCACTTGAGTGATTAGATGAGCTATGTCGTATATCGCCTGTAGTGGTGTAAAACTTTGTGATTGCGTGGAAACACATATAGGCCGATTGATATGTGACGTCTTGATCTGAATGCATTTTTTCCGTAATAACGAAAGTTGTGATAGCCCAATTAAAATCGACAAGATAAGCAGCATTCATAATACTAAAAATCATATGCCCGAATATATCAACTACAATGGCGGATACAGAAAAAAAATTGGGGGGGGGGCACATTTTTTTCCAACATGCAAACACAGGCTTTCAAATTTTACAAAAAAATTAGGGTGCTGGAGGCGCGCAAAATTTTATTGAGAACGAAACAAAAATACATGTTTTAAGAGTGAAATAAACATTACCGGAAAATGTATCTGCGAGCCGGAAGCCCGCTGAAATTTTTGTAGAAATTGAATAAAAATTTTCACTTTAAAGGCTAAATGCTACGAAATATACAAAATTAATTAGGGAATATTGCGCAACGCAGGCGCGCGAAAAATTTTATGAAAATTAAATTAAAAACTCTCTCCCCCTGACCAACTATGCAACTAAGCTATCCAGTAACCACCGCTATTACGTTTTGTTTGTACTCTGACACGCAGTATATTATCAGAGCAGAAACATCAGAATATAAAGATATATTTAGGCTGTTTTGAGTTGAATGTTAGCTGATGTTCATCTTAAATAGAAGATATATTTTGTAAAACACAGCCAAGTCACAATATAGACAATGGCATGTCGGGAATACGTCTTCTGGTAGGAAAAAATAAATAGCATTATTCAGTAATGTGAAGAGAACGTAAATTGCACCAGAAATACCAGATTCAAAATGTACTTATAACCATGCCTTCGAATGACCGCACGAAACCCATGTGTGGTGCACAACGAACATTCTTTTGTTAGCATTTCTTGTGACGACGCAATGCAAGATTTTTTCGCGAAAACTGTGCTCATCCTACCACCATTTATGTCTACCATTCTCATATTATACGCAATGTGAACAATGATATTGGGGTGATATGGGGGTGAGATATGCTTAATTACGCGCATGTTTCACTGTCCTGGATTTTAAACCTGATATCATAAACTGCATCACTTTGATGTAAGATGTTGGTGACGTTTCTTGCGGTGGCCAGATCCTACAAATAAAGCTGATTTGGACATTGGTAGTTGGTACGGTACGAAATTGCTGCCCAGCGAATCGTACCTGTTTTCGTACTGGTACGAAATTTGGTACGATAAATGAAAAATATTAATCGAACTTAATTTCGTACTGGTACGAAGTTTGGAAAAAATAATATCGTACGGTACGGTACGAAAAATTTTCGAAAGGTACGGTACGAAGTTCGGTACGAAATTATTTTGCTAGTTCGAAGTACGATAAAAATTTCGTACCGTACCGTACTGCCACCCTTGGCCACCGGTACGAATGCCGTTATTCGCCAGAGGTCGGCGGGACGCCTCGCCGGTGCACGGTGGTGCTTCTACCTTCCTCAACCAACCAGGTCCATGCACAAGAAGAATCAGAAAAATGATAAGCCAAAATATTATACGCGTGAGGACTGCGGGACGCCTCGCCGGTGCACGGTGGTGCTTACGGCTTCCTCCACCAACCAGGTCAATGCACAGGAAATATGATAAGCAAGCTAATCCCTTCCCCCCCCCCCCCCCCCCGCTTTCCTCTCCTGCAGGATAAAAATGAAATCATATCCCTAAATAGATGAGGTTTTTGAAAGCGTCGAGGATACTGGCCAAAAATTATTATTACAATCAATTAGCGACCTTTCCGGATTTAATTCACCAACGATGGTTTGGTATTGCCCGATTAGCCCAATCGGCACCAGCCAGAACCATGCAAAGGAAAAATGTCAACCCAATTCGGAACTGGCGTGGTTCACCATATGATTAGGCCGCATTCTGGACTTTCTCTTCCGCAGGATAAAATGAAATCATATCCAAATTAAACTATTCTATGAAATTTTATAATGAATTTTACAACTCTACCCTCTAGCAATAATTTGGCGTATTAATACTGCTCATTCTAACGTTTTCAGAATTTTTTTTAATTTTGTCCCATTCATTTTGGGTAAAAGTTCGGTTTTGTGGGCGCAATGGCATAGCTGTTAAACATGTTGACATCGCAGGTTGGAGACCTCGGGTTCGAGTCCGGCTCGTTGATCAATGCTCAGCCCAGGGTGTCGTAATTTGGGCATGCTAAGACAGGTAAACATAACATTTTTCCAGCAATTGTAACCCTGCCCGTATATAAGTGGCCTCTAGTACAGGGCATTGGGGAGGGGCTAAGAAAAGATTTATTGAAATTATTAGTTATGCTGGGCTAATTGTGTCGATTCTTTTTTAAAAGCTAGTTCAGATCATTGAATATAAAGTAATTTTAAATTTCTATTATTTTTATTTATTTAGTTATTTTTTGGTTGCAAATCTTGCATCATTTTTAAAGGCATTTGATGATTGATCCAGTTCACTATAACGTTTTCGGGGCGTCATCGGTTTAGTCTGTGGGTGGTGTGCGGGAAAGAGCTCATTCCGTTGCACATGTCTGGGAATTGGATTTGTTTCCATTTATATAAAGAAGTATATCAGATATTGATAATCTATGATCCCCCACTTAGATTCATCTTTTGTTTTCGTGAAGAATATTCGCTGGCGGAGAGTTATTTCAACTGTGTATGACTGAAAACCTCGTGCATCTCAATCGGAATAGCAGGGTCTGTGCGTATGGTAGTAAACGAAAATGTCCATGTCGAGCGATTCACGTACTGGTACAACTATCCCAGTCCGAAATATTTTGATTAGCATGTGACACTGATGGTACGTACATTTGTGGTTGTTTCTCTGCAAATAGGATTTGTGGATTGGGATACAAGGGTGTGCCATTAAAGGGTCTATGTTGTCCTACTATCCATTCTGTCCTTTTTACGTATAAAAATAAAGGAACGTTCCAGAAACTATGTGGTCAGTGGGCAGATAATAATTAATATTTATTATTAGTTTGAATACAACTCTCGAGTGAAGTATTCAAACAAGCATGAGATGACTGTGAGGTGGCTTTCAATAATGTTCTTGACCTATGTTGCAATCACTGATTTCTAGCGTTAGCATTTTGCGTTGTTCGGCATCTACGGTATTGGAGTCATTTGGTCCAGAGTATCTCATTTTATATAATGTTAGATAAGATTTATATATTTCATTCGACATTTTAGTATTTTAATTGATCATCGTATCATTTGATTAGAGAGCAATCTAAAGTATTTATTGTTTAATTATCGAATTCCTGTCCATATTTCTGACAATCGTAATTTCTACCATGCTGCATTACACTTGCTGGGAATTTCCTAGTGGTGCGCTGTAGTATCTGCGTCCCTGTCTCTAATTTGCTTAATTGTGAGTTGTTATTTATACTGTTATTTATGTTCAGTGTGATTTATATTTAGGAGTTCTATATGTGGTGAGTCATACAAATAGACTTAATTTTGTTATCATCAGAATAAACCGGTGTTGCTGATTTTCATTACTGGATTAAACTTCAGTTTTACAACAAAGGGTGGACGACAACTGTGCTATCGGACTTGTTTAAATATTCCTGGTGATGGACGCACATCGAATCACAAAATATCGCTCCATAAGCCTAATCCCAGTCACTGCAACCTGTAGTCGCTGGTAGTGAGAAGCAAGCCCTGCTCTTTTCCTACACGAAGGAATAAACAGTTTTTCATCACCAGTCGGCCGAAATTGATCATTAAACTTACATTCTGGATGATAGCATTACAGAAAAAAATGCCGCATTTTACTGATTAATGTCACAAAATCGTTTGTACAAGATATTTTTTCAAGTATTTTACAGAGTTTGCTCTACATTGCAGAGTCGATCCATCTGTGGCCTTGATAAAATTCATTTGATTCATTTTTACTTCAATTCCCTCTAAGCAAAATTTAAAATAATAACTCAAAGTGAGCTGAATTGCTATAATAAAGTTCATAGAGTGGCATTTGTTATGAGTAGTAATAAAACAACTCGGCTTTTTCGAGTACTTTTAGTCATCTTTAACGACATAGACCAAAGTAACAGTCTTAAGTCAGCGCCTATTAGGTGCTGATAAAAAATAAAGCATGGGTATTCAGAATTGCAGAGAGGTGCCATTTATGAATAATAATAGATTTCAGTACAGTTCACAACAAAATCGTAACCTAGAAGCGGAGTTGAATATTGATGTAGATACTTGATAGTTATGAAATATTAGTATTTCACTGTCATCCTGTGGGAGACGAAAGCGTGAAATATGCCGAACAGTAAGTCGGGCCTCTTGCGCAGTTTTCATTCATATATTCTCATCTCAACCGTCATGCTGACATCCTATGAGTCATTTTAACATAGGAAATATTCTTTTAATAACCATAAATATGGCACCTTACTCAACATCATATCACCCAAACTTTGTAACCTAATATTTTGTATAGATATTCAACCAATGGCTACATAAAACCCACCCTTCACATGTGAAGTGTCCAGCTATCCAGTCGGGAGCGGTTCTTGTCAAGATTAATTTAAAACAAAGGATGATTTGAGAAACGTTGCCACAAAGAGAAACCAGGGCCTCAAATACTGTTGAATGTTGTAAAAATAAACTTTTCAAGTTCATGCTCATTTCACCAGTATGTAGGAAGCTAGCGTACCCGACCGACCAATGAATTAAGCGCCTATACGAAATTGATACGTTTCAATTTCATCACATGTTGAAGAGTGTATGTTTCAGTCTGCCAGTGTACTGCTGAATTGATACCGAATATAATGATATCAAACGTCTGCTGAATATTTCTCACAATTGAGTTGTGAAATGTATGTGCATGTTATGTATGTGTGCATGTATGGCTAAGTTACTCAATGTAATCATTTTGATCTGATCGTCATGGTGTTCGGTATATCTAAATCCTAGTTGCTTAGTTGCAGCTAGGGATGTCATTCAAATTATTAGTATTCTGAAAATTTGACTATGAAAAATTGATTTTTCCGTTTGAATCTAAACTGACATAACAGTCCTTTTTGATAAATCAATAAAGCTGTTATTTTTGATTGACCAAAATTGCAAAACAAACGGTAAACTAAATTGAATTTAATATATTTTTCAATTATTGTCAAAAATAAAAACATCGTTTGCACATCACCGGTTGAGTAATTAGATTCACTTAAATTTAAAGAATTAAGGTTATTCGGTATCACGTTGGAAACGCATGACGAACTATTTCGAAAACAACCAAATTAAAATTTATAATGAAAACTTAAACAATTTCCTTTTTTCCTATGACATGTGATTGTATTATTTTATGCCCAAATATGATAAGAATTATTTTCTTTTATTATTTCATCAGTCGGACAATTTCTCATGAGTCATATGTGATCAAGTATGATCGAGTGAACAAGGCGAGATTCATGGTTGAATAATATGTGACAGAATAAGTTTTCTGACTATGTTGTTTTATATAATTTTTTGTATATACCATGATCTTGCTTCAGGCGAATAACCACGCCTGTTTTTGTGTATAAATAAGAGTTGATTTGGTGAATAAAAATACATATATTCTTCCTAGTAAGAAGGTTCAGTAACGTCGTATTGTTTCATTTCTGGTTCGGGGTTAGGATCAGAAAATATTCATTATAGAACAGTGGGATAGAGGCTTACTCCCTGACTTCTATGTTGATCACTATATAATATATATATATATATATATTAATGCCGGATATGCTTTCTGCCATTTGTCCTCGCGCGGTGCTTCTCGTAACAATTGGTTGCTGTAACTCCCCCCCCCCACCTTAATATATATCCATATAAATGTTCGTATAGGTAAGGCCCAAAAGCGGTGTTCAAGAGTAACCAATCAACAGTCGAATGTATTCCTTACAACCACTTTCAAATAAATAGTAAATAGAAAATATAATGACAAGTGTGTACAACCAACTCCAAAAATATTGAGATTTACTGAGTATTCTCCAGCCGTAGTGACTAAGCCGAACAGAAAAAGATCATATCTTTCCAGCAATTGGTAAGTCTATAAGTGGCCGCTGTTTCAGGACCTTGGTCAGGGGGATCCACTTTAAGAAGTGCCTATAAAAAAGGACTGAAAAATACAAGGTTCAAAACTGTCACATTGGTAAGTTGGTTCAATGCAAAGTCGAAAGAACGTATACGCAGAGTTAACTGATCTTCACTTGAATGGCCCAGAGCTACTATAAAATAGTAGTGCCGCCAAATGCAATGTAGGCGAGAAATATCCTTTTTGGAACTGTACCACCATTGTGAAGTGTAGTGAGTGGCATCTGCTCTGGGATAAATTATATCACACATTTTTTGTTTCCTTGTGTTGCCTCTGACGAAAAGCAGGAAATGCGTTAGGGTTATTCTAAAGCCTGTGCAGTGGTTTTATTCCAATATCAGACCTTTGAATTATTGTTAAAGAATGAGGATAATGCTTTTTTGTTTATATCAGCATTAAGATCGAAGAACAAATATTCTCTAATTTCCGCAGATCTTACTCGTTAATTCAATGCCACTAATCAACTCATGTTGCAATAGCTTGGTTAGATCTATTGAATATCCCTCCAATAGTGGAGTGGCTGCTAGAGCATGGTTTTTTTCAGGGAAATTCACTCGGTTGAATTTATACAAAAATAATCTGATTTGATAATATTCTGTTATAAACACCAAATATTCCTACCTCGAAAAAAGAATATAAATATCCAAAGCCTCATCTCACTGCCTTTGTTTCTTTTTGTGTTTATTACAACAGTCAATGTAGCAGCCTATGATAGCGTGAAAAATTAAAACTGCGAAGGAAAATAAAACCCAGTCCCTAATTTCAATAAATAAAAATAACATGGTCACATTTTGCAAAGAAGGTAATAATTTGCGACTTTTGTCCGTTTGGCTGCTTCCCCAATAACGAGATCAGAAATGTCAGTTTTTTAAGGAGAGAGATTTTAAATGATAAGGCTTTGACGTCGCAATATGCGCCACAGGCAAAATCCTTTAAAAATGACATACTTCCACTGCTGAATAGCGGAAAAAATACAACATTTATCAGTGAAACTCAATTTTAGGGTTCAAAATGGTGAAGAAATCTGTTTCTGCCGATTTTTAAGCAATAAAATGTTACCAATATTATCTATATTAACTAACTATATTTTATTAACTATTTCATTTCCGTTTTGGCGGGAGGGGGATTTTGAAATATTTTGTGGTTTTCAAGGCTGGTGGGGGTAGATGGACATCCCCCATCCCCACTTGTAATCACGACTGGACTCCACCTCCTATTGTTGAATATAATCTCTACTTACAAAGCTACCCACATTTCTTGGACGTAACAAATAATTCCGATTTGTAGTTCAAACCGCGAGGCTTGGATATTTCCAATAACACTAAACTTGTTTGTACATAAGCCGACTAATTCTATAACTGATATATAAGTCGGTGGTCAAATGCCAGCTAAAAAACCTCCAGAAAATATTATGAAAATGAAATGATTCTGACTCGGACAATCGCGTTCAATGTCCAACTCAGATGAAACCAGGAAAGTAAATAAATGAACTTACTTAGACTTAAAATCAAGGATAATAATTCATGCACGCCTACACTTTATTCCTTGCATGATATAATACAATATTAATATCTGCTAAACATGGGAATTTGCCTAAATAAACATGTTTGTCAAGCATGAGTCACAGATGGAACGCGCTCCCAAAGCGCGGTCCATGTTTGGCTCATGAATGACAAAGTATAATTTTTAGTGCCATGTATAAGACAGAAGCATGGAGTCGTTACTTGCTTATTCATAAGGTATTACAAACATTGCAAGGTCAAAATATAGCGGATTTTTCAAAGTCATTGTCGTCTGATATTCTGTTATACTATTCTTTCAAAATCCCCTCCCGCCAAAACGGAAACGAAATAGTTAATAAAATATAGTTAGTTAATATAGATAATATTCGTAACTTTTTATTGCTTAAAAATCGGCAGAAACAGATTTCTTCACCATTTTGAACCCTAAAATTGAGTTTCACTGATAAATGTTGTATTTTTTCCTCTATTCAGCAGTGGAAGTATGTCATTTTTAAAGGATTTTGCCTGTGGCGCATATTGCGACGTCAAAGCCTTACCATTTAAAATCACCCTCCTTAAAAAACTGACATTTCTGATCACGTTATTGGGAAGCAGCCAAACGGACAAAAGTCGCAAATTATTATCTTCTTTGCAAAAAGTGACCATGTTATTTTTATTTAAGGAAATTAGAGACTGGGTTTTATTTTCCTTCGCAGTTTTAATTTTTCACGCTATCATAGGCTGCTACATTGACTGTTGTAATAAACACAAAAAGAAACAAAGGCAGTGAGATGAGGCTTTTTATATTTATATTCTTTTTTCCAGGTAGGAATATTTGGTGTTTATAACAGAATATTATCAAATCAGATTATTTTTGTATAAATTCAACCGAGTGAATTTCCCTGAAAAAAACCCTGCACTAGCAGCCACTATTGGAGGGATATTCAATAGATCTACCCAAGTTATTGCAACATGAGTTGATTAGTGGCATTGAATTAACGAGTAAGATCTGCGGAAATTAGAGAATATTTGTTCTTCGATCTAAATGCTGATATAAACAAAAAAAGCATTATCCTCATTCTTTAACAATAATTCAAAGGTCTAATATTGGAATAAAACCACTGCACAGGCTTTAGAATAACCCTAATGCATTTCCTGCTTTTCGTCAGAGGCAACACAAGGAAACAAAAAATGTGTTATATAATTTTATCCCAGAGCAGATGCCACTCACTACACTTCACAATGGTGGTACAGTTCCAAAAAGGATATTTCTAGCCTACATTGCATTTGGTGGCACTACTATTTTATAGTAGCTCTGTGCCATTCAAGTGAAGATCAGTTAACTCTGCTTATACGTTCTTTCGACTTTGCATTGAACCAACTTACCAATGTGACAGTTTTGAACCTTGTATTTTTCAGTCCTTTTTTATAGGCACTTCTTAGAGTGGATCCCCCTGACCAAGGTCCTGAAACAGCGGCCACTTATAGACTTACCAATTGCTGGAAAGATATGATCTTTTTCTGTTCGGCTTAGTCACTACGGCTGGAGAATACTCAGTAAATCTCAATATTTTTGGAGTTGGTTGTACACACTTGTCATTATATTTTCTATTTACTATTTATTTGAAAGTGGTTGTAAGGAATACATTCGACTGTTGATTGGTTACTCTTGAACACCGCTTTTGGGACTTACCTATACGAACATTTACATGGATATATATTAGGGGGGGGGGGTTACAGTAACCAATTGTTACGAGAACCACCACGCGAGGACAAATGGCAGAAAGCATATCCGGCATTAATATATATATATATTATATAGTGATCAACATAGAAGTCAGGGAGTAAGTCTCTATCCCACTGTTCTATAATGAATATTTTCTGATCCTAACCCCGAACCAGAAATGAAACAATACGACGTTACTGAACCTTCTTACTAGGAAGAATATATGTATTTTTATTCACCAAATCAACTCTTATTTATATACGAAAACAGGCGTGGTTATTCGCCTGAAGCAAGATCATGGTATATACAAAAAATTATATAAAACAACATAGTCAGAAAACTTATTCTGTCACATATTATTCAACCATGAATCTCGCCTTGTTCACTCGATCATACTTGATCACATATGACTCATGAGAAATTGTCCGACTGATGAAATAATAAAAGAAAATAATTCTTATCATATTTGGGCATAAAATAATACAATCACATGTCATAGGAAAAAAGGAAATTTTTTTACGTTTCTTAAATCAACCTTTGTTTTAAAATAATCTTGACAAGAACCGCTCCCGACTGGATAGCTGAACACTTCACATGTGAAGGGTGGGTTTTATGTAGCCATTGGTTGAATATCTATACAAAATATTAGGTTACAAAGTTTGGGTGATATGATGTTGAGAATGGTGCCATATTTATGGTTATTAAAAGAATATTTTCTATGTTAAAATGACTCATAGGATGTCAGCATTATGGTTGAGATGAGAATATATGAATGAAAACTGCGCAAGAGGCCCGAGTTACTGTTCGGCATATTTCACGCTTTCGTCTCCCACAGGATGACAGTGAAATACTAATATTTCATAACTATTAAGTATCTACATCAATATTCAACTCCGCTTCTAGGTTACGATTTTGTTGTGAACTGTACTGAAATCTATTATTCTTCATAAATGGCACCTCTCTGCAATTCTGAATACCCATGCTTTATTTTTTATCAGCACCAAATAGGCGCTGACTTAAGACTGTTACTTTGGTCTATGTCGTTAAAGACGACTAAAAGTACTCGAAAAAGCCGAGTTGTTTTATTACTACTCATAACAAATGCCACTCTCTGAACTTTATTATAGCAATTCAGCTCACTTTGAGTTATTATTTTAAATTTTGCTTAGAGGGAATTGAAGTAAAAATGAATCAAATGAATTTTATCAAGGCCACAGATAGATCGACTCTGCAATGTAGAGCAAACTCTGTAAAATACTTGAAAAAATATCTTGTACAAACGATTTTGTGACATTAATCAGTAAAATGCAGCATTTTTTTCTGTAATGCTATCATCCAGAATGTAAGTTTAATGATCAATTTCGGCCGACTGGTGATGAAAAACTGTTTATTCCTTCGTGTAGGAAAAGAGCAGGGCTTGCTTCTCACTACCAGCGACTACAGGTTGCAGTGACTGGGATTAGGCTTATGGAGCGATATTTTGTGATTCGATGTGCGTCCATCACCAGGAATATTTAAACAAGTCCGATAGCACAGTTGTCGTCCACCCTTTGTTGTAAAACTGAAGTTTAAATCCAGTAATGAAAATCAGCAACACCGGTTTATTCTGATGATAACAAAATTAAGTCTATTTGTATGACTCACCACATATAGAACTCCTAAATATAAATCACACTGAACATAAATAACAGTAAACAACTCACAATTAAGCAAATTAGAGACAGGGGCGCAGATACTACAGCGCACCACTAGGAAATTCCCAGCAAGTGTAATGCAGCATGGTAGAAATTACGATTGTCAGAAATATGGACAGGAATTCGATAATTAAATAATAAATACTTTAGATTGCTCTCTAATCAAATGATACGATGATCAATTAAAATATCAAAATGTCGAATGAAATATATAAATCTTATCTAACATTATATAAAATGAGATACTCTGGACCAAATGGCTCCAACACCGTAGATGCCGAACAACGCAAAATGGTAACGCTAGAAATCAGTGATTGCAACATAGGTCAAGAACATTATTGAAAGCCACCTCGCAGTCATCTCATGCTTGTTTGAATACTTCACTCGTTTAGTTGTATTCAAACTAATAATAAATATTAATTATTATCTGCCCACTGATTACACAGTTACATAGTTTCTAGAACGTTCCTTTATTTTCATACGTAAAAAGGACAGAATGGATAGTAGGACAACATAGACCCTTTAATGGCACACCCTTGTATCCCAATCCACAAATCCTATTTGCAGAGAAACAACCACAAATGTACCATCAGTGTCACATGCTAATCAAAATATTTCGGACTGGGATAGTTGTACCGGAACGTGAATCGCTCGACATGGACATTTTCGTTTATTACCATACGCACAGACCCTGCTATTCCGATTGAGACGCACGAGGTTTTCAGCCATACACAGTTGAAATAACTCTCCGCCAGCGAATATTCTTCACGAAAACAAAAGATGAATCTAAGAGGGGGAACATAGATTATAAATATCCTAAATATATTTGTTTATATAAATGGAAAAAAATCCAATTCCCAGACATGTGCAACGGCATGAGCTCTTTCCCAAACACCGCCCACAGACTAAACCGATAGTTATGACACCCTGGGTTGAGTGGTGGGCATTGATCAACGAGCCGGAATCGAACCCGACGTCTCCAACCTGCGATATCAACATGTTACATAGAATAGTTTAATTTGGATATGATTTCATTTCATCCTGCGGAAGAGAAGGTTGGGGTGAAGGTTTTTGACATTTTTCCTGTGCATGGTTCTGGTTGGTGCTGAAGCTGTATGCAGTGCTGACGTGAACCACCGTCCGACGAAGCGTCCAGCAAACCTCTCGCATATAATAATCACCCATTGAGGGTTCCGAACCTACGTAGGGACGATTAGATAAGTAGCACGAAGCGCATTCTCAACACTTCGCCGATTGAGCTAACCGGGCAACACCAAACCATCGTTGGTGAATTAAATCCGGAAAGTTCGCTAATTGATTGTAATAATAATTTTTGGCCAGTATCGGCGACGCTTTCAAAATCCCCATCTATTTAGGGATATGATTTCATTTTTATCCTGCAGGAGAGGAAAGCGAGGTGAATTATATTTCCTGTGCATGGACCTGGTTGGTGAAGGAAGCCGTAAGCACCACCGTGCACCGGCGAGGCGTCCGGAAGACCTCACGCGTATAATATTTTGGCTTATCCTTTTTCTAATTCTTCCTGCGCATGGACGTGGTTGGTTGAGGAAGGTAGAAGCACCACCGCGCACCAGCGAGGCGTCCCGCAGACCTCTGGCGTATAATCACCATTCCTCACGGCATTCGTACCAGCGGCATGGCGATCAGATCCGCAGCTCGAAGCATATTCAAAAATACAAGTCACAATACACGAAATTTCAAGTTTACTTTCACGCGATAACAATATTTCTCAGTCAAATTGCACTCGTATTGGTGAACACAAATGACAATATCCTTTCACGTCCTAACTAATTCACAAATGAAAGTTACATAAAAGTAATAACCTATTAGCTTCACCACAGACGCTAAAGCACTTCAAAAGAAATACTTAACATCATATTATCACACCATAAAAAGTATTATCCGTTTCTTTATAAAATTTTTCGAGCACGTTACTCCGATATTCTGTTTTGCGCTCTTCCTGAGTACAATTTTTACCTGCAATCTCCGTTTTTATTTTCCATATAGAGTTCCCTGACATTCCATGACTTTCCCTGAAATTCCATGACATTTCAAGTCCCCCTGGCCGTGCCATGGTACAGGGATCAATCTCACTTGTGGCGGGAACAATTTTCCACAGTTGCGATAAAACATGTGTGTTATCATATTGTTAAGTGATATCTCACTGGGTGGAATAATCTGTACAATTTTCTGTGGGTGCAACAAAACATGTGTGCAGTCCTAAATCTGACATCTTCTGTCTGTTTGAGCAGGATAGTATAGGATTTCATGTTTATCCTGCGGTGGAGAAAATCCGAGAATGCGGCTCAAGCATATGGCGAATCACAATCTTTCGTGCAGACAACATTGCAAATTGAGTTTTTGTCATCATATTCCTCATTTTCCAGTGCGTGGAGATGGTTAGTGCAGAAAGCTGATCACAGCGCACCGGCAAGGTGTCCAGCAGACATATAATCATCACAGGATTCGAACCTACGTTAGGACGATCAGAGATGCGTATTCACAACTCTATCGATTGTCTCAACCAGGCACCCCACAGACACACTTTTGTGTGTAAATAATTCTGGCTTGGGTGTCAGGGTGGTAGGTACTCTGCCCTGTACTAGCGACCAACCATTTGGGACGATAAACATTAGTGTTGTTGGAAAGATATTCTTCTTTAGACCCAAACAAGCCCATCCCAATAATTATATCCCAAGTTGAGTGGGAAGCCTTCGTACCAGAGATCTTCCACCTCTGACACCAACATGATATCAGCTAGAGTCTACTAACTAAAAATGTTATTATTACATTGATATTTTTAAAGGCACATTACTGCATTGAAAGTATGTTTTCTAAAAATTGAATGTTAAACAAAGCAGGTAAATGATGCATAATATTTGCACCAGGTAAATTGGTTGAAAATTGCATAAAACTACGCTTTATATAAACCATAAAAGAACATTGAACAATACTCTAACTATCACCAAGTAAAAAAGATATAGCCCAAATAAATGGGTTGAATCAAAAGAGAAATAAATTTAATTTGATATTATACAGTGGCCATAAAAAAGGACGCTAAAAGCACGCATAAGTTGTTTAGGTTAACAGCTGGTATTTGACTTACTTTGGCAGATAATCATCAGCGAGTTGATTGCTGATGGTTCACGTAACTACTAGTTGCATCTTGCTCTAACAGCCATGCATCTCATCTACCAATATACAAATAACCTAAAAAAAACTATCAGGGGTTTCTAAAATAATTTTGGCTGGTCATCCAAGCATTAAATTTGAAGCAAAACACAACTATTGGTAAGACGAGCGTTGTTCATAAAACTAAGTTTAACATGATTCTCTAAATAACAAAAGATATTATCTGAGTTAAGTTGCATGTTAAACACCCTTGTTCGCCGTGTAGTTTAGCAATATTGTCGTATACTTCTCTCCCAGAGGAATGAAAACAATATCTTATTTCAATATAACATGATTTCATAGCGGTACTTTAATTCTACCTTTATTTATTATTTTTTGTTTGTCATTAGATAATTGAAGAGGTGTTATAACTTTCTAGAATGCGCTATATCACGAAATAATGCTATATTAATAAGTGTATGATTGTGTATGATTTCAACTACATAAGCATTATCGTTTCATTTTTGCACGTTCATGATATGTTTCTTTGATCTCATAGTCCTACTCTGATTCAATTGTATTATTTTCAAATTGCTGGATAGCCCTTGTTTCATATTTAGATGCAAACAAGAAATACTTGGTTGGACTATTCCAAGTGGATAATACCATAACTAAAATAATATATTAAATAAGATTCAAAATGAGTTGGAACATACCGTTTTTCTTTTTTTCGAAATCTATCCAATTCATCTTTTTCCACCTTCAATTCATTTTTCGCTTCTCTCATTGCATGTCGAAGATGACCAAGCTCAATCGATAATTTGATTGAATTGAAGTTCTTTTTCATCCACAGATAAACTTGATTCATCAGGGGCCAACTCGATTGGATATGGCACAACTGGAAATATTTGTGTCGCTTGAGCGTCTGTTTGTTCTCCTTGCTTTGTTGTAGCAATTTGGATTGATTCAAGCTGTTCTCGAATTGCTCTGTTTTCATATAAAAAAGAAAAAAACATCACACTTAAGTATGCAGAATTTCATTTTAATTTGTATCATATTGAAAATCATATTGCTTTGACTACTAATACAACGTTGGCGTTATTTCGCATTTTATTGATCATACATATATATATATTCAAGAAAAAGTGCCCCAGAAAAATAATTCATAATTTTACTTCTCTGAATACGAACAGCACTGCATAATACTTGATAAGTTCCATGACAAACGAAGTGGATCGGTGCATGGTCCTCAAGGCAAGATAAAGCAATGAATATTAATCGTTTTCATGTTTTGATGTCAATAGAACACTGGTTGTGACTACGACACAAATATCGTTCATGCTGGAAATTTTAATAAATTTAGCTCCGTTAGATTTCCTTACATAAATGTTACAACGGAATGTAAATGCATACGGTACTTGTGACCCTTTTCGTTTTGGGCCTGCTAAACGCAATAAAACGTTGGCACTGAAAAGCAATCGAGTTTTCGTTAATAAAAATGCTACTATCATCATAAGATTTCATTCAATAGGTTTATTTATTTTTCTGAATATCCAATCTCTTTTATCTTGCCTATAAAACCTGACAATAATACCACGAAGTTTTGTATTGCGTGGTGAAGCACAGGATTCTTCTGGACTGTAATCGTCAGCCCTATTGCTGTTATATTGTTCCAGTCAGAGTTGTCTTGAATTTTCATTACCAGTCCGTGAGTTGCTGAGATCTCATGTGTTATAGAGACATTTACCACACTAGCAATGCATTTCATAAGTCAAAGTAATACATCAATTGCTTTTCTGTTGTTCCGATAAACTGTACGTGCTTTAGTATTATCCTGAGATAATGAGTTACGAGTGTCTTTCAATTCTTCTAAATTGAATAGTGCATTCAGATTTTCTCCCACATGAGAAACTGTTTCGACATTTTCCTGTACTAATAAATCAGAATGTTCACCCTGCTCTTCAAATCCTTTCCCCATGATCCTTTTCATGTAATTGATCTCCTTCACAGAGGAAAAAATATTGAAATTTTTTTAAAAATATTCTTTTTTCTAAAAAAATTTAAATGAAAAAATCAAATGAAAGCAAGAAACCCTTTTTGTGAACATTCCACAATTTAAAAATTCATTAATAATGATGTTCATTCCATGGCGCAAATGTACTTTAAATGCAACATACTTTTTAGAGCGATTAGGTAATTCTTGGTGATTTATTTTGCCTAGTTTTCATTTTTCATACATTTTTTTAAAAGGCAAACAATCAATGATCAGATTAATCAATGTTTGGTCTCATTCACAAAAAATTTGTCATCATACCCATTACTGTGTCAAACTTTATTATGCAGTTACATGTTATTGAGCACTTTTGGTAAACTAGTTGCATAAGGGTTAGTTAGATATATCTTTTCGGAGCCAGATTCCGGACGAATCAAACTTAAGCATTGTTCTTGCTTAAGTTGTTCAACATTTGCAATTTAGGTAGAACGTCCGGGATACGGACCCGAGATCTTCAATCTGCGATGCCAAATGATAACCACTAGCCCATGGCGTCCACAAGAATTTTTGAGAATTCACATTTTTGCCGTAGTTTTTACCTACAAGTTAATTAGCTTTTGGCACAGTCGAACTTTTTACACATAAACAAGATGTAACTGCAGAAGAAAAAATTAGCTGTACTTTAGATAATGGAAATTCCAAAATAATTTTAGTTTACTTATTTTCTTTATACAGTAACATATAAAAGAAAGATTAACAAAGATTTAAATAGTTGCTTTCTAAGTATCGTAGAATTTTACCATTATACCATAAACATATATGTACACATGCTTTTATATATTTTCTTGTTTTGGAACTATTAAAAAGTTTGCTAACTGGTTGGTCTGGATGTTCCTCCAAGTTTTTTTAACACAAATAATTTATTCATGCGCGTACAGGTAATTTTATTTATCCATAGATAGGAATGAGTACTGATTGTGTTAAAAGAGTTTCATATTCAACTCAACAAAACAAAGTTATTCAAAACAACTTGACAGAAAAAAATAATATGCTATTTGCTATTTCTGTTCAACTTCAAAATATTCACTTGCAGAGGGTCACATCACTTGAGCATTTTTAACCATCCAAAAATGTACAAAAAGTTTTTTGCCAACCGACCATGTTATTCCATCCAATCAGCCCAGCAAAAACGTATATTTCAAAAAAGTTGGGAGCTTGTTTGCAATGGGTTGTTGTTGGTTCCTATATGGATGCCACTTTCCGTGCAATGACGTTAGCTTTTTATTCTTTCATTTGCAGGCCCATACAGAATTTTTTTTTAATTCAAAATATCACTTACAGGGGTTATTACGTTCTATAAGCATTTCAAACCACCCAAAATCAGTACAAACAAACGTCTGGCCAATAGATCATGCTTTTCCTATCATACTGTCCTGAAAAAAACCTACCCCATCCATTGCAAAGTATACTGCAATTAAACGCAATGCAATTATATTCGGTAAAACGAATTTATTTGAAAAAAATTAATGACAGCACACAAATTCTTTACAGTATCCTGAAAACTCACACGCCGAAACGTAGACGCACGGAAATTGGAGGAAAGAAGACTAGTAAGCCCAAACGCTTACTATGGCCATAATAGCGACGTAGCAGGAGCGCAAACACATGGTAACGTGGACGCACGCAAATTCAACGAAACAGGCAACGAAATATTGTTCAGAATTATAACTCCAAATCTTTAGAGCATTCTGCAAACCCAAAAGCTTTAATGACAACGACATTATTCAGGGCCTATTAGCAACGTTGCGTGGACGTAACAGAAAAGCTAAACGCACGCCATATCGTAGACGCAAATTCGATGGGAAGACGCAAACACTCCCGAGTTCCGAATATTTATATTCTAAGCTTTGCGCGTGCGATCGAAAATCGGTATAACGTGTTGTCAAATTCGACGGGAAGACGCAAACACTCGAGTTCCGAATATTTATATTCTAAGCTCTGCGTGTGCGATCGTAAATCGGTATAACGTGTTGTCCCACACCACGAGCAACATGGCGTCGACGTAAAATTGGCCCCGTGATAGGTGGCGCAAACAAGCGGTATTAAAACCTTTGGGAAATGAAGAAATCAAGTGAAAATTAAGAAGCTTAATCTTAAATTGAAATTTGAATCGAATTTGAATTTTGATAGAACATATTCTTTAAGAATATGATAAAATCGAATTGAGCCGGAGTTTCCAGCAGACCAACAGAGGTAATACTTCCCAGTCAGAAATTATCTCAGTTGAACAATAATCAAATCAAAAGTTTCAGTTGTTCGACCGATAATAATAATTTTTTTCTGCTGACTGGGGAACCGGCTTCCTGCCGTTACAGATTTACGTAGGTTCTGCATCGCGTTATAGGTAACAAAAGTCACACTATAATGCCCTACAACCTTTCTAGAATTAAGTAAAGCCGCGCGGCTCCCTATTGCGCAGTGTATATTTTGTGTGTGAGTGGAAGTGTGTGTTGTGTTGTCATCTTTGCAGTTGTCTTCGGGCCCATCATCGCGGCTGAGAAAGTCTGGAAAATAACTGATAATATGTGATTAATATGTTCAAAAATGAAAAATAAAACAAATGCATGGAAAGAAATCACCGGGGTTTTGTTTAGCTTCATCGTTGTTAATCCACGGTTGTTGGTCCACGGTTGTCGGTCAATGGTTGTTGCCCCATTGATCTGAAAAATCTCCAGCAGCATTAAACTGTTTAAAAATTTTGATGGTTGCGAATCTGACTGCATCAAATTTCACAAACTACTGGCCGTCCAAGACATGGTTAGTTCGAGGACATCAAAAGGGTGCATGCATTTTTCTAAGCCAAATTCCGAAAGATGCAACCGTTCATCGTAACCATCAGCAATTGGAAATTGCACACACACACACACGTGAAAAGCCCGGCGCCAGGCTTGCAGGATCATGCAGAATGAATATAAGGAACTTACTTCAAAATATGGTATTATTTTTACCATTTCCATCCAAGTTCGTCTTTTCATTGTCCGGCATCATATCCGGTAAGTAGACTGTTGTCGTCCATGGATGATGTTGAATTGTCGCCGACCGCCGTTGTTGCGTTTTCCAGTGATTGTTGTTGATTGCAGGTCGATCCTTTGTTATTGTTTTAGTATTCCAAGCTTGTTGATCGACGGTTGTTGGTCCACGGTGGTTGACCCATCGTTGTTGGTCTATCGTTGTTGACCAAGTGATCTGGAAAATCTTTAGCAGCATTAAACTGTTTAAATAATTCGATGATCGCAAATCAGGCCGCATCACATTTTAAACTACTGGGCATCCAAGACATTGTTAGTTCTCGGACATTAAAATGGCGCATGCATTACTAAATCAAATAAAAGACAGATACAACCGTCGTCGCGATCATCGGCAATTTTGGGTTTTTGAAAAAAAAAAACACACACACACACACACAAAAAAAATAGAAAGGCCCGGCGCCAGGCACAAGCATGCAATAGATATAAAATACAAACTTACTTGAGTTCTTTGTATTATAAAATATTTACCATCTCTGCTCTTCAGAGTTACGTCGTTCTTCCAGAGCGTCAGTCTTCAAAATGATGTGCTCAGGAACGAAGAAGCGACGAAGTTAGGTAACGCGCGAAAAAGATTCGAGTATCTTGATTAGGTGATTATTTAATGGATTAATTGCTAATAACGATTACACTAGATCGCGAATGTATTACGTTTGTTTATATTTTGACCATGTGTGGCCGCATTCCAATTAACTCAAAACAGTGCGACGATTAAAATTTAATAAATTTTGTTCAAGCATGCTTTGTTAAGTATGGGCCAGTGCTATGTCCGGCCACAACTACTATGGTGCAAGCTTGACAAATAAAAACGTTGAATCACAAAAAAGGGCATTGAGATGAGAATTCCAGTCACAAATCTGAATTTATCAAGTATAAGCCACAGCTGGACCGCGCCTGGTTTGCGCGACCCTTCAATGGCTCATACTCAACAAAACATAACCTGGATGGGTGACCTGTTTTGTTTACATCTGACTGTTTTAGCTTTGTGTTACAACGTGTTTGGGGCATTTTTCACAATTTGTGCGCTCTCTTCACTTCATATTATTCTATCCCATTTACAGTCAAAAGTTCAATGAACCTAAATATTGAAAAAAATAGCGATTTAGTATTAGTACCGCTGCTATATCATAAATAATAACACTGGCAAAACATATTCATGAGGTGAATCTTTTATGAACCATTTTTTTTTAATTGTGGTAGCTCTTTATCATTGGAATGGTAGCCATTTGACCTCGTAAAACACCGTTGTTGGCTAAGTCTAAAGCGGACTTCCATAAAATAATTTACCCTGACTCAGCAATTTTGTTCGTAAAGGGTTTTAGTTAGCCAACAATCTAATATAGTCCTCAATGTATTGGTTTCAGGGTTGTCATGAGCTATGACCGTACTTTCCGCAATAGGCCAGCGAGAAAGTGGTCTTTAAAAATGCTAAAAATGAATCCCAGGAGTTGCACTTGCCCTCGTTGTACTTTAATATTCTGTTCCTTTCCGGCACTGTTTCAGGCCTTGTACAGAACGGAAAACAAGTAATTTTATTTTGATAAAATCCAAGGAATGAAATGACCTAAACCACAAATTTGTCTTGTGTTACATTTTTACCTGCGTGACTTATTCCTATAAACGTGAAATGAAGGTTTGCTACCACTGACTAGAATACTGAAGTAACAGTTGTGACAATAGGACTGGGCAATTTAATTTGGTGATTTGAATAGATCCGAAGCACAAATTATTCGAACGAGTCGTGTATCGCTCGTAAGAACAACAAAAACATGCTAAATGGAGTGGAATTTTTATTTTCAATGACACAATGCAATCGAGTTTGCAAGTAAGCAACAGCAACTAAATCGAATGAAATAATTTTCTACAAAACATTCCACCTGTCGCTCCACTCCATTTGGGCTACCAGCAATAACCAAATATTAGTCAAGTGTTTTAAAAAAAACTCAATTAAAACAATCAAAACCAAAGATTCTAATGTTGGTGAAGGGAAATTGTTCATTAAATCTGGTTCAATTGTCATAAATGACGCCACGGCACCACCAGGATGGCAGAGCATCATAAATTGCTTGATCACTCTCATTCGAATTCATATTTATATAGACTATAATATTTTTCCGACCTGCATCATCTTTAGTGGGTTCACCGTGAGATCAAACCAGTGATGGCAGAAAGGGTACCTCACCAGATCTCAACTTTCTTTGATTGTTCTGTTGAAATAAAATATTTGAATCGATAAATGTTTTAATATTGTCCAATTTTACGGAATGAAACCAAACCATGAAGAGGGTTCACCTTCCCTAATTCTGACTATTTTTTCGATAGAACATCAAATGCTTCCCAGAAAAACCTTTTCCAAAATTGATTTGTTAAGTTTGAGCCCCTGATTGATCGTGTCACCCATGTACCGTTCATCTGTGACTCATGCCTGAGAAAACGAAGTTTTCTCATCAATATCAAGTTGCAGTTTCTTTGCTTTATTGCAAAATACTTACGTCTGAGTCGCGCTGTGAGACGCCACGAATATTCCGAAAAGTATGTGGCTCTGCTCCCAAAATACCTTTTGTTGCAAAATATGTAGTAACAAGAAAAAAATTTGCAAGATAATGGTCTGTGACATTATTATTCCACGCAGAAGGCGTGTGTAAATGGTGCAATATTTTTTATTAGCAAGGGCGGAAGCAGTGTCAAGAGGGGAACAATTAACGATCATTCAATAGCAAAGACCTATTGCAATATGTAATACCAGTAACTGCACTCCAAACGAAAAAAAAACTTCCAAAAAGAGCTGAACTACTATGATAAAGTACAGTGGGTGGTATCTTCTCATGGGCGATGGTAAATGAACAAACAGTAGATTCGCTTGGAGATATTAAGGAAAACTATTAAATATATATTTGTATGGGATGGTATGAAACACGCGGTAAGTTGTTCTAGTTGCGTCATCTCGCTATTCAAAGTGTTTTTTTTTATTCAACTATTAAGATCGGCACGTTTCGCTGACTCAGTCGGTTATGCGCAATCGTATAGAACCGAAGATCAATGGTTCGATGCTTGATTTTTCCGCCAAGCGTGCCTCTCAGCAAGCCGTAGTTTGCCGTAGTTTTTACCTACAAGTTAATTAGCTTTTGGCACAGTCGAACTTTTTACACATAAACAAGATGTAACTGCAGAAGAAAAAATTAGCTGTACTTTAGATAATGGAAATTCCAAAATAATTTTAGTTTACTTATTTTCTTTATACAGTAACATATAAAAGAAAGATTAACAAAGATTTAAATAGTTGCTTTCCAAGTATCGTAGAATTTTACCATTATACCATAAACATATATGTACACATGCTTTATATATTTTCTTGTTTTGGAACTATTAAAAAGTTTGCTAACTGGTTGGTCTGGATGTTCCTCCAAGGTTTTTAACACAAATAATTTATTCATGCGCGTACAGGTAATTTTATTTATCCATAGATAGGAATGAGTACTGATTGTGTTAAAAGAGTTTCATATTCAACTCAACAAAACAAAGTTATTCAAAACAACTTGACAGAAAAAAATAATATGCTATTTGCTATTTCTGTTCAACTTCAAAATATTCACTTGCAGAGGGTCACATCACTTGAGCATTTTTTAACCATCCAAAAATGTACAAAAAAGTTTTTCGCCAACCGACCATGTTATTCCATCCAATCAGCCCAGCAAAAACGTATATTTCAAAAAAGTTGGGAGCTTGTTTGCAATGGGTTGTTGTTGGTTCCTATATGGATGCCACTTTCCGTGCAATGACGTTAGCTTTTTATTCTTTCATTTGCAGGCCCATACAGAATTTTTTTTTAAATTCAAAATATCACTTACAGGGGTTATTACGTTCTATAAGCATTTCAAACCACCCAAAATCAGTACAAACAAACGTCTGGCCAATAGATCATGCTTTTCCTATCATACTGTCCTGAAAAAAACCTACCCCATCCATTGCAAAGTATACTGCAATTAAACGCAATGCAATTATATTCGGTAAAACGAATTTATTTGAAAAAAATTAATGACAGCACACAAATTCTTTACAGTATCCTGAAAACTCACACGCCGAAACGTAGACGCACGGAAATTGGAGGAAAGAAGACTAGTAAGCCCAAACGCTTACTAGTGCCATAATAGCGACGTAGCAGGAGCGCAAACACATGGTAACGTGGACGCACGCAAATTCAACGAAACAGGCAACGAAATATTGTTCAGAATTATAACTCCAAATCTTTAAGCATTCTGCAAACCCAAAAGCTTTAATGACAACGACATTATTCAGGGCCTATTAGCAACGTTGCGTGGACGTAACAGAAAAGCTAAACGCACGTCATATCGTAGACGCAAATTCGATGGGAAGACGCAAACACTCCCGAGTTCCGAATATTTATATTCTAAGCTCTGCGCGTGCGATCGAAAATCGGTATAACGTGTTGTCAAATTCGACGGGAAGACGCAAACACTCGAGTTCCGAATATTTATATTCTAAGCTCTGCGTGTGCGATCGTAAATCGGTATAACGTGTTGTCCCACACCACGAGCAACATGGCGTCGACGTAAAATTGGCCCCGTGATAGGTGGCGCAAACAAGCGGTATTAAAACCTTTGGGAAATGAAGAAATCAAGTGAAAATTAAGAAGCTTAATCTTAAATTGAAATTTGAATCGAATCTGAATTTTGATAGAACATATTCTTTAAGAATATGATAAAATCGAATTGAGCCGGAGTTTCCAGCAGACCAACAGAGGTAATACTTCCCAGTCAGAAATTATCTCAGTTGAACAATAATCAAATCAAAATTTCAGTTGTTCGACCGATAATAATTTTTTTCTGCTGACTGGGAACCGGCTTCCTGCCGTTACAGATTTACGTAGGTTCTGCATCGCGTTATAGGTAACAAAAGTCACACTATAATGCCCTACAACCTTTCTAGAATTAAGTAAAGCCGCGCGGCTCCCTATTGCGCAGTGTATATTTGTGTGTGTGTGGAAGTGTGTGTTGTGTTGTCATCTTTGCAGTTGTCTTCGGGCCCATCATCGCGGCTGAGAAAGTCTGGAAAATAACTGATAATATGTGATTGATATGTTCAAAAATGAAAAATAAAACAAATGCATGGAAAGAAATCACCGGGGTTTTGTTTAGCTTCATCGTTGTTAATCCACGGTTGTTGGTCCACGGTTGTCGGTCAATGGTTGTTGCCCCATTGATCTGAAAAATCTCCAGCAGCATTAAACTGTTTAAAAATTTTGATGGTTGCGAATCTGACTGCATCAAATTTCACAAACTACTGGCCGTCCAAGACATGGTTAGTTCGAGGACATCAAAAGGGTGCATGCATTTTTCTAAGCCAAATTCCGAAAGATGCAACCGTTCATCGTAACCATCAGCAATTGGAAATTGCACACACACACACACGTGAAAAGCCCGGCGCCAGGCTTGCAGGATCATGCAGAATGAATATAAGGAACTTACTTCAAAATATGGTATTATTATTTTTACCATTTCCATCCAAGTTCGTCTTTTCATTGTCCGGCATCATATCCGGTAAGTAGACTGTTGTCGTCCATGGATGATGTTGAATTGTCGCCGACCGCCGTTGTTGCGTTTTCCAGTGATTGTTGTTGATTGCAGGTCGATCCTTTGTTATTGTTTTAGTATTCCAAGCTTGTTGATCGACGGTTGTTGGTCCACGGTGGTTGACCCATCGTTGTTGGTCTATCGTTGTTGACCAAGTGATCTGGAAAATCTTTAGCAGCATTAAACTGTTTAAATAATTCGATGATCGCAAATCAGGCCGCATCACCTTTTAAACTACTGGGCATCCAAGACATTGTTAGTTCTCGGACATTAAAATGGCGCATGCATTACTAAATCAAATAAAAGACAGATACAACCGTCGTCGCGATCATCGGCAATTTTGGGTTTTTGAAAAAAAACACACACACACACACACAAAAAAAATAGAAAGGCCCGGCGCCAGGCACAAGCATGCAATAGATATAAAATACAGACTTACTTGAGTTCTTTGTATTATAAAATATTTACCATCTCTGCTCTTCAGAGTTACGTCGTTCTTCCAGAGCGTCAGTCTTCAAAATGATGTGCTCAGGAACGAAGAAGCGACGAAGTTAGGTAACGCGCGAAAAAAGATTCGAGTATCTTGATTAGGTGATTATTTAATGGATTAATTGCTAATAACGATTACACTAGATCGCGAATGTATTACGTTTGTTTATATTTTGACCATGTGTGGCCGCATTCCAATTAACTCAAAACAGTGCGACGATTAAAATTTAATAAATTTTGTTCAAGCATGCTTTGTTAAGTATGGGCCAGTGCTATGTCCGGCCACAACTACTATGGTGCAAGCTTGACAAATAAAAACGTTGAATCACAAAAAAAAGGGCATTGAGATGAGAATTCCAGTCACAAATCTGAATTTATCAAGTATAAGCCACAGCTGGACCGCGCCTGGTTTGCGCGACCCTTCAATGGCTCATACTCAACAAAACATAACCTGGATGGGTGACCTGTTTTGTTTACATCTGACTGTTTTAGCTTTGTGTTACAACGTGTTTGGGGCATTTTTCACAATTTGTGCGCTCTCTTCACTTCATATTATTCTATCCCATTTACAGTCAAAAGTTCAATGAACCTAAATATTGAAAAAAAAATAGCGATTTAGTATTAGTACCGCTGCTATATCATAAATAATAACACTGGCAAAAACATATTCATGAGGTGAATCTTTTATGAACCATTTTTTTTTTAATTGTGGTAGCTCTTTATCATTGGAATGGTAGCCATTTGACCTCGTAAAACACCGTTGATGGCTAAGTCTAAAGCGGACTTCCATAAAATAATTTACCCTGACTCAGCAATTTTGTTCGTAAAGGGTTTTAGTTAGCCAACAATCTAATATAGTCCTCAATGTATTGGTTTCAGGGTTGTCATGAGCTATGACCGTACTTTCCGCAATAGGCCAGCCAGAAAGTGGTCTTTAAAAATGCTAAAAATGAATCCCAGGAGTTGCACTTGCCTTCGTTGTACTTTAATATTCTGTTCCTTTCCGGCACTGTTTCAGGCCTTGTACAGAACGGAAAACAAGTAATTTTATTTTGATAAAATCCAAGGAATGAAATGACCTAAACCACAAATTTGTCTTGTGTTACATTTTTACCTGCGTGACTTATTCCTATAAACGTGAAATGAAGGTTTGCTACCACTGACTAGAATACTGAAGTAACAGTTGTGACAATAGGACTGGGCAATTTAATTTGGTGATTTGAATAGATCCGAAGCACAAATTATTCGAACGAGTCGTGTATCGCTCGTAAGAACAACAAAAACATGCTAAATGGAGTGGAATTTTTATTTTCAATGACACAATGCAATCGAGTTTGCAAGTAAGCAACAGCAACTAAATCGAATGAAAAATAATTTTCTACAAAACATTCCACCTGTCGCTCCACTCCATTTGGGCTACCAGCAATAACCAAATATTAGTCAAGTGTTTTAAAAAAAAACTCAATTAAAACAATCAAAACCAAAGATTCTAATGTTGGTGAAGGGAAATTGTTCATTAAATCTGGTTCAATTGTCATAAATGACGCCACGGCACCACCAGGATGGCAGAGCATCATAAATTGCTTGATCACTCTCATTCGAATTCATATTTATATAGACTATAATATTTTTCCGACCTGCATCATCTTTAGTGGGTTCACCGTGAGATCAAACCAGTGATGGCAGAAAGGGTACCTCACCAGATCTCAACTTCAGTTGATTGTTCTGTTGAAATAAAATATTTGAATCGATAAATGTTTTAATATTGTCCAATTTTACGGAATGAAACCAAACCATGAAGAGGGTTCACCTTCCCTAATTCTGACTATTTTTTCGATAGAACATCAAATGCTTCCCAGAAAAACCTTTTCCAAAATTGATTTGTTAAGTTTGAGCCCCTGATTGATCGTGTCACCCATGTACCGTTCATCTGTGACTCATGCCTGAGAAAACGAAGTTTCTCATCAATATCAAGTTGCAGTTTCTTTGCTTTATTGCAAAATACTTACGTCTGAGTCGCGCTGTGAGACGCCACGAATATTCCGAAAAGTATGTGGCTCTGCTCCCAAATACCTTTTGTTGCAAAATATGTAGTAACAAGAAAAAAATTTGCAAGATAATGGTCTGTGACATTATTATTCCACGCAGAAGGCGTGTGTAAATGGTGCAATATTTTTTATTAGCAAGGGCGGAAGCAGTGTCAAGAGGGGAACAATTAACGATCATTCAATAGCAAAGACCTATTGCAATATGTAATACCAGTAACTGCACTCCAAACGAAAAAAAAACTTCCAAAAAGAGCTGAACTACTATGATAAAGTACAGTGGGTGGTATCTTCTCATGGGCGATGGTAAATGAACAAACAGTAGATTCGCTTGGAGATATTAAGGAAAACTATTAAATATATATTTGTATGGGATGGTATGAAACACGCGGTAAGTTGTCCTAGTTGCGTCATCTCGCTATTCAAAGTGTTTTTTTATTCAACTATTAAGATCGGCACGTTTCGCTGACTCAGTCGGTTATGCGCAATCGTATAGAACCGAAGATCAATGGTTCGATGCTTGATTTTTCCGCCAAGCGTGCCTCTCAGCAAGCCCCGTCGCGGTTATCTATACCACATAATGAATACACAGTCAAAGGTTAATCCCCAGCAGTTTTGTTAAAAGCCAATATAGATCACGGGCGATCCCGATAATGCGATTCGGTATTTTGCAATTATTCAAATTACGGATTTTTATAGAAATTTCGACGATGCGGTTTTAAAAATTTATTTTTATTTATGATGGGCATCAAATGTTATAACACACACATTGTTGTGTAAAACTTCAAGTTCATAAACAAAATCTGAACATACAACATAATTCTCTTTTTTCTCTTTTCTTTGAACAAATGCAATTATCATTGGACCAAAAAACCGTTCTTGTTCTAGTTCTCAACGAAACTAGCTTTATAAAACATTGTACAAATTGCGCTATCATTCCCAGGCCGATGGCTTAGTGGTTATCGTGTTGACACCGCAAGTTGGAGATCTCGGGTTTAGGACTTGACAAGACCGGATTGTTAATCCAGGCCCTCCCATCTACCCATGGGTGTGATAAAATCGGATGAAGGTTTTGGCATAACATTTATCTCATTTTTTTCTGTACATGGACCTGGTTGGTGGAGAAAGCCGCGTTGCTCACGTTAACCATTGTGCCCTGACGTTGCACCCAGCAGATCTCTCACATATAATTATCCTTCGCTTTATTCTAACTTTTGTCAGGACGATCAAAGATGCGTAAGCTCGAAGCGCATTCTCAATGCTATACCAATTGTGCTCACCGGACACCGGATTCTATTTAAACATTTTGTTTCAAAAGAATAAACAGCTCAAAATGAGGTCTGGAAAAGATATAGATTTGCACGTGGATCTTTATCGTGCTGGTATTCTCTACGATTATTACGATAACCGTGATGACTATGCTGATTGGAAAAGTATTGCGATCGTCGTTAAAGAAGATCCATCGGTGAAATATCAGGGGGTAACCAATGACGAGCCATCACTGCTTAGTAATCGCGTTGTCTGTGAAATACAGAAAAAAATCATTTCCATACGGAAAAGAATTGTCAAAACATCTTTTGCTAAGTATGCGTCATTGATGGATCGCATCGATAAGACGCGGTTCATCTATAGCGCACGCTTGACAAAAAATTGTGATTGGTTTAAAAACTAGACAGTTTTGTGGACTCTACAGAAGATTTAAAAAATTGAAAACTTGAAAAAAAAGGATTGAGAAATAAGTCTTGTTTTGTCCCTTTGAGAAAAAAAGCAATAAATTTACTATTAATTTGCAATACCGAGTGCATAATTTCGGAATGGGCCATTGATGGAACGCGTCGCATATGCGAGTTAAATCTTTGGCACATGCTTAAAAAATGATATTAATGTCGAGAATATTGCAGAATTGCCATTGACTGTAGGTACGCGCTTAAATAGTCCTAACACATTCCCTGCGTGTCGTAAGAGGCGACTAAAATGAAGCAAAAAAATGGTAAATGGTTTTAAATCAAACTTCAGAAAACTAATTATTTTTTTAGGTGAATTGAGGGTTTTTGAACTAGGCGTGTTTTCAGCAAAGTGAAAACAGATTCTTGCAAAAAACAAATACCACTCACGCGTCGTACCAAAATCGATTGCATTATTTCGTTTAAATATGAGACCCATTGCCCTCGGACATGGAGTATAAATTGAAAATACATTGAATTTACGTCTCTTTATGCTAATATGCTAATAGCTTTTCTGCTACGTCCACGCAACGTTGCTAATAGGCCCTGAATAATGTCGTTGTCATTAAAGCTTTCAGGTTTGCAGAATGCTCTAAAGATTCTGAGTTATAATTCTGAACAATATTTCGTTGCCTTTTGCGTTGAATTTGCGTGCGTCCAAGTTACCGTGTGTTTGCACTCCTGCTACGTCGCTATTACGACACTAGTAAGCTTTTGAGCTTACTAGTCTTCTTTTTCTCCAATTTCCGTGCGTCTACGTTTCGGCGTGTGTTTATGCTCCTACTACGTTACTAATATGCCACTAATAATTCCGTTTTCATTAAAGCCTTTGGGTTTTCAGGATACTTTAAAGAATTTGTGTTTTGTAATTATTTTTTTTTTGAATAAGTTCGTTTTACCAGGTATAATTGCATTGCGTTTAATTGCAGTATACTTTGCAATGGATGGGGTAGGGGTTTTTTTCAGAATAGCATGATCTATTGGCCAGACGCTTGTTTGTACTGATTTAGGGTGATTAAGTAATAACCCCTGTAAGTGATATCTTGAATTGAAAAATATTCTGTATGGAGCGGCAAATAAAAGAATAAAAAGCTAACGTAATTGCACGGAAAGTGGCATTTATCTACAAACCAACAGCAACCCAATAGCAAAAAAGCTCCCACCAACTTTTTGAAAATATTTATACGTTTTTGCTGGACTGATTGGATGGAATAACATGGTCGGTTGGCCAAAAACTTTTTGTACATTTTTGGATGGTTTAAAATGCTCAAGTGATGTGACCCTCCGCAAGTGAATATTTGAAGTTGAATTGCCTTGAAGGCGCAAAAGTTTTGATGTAATTTACAGCAATATTTCACATTTGGAAAAAAACTCTTAACACAATAATCAGTATTTATTCCTGTGTATGGATAAATAAAATTACCTGTGCGCGCATGAATAAATTATTTGTGTTAAAAAGCTTGGATGAACATCCAGATCAACCAGTTAGCAAAATTTTTAATAGTTCCAAAACAAGAAAATACATAAAGCATGGGTACATATATATTTTTAAAATTAAATATGGTAAAATTCCACGATACTTGGAAAGCAAGTATTTAAATCTTAGTTAATCTTTCTTTTATATATAACTGTATAAAGAAAATAAGTAAACTAAAATTATTTTGAAATTTCCATTATCTAAACTGCAACTAGTTTTTTCTTCTGCAGTTATATCTTGTTTATGTCTAAACAGTTCGACTGTGCCAAAAGCTAATTAATTTGTAGGTAAAAACTACGGCAAAAATGTGAATTCTCAAAAATTATTGTGGGCGCTATGGGCATATATCATTTGGCATCGCAGTTTAAAGATCTCGGTTCCGTATCCCGGTGTGTTCGACTCTTTAATCCATGTCCAACACTCAACCCAGGGTGTAATAACTTGGGTAGGTTAAGCCAAACCGGGGAGATTGAATCTTTCCAAAAACTGTAACTCTGTTAGTCTATGAGTAGCAGGTGGTACTGGGTCTGATTCGTCGGGGTGATCCTCGTCGAAAATGGCTATGTGAAAACTTTGGTATTATTGCATCCCAATGAAAAATTTTATTTTGTCAAGCATGAGCCACAGTTAGACCGCGTCTCATCGCGATCCATCAGTGACACATGGTTGGCGAAAGAGGTTTTAACGAAATTTTTCAGGCTGGAAAGTTAATTCCGTCATCGGATACTTTAAATTAACGTTGAAGTTGTATTATTCAGCTCAATTAGAAGAGGTTAGTGATTTGAAATGGGCCAATACCAAAATTTTCGCCGTCCTGTTACAAGTACTGATACCATGTTCGTAATTTATATTCCGATACCGAGAACTTCGTCAGATATGTTGAAGGCCTTTTTGTATCCACATGCTTATGCCCTCCGTGTAGTTGCACCCAAGAATCTTTGTCCCTATGCACGTCTGCACTACTGTATCCATCTTTTATGGACGCAAATATACTGATTGATGCTGCGTTCAAACATGGGTTTAAAGACTGCGTGCAAATAGACGGGGGAAATGTTTGTAGCTACGCAACTAACGTGACCTCGAATACCCCTTTTCCGCATTAAAAAGAGCATATATAGTCGAAAATAACGACAGTTGAATGACGGATTTTATTTAATAAAATTCAAAATGTAAAAAAATCTTTCACGCGAAGCCTGCATATCCGCTGTAAACATTTTTCAGAATAACTGGACTGTCGGATGTAAGACCGACATGGTTTAGGACTGAAAAAGTCTGAATAAGTAGAAAATTCATAAAGAGTTTCATTGTTACGTAATAAAACATTTGCTTTTACATTTACTATCACATAAATATAGCGCATATGCACGTTGTGTGGGCCATCTCTAATAGTGATAATTACTATCTTTCAGAGATGATGATTACCTAGTTCCTGCTACAGTTCATTTTATTAAATATAATCGAAAAATGTCTCGTTCGGTTGATTCCATTTCTAGGCATAACTTTTCCCCTAACATGAGACTTGAGAAGTTATTTGAATTCAAGAATTCATAGAATTTTTATTTATTACGAAAGAGGCATTTAATATCATTATTTGTTCGCTATGCTGTCCCGGTTGAAAAAAATTCGATCTGTTGGATCGTCGTTGATGTGAGACAAATGGTATTAAACCATGCTTAGGTAACATAGATAGGTACAGAACATTACATTGAATGAACGACACGTTTTGGAATATCACATAAGACAAATCATCTATAGCGTAACGTAAAAAAATGATGCACACCGGGGCCGACGGGTGGATCGGCGGGTAATAACACATTTTTAGTCAATGCTTCTGGTTTGCTAAAAACCATATCAAAAAACTAGATCCTGCCGAACAGATGAAACAATATTATAAAGTATGAAAGTGTTCATACCGTACGGTATACCGGTAAGTATTTATGAGTATGGGCCATTGATGAACGCGTCGCATATGCGCGGTCAATCTTTGGCACATGCTTTGAAAAATAATATTAATGTCGAGAATATGTCAGAATTGCCATTGACTGTGGGTACGCGCTTGAAAATTTCTAACGCATTCCCTGTGTGTCGTAAGAGGCGACTAAAATGAAGCAAAAAAGTGGTAAATGGTTTTAAATCAAACTTCAAAAAACTAATTATTTTTTAGTTGAATTAAGAGTTTTTTGAACTAAGCGTGTTTTTCAGCAAAGTGACAACACTTCAGATTCTTGCAAAAAACAAATACCACTCACGCGCCGTACCAAAATCGATTGTATTATTTCGTTTAAATATGAAACCCATTGCCCTCATACATGGAGTATAAATTGTAAATACATTGAATTTAAGTCTGTTTATGCTAATATTATTATTTCGTAACTATAAATTTCTTAATTTTCATGATTGAGACAATTTGTAATAATAAAAAATGGCATTTTGGCATTGATATGAAATTGATATTTCGATCATTTTCGAAAACATATCTGAATCAGATTCGAATTCCAAATGATTCGGTTTTGATCTGCCCTACGCACAAAATTTTGTCGGATTTGAGCAAAGTATGGTCCGAGTGGACCGACATCACGAACAATCTTCCTACGAAACTAATCAATGCGTTTCTTTTGCTCCTTAATAAATTGCAGATGTTTGAAAAGTCAATTTCATTCCGAATATTGATACTGTATATTCCGTACACAAATATACTAAAATACACCCTTGCCCAGGGCAGATGCCACTCACGGCTTTTTATTATCGTTGCTGGAGAGGCAAAAATGCACTAACCTCATTTTTTCTAATAATGATTTTACTGTTGAGAAATAACTATCTTCTTGAAGAGCTGTATATTTTGTTATAAGTTCTAGGTCACAGTTTCCAATAGGTTGACTTAGTATGGTTTTGATCTCCATGGATGATATATATATTTATATATATATATTATACTGCCTAATACTTAGGTTGCAGAACGTTGTATTGCATCATTTCAGGTTCGCAGTAGAACTTGAAAACATTCATAGTAGAAAAGTGTGGAACACCGCAACACATATTCTTTAAGATTAGCAAAAACTAAGTTTTGTTTGCTTTCATCAGTTCGTGTTCATTTTTAACCATTTGTGCTAACTTTTAACTGGTGAGTTAAAATAAAAGTTTAGGTCTACAGCCTAGTGAAGTTTAGTACCATACACCTGAATGCCATAAATACTGGCGGACTATGCTCATCGCCAATGCTGCAAACATATGTCCTCGTCTCCCATGCAGGAGTTCCTTCGAACGGGTCTCATCAAGTTCAGTACCATATTTCCGATTATGATAAATTTATCATAATCATCTCATATCCTTGCAACTTGGCTTCCCCTGGTTAGGGTGGGAGTATTCTGCCAGTTTTAATTTTGATGACATTCGATGACTAAACCGCTTCCAACATGGCTAATTTCTACGATAATCGGGAATATGGTATCGGTGCTAAACAATGTAAGACCCAAAAGTTCATACTTGCTCTGCCGAGTTCCTTCATTCAGTCTGCTTAAGAATGAAGAGAGGAACTTGAGACAATTGCAATCAGTGGTTATAAGATTTTTCAAACATTTTTAGTTTAAAGATTATCATATTACGGCAATGCTGAATTCAATTCGTTGATTTCTCATATTTTGGTGGTTTTATTCCCGTCCTTCAGTTTTTTTCTATTACAAACATAAATTTTTATACCCTGTGAATTAATTCTGCTTTTGGGTCTAACCCAGAATTTTCTTGTTATGTTCTAATCTGCCATGCAATACACATAACTTAACTGACACTCTGCATCCTTGAAAAATAATAAATTTCATACCAGCTTTAGAAAATCAACGTTTCAAAATTTCATCAATGCCAAAAAGATTGGCAGACACTTTAACTGTGGAGCAAATTTCAATAAATCTCCTAATCAAAGTTCTTCAGTTCGCGCTAGCAACAATTCCGCTGAGAACCAGCAATAAAAAGTCCTAAAGTGCTTCAATGCAAACACCAATTTGCAAGAAATTTGTATAATAACTGTGAAATAGGACAAGTTGAGGAAAGAGAATGTAAATTCATTTCTTCCAATTCCACGATGATGCTTAGTACTCATCCGATAATTGGATCAGTTTAATTTTGACTGAAAAGAGTGCACAACTCACACTCATTCATTCAAGAAAGTAAATTGTACACACAACTGTGCAAGAGTTCGAATAGCAGGGATGTGGAGTCGGTATCAAACCATTCCACTCCTATACCTCTATTGCTCAATATATATTTTATGTTCCACAAAATGAACGGAATGTTTAGCGAAGAGTGTAGATGCGAAGCCTGAGAACAAACTGAAAGAGATGTAGATGATGCTGTCCGTGCGTATGATTTCAATAACAAACACTGGGTTAAGTTTACAGGTTGTTTAATAAGTTAGTAACAACAAAAAGTCTGTCAAGCTGTCAAAGAATGTACCTAATATTTAAACATTATTTGAAATAAGATTTGCCTACTGCAATTATTTTCTAAAACAAAAGCTTCAGGCTTTTGTTCTCAAAAACAAAATAGTCTCAGTCAAGTCAGATTGTTATATTTTTATAGCTGGAAAGACTCTTTCCACAGTGACTTGTGTCTGTGGCATAGCTGTAGTAATTCTTACGGCATCCTGAATTAATTTCGGATATTCGTATATTGTCTTGTTAACGCACGATTTAGTGGATCTATCACAGCGTTCCACTTCTTCCAGAGCTATTGAAAAATCTTGCTGGCATTTATTAATATTCACATCCTTCAATGCATCACTTTCCTTCCGGAGTCTCCTCATATCATTCTACTGCATTTTGTCGAAGCTGTATCGAAATCCAATTTTCTGCTAGGGTCTGAGGTACTCAATTGGTCTATGTCAGTATCAGTTCCAGTAATACAGACTTCATTTTCATGAGATTTGTTTGTTTCGGTTTGTGACTGCAGGAATTTTATAAGTTTGGCTGTTGAACTGATCTGTTTACAACTCTGCTCTGTTGTGCCGGTAGTGGTTGTTGACAGATCACTGATTAAAATGTTATGATTTTTCCCCGAGAATTTTATTTCATCAACTTATTTACAAACATGGGAGGCTCCCGGTTGGCTCAATCGGTAAAAGCGTTAGGCATTCTCTTCTCTGATAGCCTTGACACGAGTTCGAATCCCGTGAGGGACGGTGAATATATGCGAGAGGTCTGCTGGACGCTTCGCCGGTGCACGGTGGTTCACGTAGTCATTGCTTACGGCTTCCTCGGCCAACCACAGAAAAAACGAGAAATATGTCAGGCCAAAAAGAAAACCTCCGCCCCGATTCAGGGATAAGGCGTTGGAAATAACGGTTCTTCAGAATCGATTCTAAAATACTGAGTTGTTGAAACCCATGCATTTATTTGATTAGTTCGAAAAAATTGCCGACTTTTCAACAGCGTGCTTTATATTGTGTTGGCAAGTTCGTTTTCAGACAATTTAGATGACAAAGGAAAAGACAAGTTTAAAAATCACCATTTAAATGATTGTACCATAAATATGCCGATACTAATGTAGAATATTGATCAATAAAAGATTATTGGAGTATTATTTTCGACGGAAAAGGTGGAAAGTTGTAAAAAAACGCCAAAATATGTTTTTCTACATAAAATACACACCGATTTTTTATTTTAAATTATCATTTCTGATTGAGCGGCCACTAAAAGGTTGCTTGGACACATACCTGATTGTCACCACACGAAATTGCCCCCACACGCTCAACACGAAACTCCTTTAGTAACTGGAGCATAAAATGAATGTCCATATCTCTCAGCCACCTTGATAGGTTGACCGAAGCTTGGAAAATCAATACTGTGCGTGACCAATTTTGCCTGAGATTAATATTGCGCGGAACAGGGACATTGGAGACACTCATTCCATTGCGAATCACGACCGTCATATAGCGACCAGTTGAATCTGGGCGAAGGTTTCTGCCTTATTATATTTCTAATTTTCCAGTGTATTGACCTGATTGATGGAAGCCGTAAGCAGCCTCAACTGAACCACCGTGCACTAGCGCAGCTTCCGGCGGACTTCTACAATACAATCCTCATTTTTCGTGGCATCCGAACCTAAGTCTGCACGATCAGAAATGCGTAGATCCAAGCGTATTCTCAACGCTTTACCGATTGAGCTAATCATGTACCCAAAGGGGGGGGGGGGGGATTACGTCTGGGGCAATCACGTGTTCGAGCAATCTTGCATAATGACAATCCCACGTAGGGACCGTTCCACGCGGGAGCAAAACGACATGGTTCAATTGGATGAAACAACCGATATCACCAGTCAAGCTCAATTAATTGTTTACGTTCGCTTTGTTGACACGGAACGCAAAGAAATAGTAGATCACTATCTGTTTTGTCTTTTGGAATTACGTCTGGGGCAATCACGTGTTCGAGCAATCTTGCATAATGACAATCCCACGTAGGGACCGTTACACGCGGGAGCAAAACGACATGGTTCAATTGGATGAAACAACCGATATCACCAGTCAAGCTCAATTAATTGCTTACGTTCGCTTTGTTGACACGGAACGCAAAGAAATAGTAGATCACTATCTGTTTTGTCTTCCCATTGGCATAGACACTACTGCATTGAGCATATTTACGAAAGTGGACAATCACTTTTCAGAACAGGGATTGATGTGGTCAAAATGTAAGACTGTGTCCACTGACGGTGCCAGGGCTATGATCGGAGTTCGTAACGTGGTTATTGCCCTCATAAAGCAAGCCTCGTCGGAGGTTGCGAGTGTTCACTGCATTTTGCACCGCGAAGCATTGATTGCCAAAAAACATGTCAATGAAGAAATCAACTGCCAACTCGCTGACTTAATTTGTGACGTCATTAAAATTGTAACTGAAATACTGAAAAGCTCGAAGTCAAATCTCGTGTTCATGAACTTGCCAAAGAAATGGGAAATGGTGAGCGTCATGTTTATCACTCTGAAGCGAGGTGGCTCTCTCGTGGAAAACTAATGGAGACGGTTTGGAAATTGCAAGGGGAACTTGTTGTGTGGTTTAATGAGCGAGAAGATCATAAGACTCATTTGATTCAAGACTTATTCTGGCTTGCCAGGCTATTTGATATGCTTAATGAGTTCAACGCGAATCTACAGAGAAAGGGAATTGAAATATCCGAAGTGACCCCTAAAATCACTGCATTCAAGCAGAAAATTGAAACTTTGAAAAAAGAAATCAGCCGTATCAGTCTGAAAAGTTTAAAGACGCTACATGCCTTCATGTCTACATGTAAATGGGAAGAAACAGACCACAAGTTGGAGCAGCTTATCATGAAGGTGGCGAGCTCTCATGTGCCTACTCTGCTTGACAGTTTTGAAGCTTATTTCCCAAGCCATCGGACAGAAGCATTAAAATCAGAGCTGTTGATTTTAAAGCCCTTCGGTAAAGAGGAGCCTCCGGGACCTTTGGGTCATACTCTCAAAAACGATTTCTGCCTGCAAGCATTTTTCAATAGCGGAAAACACGCTGCATTTTGGATGGGAGTTCTTATTAAGAACTGGCCACCCAAGCATTAAAAGTTCTTGTACAAAACCCCACAACTTATTTAGCCGAAAAGGGCTTTAGTGCACTAGTTGACATCAAAACGAGGAAAAGAAGTTGTCTTCTTGATGGGACGCTTGATGTCCTAATGCGGGGAGCTTTGGAGCAAGAAGTTGTGCCTAACTGGTCAGCAGCAACCACGTCACTGATAAACTGGCCTCTCTTCATTTACTTTTTTAGTAATAATTTTCGTTCGTATTGCCAATTGAAGACTTTCCCTCCTGTTTCTTAAAATGTTTTATGCCTACTTAGAGCAGTAGCAAGTGTGCCAAGAGTTAAGTTCAGATAATGCAGTTTTCAATTTCAATATCGGCTGAGATGCGCGATTTTGATAAATAAACAAGAAGATTGTTATTCCACCGGTTGGTTTGTGCGGATGAAATTTTTGCGCGAAAAAAGTGCGGATGATTTTCAAAAAGGTTGAAAAGCACTGGGCTGTAGTATGGCAAATTTTCTGGTTGGACCAGGGTAGACTCACTTGGAATCATTTGCCTGTTTCTGTGCTTTTTGCCATAGTTTGTTCGCAAACTTGTCCAACGTGTGCGACATTGATTAACTGTAAAGCAAATGATACAATGTTAAAAACAAAAAATAAGATTTTTAGATGGGATTTTGATTAATTTTTCATTTTTTGCAATTTGCTCAGAGCAGGAGATACCAGTTCCGAAACGGGGTGACGGTTTATGGGTCATCATATTCGTCCTTTTTCCTGTGAATAGACCTGGCTGGTGGAAGAAACCGTAAGCAGTGAACAGCATCATTCCTTAGTGGATTCGAACCTACGTCATGACTGGACCAGAGTTGCGTTGCTCCAAGCGTACCGTATTCACGACGCTTTACCGATTGAGCAAACCGGTCGAATTGCTGTTTACATGTTGACTTCCTTTCAATTTGAAGGAAATCTATTTTTACTTCTCAAAACTAACAATCATCAGATTACTAATCAACAAAGTCAAAAACTCTTGAAATATACGAAAAACTAGAGCGTGTCGTCCTGGTTCAGATGTCAGTTACCCCACTTTTTATGCTATAAGTTAATGGCGATATTTGACCATGTTTTCATCTTCAATCAAAACCTATCATTGATCACGAGTGACTTCAAAACCTAGTATCTTTAGTAAAGTAGTATCTCTATTTTTCCGTCAAACAGCAGGAGCATGTGTTACAACTGTAGCCTATTTCAAAAATTAAAAATGCGTCAAGGTTATGCGAAAATCGCTATCGCCGACTTGGGATTGGTGACCGGCACTGCATGAGTGGTCGTGGTTCGCCATATGATTTCAAAAGCTGTATCTTTGGCTTTCCTCTAACATTGAATAAAAATGAAATTCTATCTTATCAAAGCTCCCACGCTACACAGATCATGGGTACGGTATAGGCCTACTAGGATAGGATACCTACTATACAGCTTATAGCTTATCTTGCACTACCCAGTACGGTACCAGTAAACTGATAAATGCTGGGCTAGCCAACCGGTATATTGTGACCTGAGTGAAACGTGAAAATCAAAAAACTCAAATCAACATTGCCTATTACACAACTATATTACCGTAATAAGGCATCCAAAGCCGAAGCAAAAGCGTTTCCTCGTCGAACATCTGAATATCTCATTCCCGGCTTGCCCCCCCAAAGTTCAACATTTTTAAAAGCCGCCGCGACCGCGACACCCGCTAAAATCGCGCTAGTGTGTGTTATGACCGTGGAAATCGGCGGCAGTCGTTTAAAAACGATCGTAGATCAGCCGTAGCCGCGCATGTGTGCATCCACCTTTAGTATCACTCACCAAATATTTTTTCGCAAAGCACACAGACAGTATGTATACAGCGAATATGGGATGTGATGCGAAGTAAATCTAAAATACACCAAAAATCTTGCATCATCGTGGAAATAATCGCTGAAATTAGACGTCGAGTTTGATGTCCAAGGTGAGATATAAACTATAACTACGCCTTGGATGGAACGTCTACACTTGTAAACACATTCTAATTCAAAAATAAAGTTTCAAAATACAACAAAATGCTCTTAACATTACAGTAGCTTTTAAGTAGTATACGTGTAACTTTCAAACCGAAATGTCTCAAAACGCTTTCGGATTGTTAAAGCGTATGATGATCAGGACCACCGAAAACCGTCGAAAAAACTATACCCTAAATTGCAAGCCTATGGCCAAAATGTGCGTTTAGTGGCCGGACTATAGCTGAAACTCATGCTTTCACTGTGGCCATAAATCATCAAACATAAATTTTAATGCAATAGATAAAGCCTACTACCGATTCTCTTACCAGTTTCATCACTTAGGAAACAATCTAGGTTAATCTAGGGCCTGCACCTACATGGCATGTAAAGAACTAAAGGGAGATAATATGTTCAAGTAGAATATGGTAAAATAGCCATATATCTGGATTTGAAGGTCTTGCTTGCTCTTGAGGTCTGCTGAACGTCGGTGCACGGTGGTTCAAGTAAGCGCTGCTTACGGCTTCCTCCACCAACCAGGTCCATGCACAGGAAAAATGAGAAATACGATATTCCAAAAAACCTTCACCCCGTTTCGGAACTGGTATCTGCACGAGAGGTCGTGCCATATGGTTAAGCTGTATTCTCGGTTTTCCTCTCCGGCAGGATAAAAACGATATTCTATCCCATAGCGATGGCCTAGTGGTTAAACGGATTGGCATAGCAGGTCGAAAATCTCGAGTCCCGGCGAGTCCGACTCGCTTATCCGCGCCCACCACTCAACCCATCGTGTAATAACTTCGGTAGGCTGAGCCGAACAGGAAAAGATCATTATCTTTCTAGCAATTGTAACCCTTTCCGTCACTCTCAGAAGTGGCTATAAAAAAATTTCATAAATCCAATAGAATTAATGATATGGTGAATTAATATTATAGGACATGAAAGCTTAAATTTTGAAATGCTCTTGATTAGACATCGGCTTGCCATCAATGATCCCAGTGTTATTTGAGTCGTCTACATATTGTTTGTCCAGTACATGACCCACACATATATCGTTGATTCGATAAAAAGCGTTCAAATGTGTGTTCCGGATTGATTCAACACATCACTGAAATGAACGCTCCATTCATAATTTCAAGACATCACATCCTGCCTGTTCCATGCATGGTTCTTAAATATGTCATTGATTTGTTCAAAATCATGTAAAGATAAATTTGAGACTGATTTGATACAATGCATGGTGTATATATGATTTCTTTGGATTATAGCGGTAGCATGAATTGCCTGATTTAATGTCATGACAAGTGAACTTTGATTTTTGTTTGTCAGCTAGAATTTTGACCCAGAAGTCTCTGCAGTGTGTGCTGCGAGGCATCTTATACCATGCATGAATACTCATGGAAGGTCTAGTGATGACATTGTTTATCATGGTCAGGCGGCAGCCCTCGTACTGCAGTGTACACAGTTCTAGTTTGATTTATTATTCTGTAGAATGCTACAGGCTATATATTTGAGCAGTTTACTCGATTATTTTTGCATCCGCTCTCCAATTAGTTTTTTCTATTGATTTTGGTTATTAAATTATATGTGGTTCATCGAAAAGCTGGTAAAAAATTATTTCCTAAGTTATTTCATTACCGTACGTCGTGATCTTATGTGCATGCGCAAACTATCTTATAGCAACACGTTTTAGAGAAAGATCAAAATACGGTATTTAAGAGTTTTGTGCATGCCAATTTTTGACTGGAACATTCGATTTATGAAATTTCGATCGTTGAACTACGGTAACATTTTATCGTGTTTTTCTGTATCCACCTCCGAAAGTCGATTTTAACCACCTGGATCAAAAACCAGTGTCCCGGGGTACAAATAGACTGCCACCCTAAAAAATCGATTAAATTCTGAGAACTTGTTCATTTTTATTTTATTTATAACTGATAAAATATGCAATTAAGTACGGTACCGTATTAGAGTAGCCTGGTGACATAGGACTAATCAGCCATAAAACTGTGCTTTATGGCGTTCACATTTATATCCATGATAAATTGCTCTACCAGTTCTGAGTTGTTTTGTAATCTGTACGGTAATTGACCAAAGTATGAATTGACTGTTAACAGTAATTTTCAGCAGTTCAATCTTCAAAATATATATATCTTTCTAGAAGGCTGAAGTTTTTCAAAATACTAGCCTACACTGTACATTACTGAATAGGTTTAATATAGGCTACCGTACTGCAGACCAGAGGCTGTACAGTGTATAATATGAAAAAATAAATAACAATGCGACACACTAACACTTATTCACGTCTGCACATGCATTGTTGTGGATAATATACCCCGATCTGCTGATATTTTTGAGAGAATTATAAGATCACTAAAAATGGAACAAACGGATAAAAATACTGATAAGCAACCTTCAGATGTTGAAAACAAATCATCGAATGACAGTCAATCATCAGATGACAAGAATGCCAATGATAGCAGTTCTGATATTGTTAAACCAATAAATGCCGCTGTTAACGATAATCATCTCAAAAGTTCAACTTCAGCTGAAAATGTTGATAATATGCAAAGTATCTATTATGTGAAATGGATTAGTTGGAGGAATGAAAGAACACCTATAGTGACACAAAATGAAAACGGGCCATGCCCTTTACTTGCAATTTTCAATGTATTATTATTGTCAAAAAAGGTAGGTGTGTTTTTAACTTTTAATGAACATTACATATTGAGAACATTGGGTTTTTTTTTTTCGGAGAAATTCCGCCCTAAGTTTAAAGAGGAGGGAACAGTGCCCCAAAATATTTTCTACAGCTATTTATTGTTTTTACCCCAAGATAGTCTATTTGAAACAAAAAGAAATTTTTGCGGGCATTTAAAGCACAATTTTTACTAAAGAAATTTCACTAGCATTTTTTCCTCAACCTCCACCCCCCCATGAGAACACCTTCTGCCATCAATGGTCACAGGTTTTGTGTTGTCATGAGTCGTATGTGTAACAAATGCTTCTTGTCTTACATAACATTGATAATTTGTATGTCATGTAATTGTTGATGCACGTTATTCCCAGCAAAAGTTCGGTAATAGTTAACTAGGTTCAACAATTTAATAAAGTAAGGACTTGGTTCGGTTGATATATTTCACCCATATCATATTGCGTATATTTATATCTATGCAAAATTCCAAGATAAAACATATATACAAAAAAGTTGAGATATTAGACACACAATCGTCGTATTAATATATATATTATCTGTGAACTGTTGATATCGTGTGTGCATCGACAAAAATCATGCAATGTTGTAAAAGATACGTCATCTATTCGAACTTATCACTTTTGCCTCATTTGACATCAACGCCATCTAGGCTATACAACATGCTGAAATAAGTGATCTTGTTAGAGAAATATCACCAGAAAATACTGTGGGCCGTGAGTTCCCGTTATTGTGCTATGCTTCCTGGCGTTATCACTTGAGGCCACACCTTCCACCTTTTATTGCAAACTGAGGGATAATAGAATTAAAGGGTGTCTGTGGCAATGATCAGATTGATGGTGATTTTAAACTTATGCATATCAATTTCAGTCAATTTATCCGTAAGATAATTTAATTCTCTTTATTAAGATAACTCTTGGAGAAGCTGTTGAAATAATTTCATCCAATCAAATAACTGCTTATGTTGGTGAGTATGAATATGGTATTATGTTAGCTTCAATTCGTGGAGTACTGTTGTGAACAAGGTTGATGCAGGGTTATTAATAACTTCTAGATATGGGTCAGTACTCCGATTCGGACTGGTCGAATCTGGCCTATTTTTTGGACTTTTGGTCTCTGCACCGATTCCGTCATGAAAATAATGAGTGAGATAAATAATAATGAGTACCAACTACCCTGTGGCCGAAGTCTGATAAACCTGGGATTCATAATCTCATAAACGCGTATCTATCACGGTACGTTTTTGACTCCCTGGTATGTTATTACCGTAATACGGATACAAAATACATTTTGGCAATGGCAAAACATGCAGTACCTTTGCAAAACATTGGAATTGATCAGAAATATTCACAGGCACAATTCCACATAATGAAGGTCTTCCAAATTATTATTAGTGACGCAAGATGTAATGTTTTTAATCAGAAGCCTGTCAAATTTGCACAAGTATTTGATGTGTTTTCACGTGGCCAGTAGAAAATAAACTGAATAAAGACGCAAAATAATTTATAGCCGCGAACATACCATAATAATTGGAATTTAGGCCAATAAATCTTTTACCTCGTCTGAGGCGTTTTCACTAAATTTAATGGAAGGGTATGTCACCTGTTATGTCACGTGTTATATTCTGAACAACATTATGTGAAAACACATCGTCATTGCAAACTTTGGCATCTATATAAGGCACGGAGGTTGCTTTCGCATTAAGTATTAGATAAGGAGTTACCTTTTACAGAAATGACACTTACTTCTGCTTTTAATACTAACCATATATGCATGAAATCCAACACATTTATCTGCGTCCTAATTTAGAAGAGTGGAAGAATAAACGAAAGATAAATGGGTGGTTTTACGCAGACATTTGATCTACCATTTATCTATTTTATTTAATTAGTTAAGTATGTGTTAATACTCTGCTGTATACTCATCCCAATCCCATAGAAATACTGGACTAGTGTTAGAGTCTTTGTGGACGGTGTCCATCCCTAATAAATTTTATATCGAATCATGGATCTTGAATCGGTGTTAAGATTCTGTGATTCTCTCTCTTATCTCATCTCAGTAAATGCAGTCTTTTATTATATTTAAAATATATTCACAGCTTTTTGAAGGATTCATAAAGTTTATAGTATGTTTGATACACATGTTCGCCATCTCCCAAACTTTTATTAATATACTATATCGATAATCCTTATTTTAGCGGATGTTATTTGGGAAAATATGCCGAAAGAACTACCTGATGAAGAACGTTTGAATTATGAGCAAAATGTTTCAGATGCGTTATCCGTTTTTCCTAATCTCCAAACTGGCCTTGATGTCAATGTGAAATTTTCAGGTGTATCATCATTTGAATATACACCTGAGCTAACTGTTTTTGATCTGTTGAGAATACCATTGTATCATGGTTGGCTTGTCGATCCCCAGGTAATTTACAGTATATATACCAATTGTAGGTTCTTCTGTAGTAATAACTGAGTAAATTGCCTTATAATTTTATATATAATATATATATCTTATAACACAAATTTAAATGCAACAAGTGTGGACATACTATATCGAATTTTACTAACTTTAACATTAATTGTAAGCCAATGAGGAAGGTAAAGGATTTGGTACTCCCTGTCTGCGCCAACACATAATTTTGTTGAGTGAAAAAATACAAAGTTCCACATATATAACATTGGAAATTAATTGCATTACCACATATGATGTTGTTTAAAAAAAGCTTTCCAGAGAATCTAATCTCCATGTAATCAATGGAAATCTACTTAAAATAAGGAAATTACAAAAATTTGAATCCGAATTTCTGGACAAATAGTACCTATTTTTTTCAGGTTCATATAAGAGTATATTTTCTACTTTTATGTGCATACTAAAAGACGAAATAAATAATACATATAACAAGAAGAGCAAATATTGCAATATTATTTTAATGAGGATTTGAAAAAAGGGTTTTCGGAGGACCATTTTGCGATGAAGATTTCATGGTTCTAGCTTTGTCCTCAAATCTATCTTGTGACATTTCAATGTGTTTTACTTTTGAAAAAGACATTGAACATTCATGAATTATAAATTCAATCTTGGAGTCGCTGATGTCTTTTAGTCTTTATTTCAAATTGAAAGTTCATAAAAATATTTTTCTTCATTTTTCATTTTATTCGAAGTTCGTATAGGATTTTAAAAAAAATTTCAAACAAATAGGTTGAAATATTATACAAAAGTTTTAATTTTTGTATTTTTTGGGTAAATTAATTGTAGAAACATTTCTTTTTGCCATGAATTTGGCATCAAATTTGAGGTTTTTCGCACCCAAAAAATAGACAGTTTTTATTTTGAAATCTACAATGCTTGTGTGGTAAATCAGACTTTAAGAATGGCAAAATCTCATCTGCTCCGTCAAATATTTTACTTTTATACATTATTTTATCTCTGCAAAGTGCCTCCCGGAAGGACCCTTGGTATGGGAAAGTTCAGGAAGACTCTGATTCAATGTGGTCGCTTTTGCAATAATAAATTAGATGTCTTTGTTAAGAAAATTTAGGGGTTTCTAATGGCACTTTTATGACTGATTTCAACTCCTCAGCACAAATATAAAAAGTGCAAAGAAATTTTTGAACTTTATTTCAAAATGCTCTGGGTCACCCAAAATTTACAAATTTGAAATAAAAAGTGCTTTTTCCTTGCTCAAAAATTTAGCATGTGCAAAAATAGAAAAATAGCTTTTTTTTAAATTTTTCCAAATTGTCGATTTTCTATTAAAATTTTTTGAGTCACAAACTGAAATATCTCATTATTTTTTATTTTTTCTGATAAAAAGTTGCGATAAAGATCTTAAATGTATAAATGCCAAAAGCAATGGATAGATACTTCCATATAAATATCCTGCATAAAAAAATTCTCGAAAAGAGGCCTTCGGCCCAATATTATTTAAATTGTCATCAAACTTTTATGATCCAAATAGAACAAACAACCTCTTTATGTCAAAACTACAACACATTGAATGATCGAATAAAGTATCATTTCTAATATTTTGGGAAAAAGAAAGCTGATAATATGGCTTAACAATATGGGGAACCAGAAATACAAATGCATATTTTAATATTCTGAGGAAAAGAAAGTCGAGAATATGGCTTATTTACTATATGCACCATCCTGGCAGTTCCAAGTCTGGACTCTAGATTTTCCTAACCTTAACTTGTTTTCCATAATCATGGAGAATTTTAATTCGAAATTGATCAACGTTTTATCTAACTGATCGTACTGCTTATGCTTTTAAATAATAATGTCATTTTTTGTTGCCACTGGTGATGCCATCATCTGAATATACAGGAATTCTAGAATTTTTAATTGAAAATAATTTTGTCTTTTCGTTTGCTGGTATTTTTAAATTTCTTCATATTGCTTTTGAAATTGTGATATATGTATATATATATTCAGTACCATGCCGAATTTTGAGTTCTGGGATTTGGCATACCGGTATACCATTCATGGCTCTGCTGCATAATGGGCAAAATATGTGTATATATACTCATTGCAAAAGCCAATGTCGTAAGCAGTGTCTAAATAGAATCAATCATAAACTATAATAGCCCATCTCAATTATACCTTTTTGTTTGTGTTTTTCCTGTTATCTTCATTTCTTGAGACGAATTAACGTACATACATACATGAACTATTACGAAATGTAGTGCCAGCAATGGCACTCTAAATTGAGATCATCTAGAGACTAACTGAACCACTATAATAAAGCATACGTGGTATTATTCATAGATGATGGTAAAACTATGTATTACTGTTACTGGTCTTAACTTTTGTATCACATCATCACAGTTTCTGATTTGCTTCACAATTTCTGATCCTTGCTAATGATTAACACTGAACTGTTCTCTTTGCAGGATCGCGAAGTTAGTGATATTATAGGGAACAACAGTTACAATGAGATTGTAGAGAAGATTGTCAATTATTCATCTAGTAACAATGAGACAACAGTGACGAAAGGTAATACTTTCACTTTACCTCCTTGTTTTTGGACTACCCCCCACTAATAATTATGATAGTATCCTGGTATTGATAAAACAGAGATAGAGATAGAGATTTCCTTATACAAATAGTCTGGTATATTAAAATTCAGGTTAAGGATAATTTTTTTTTCAATTCTGAATTGATCCATTTTGCTGTGAAATTTACTCATTTTTATGTTGTAAAATATAAATCATGACTTTCCTGCAAAATGACTCTGAGCAAAATTAGTCCAAGAGTCACTTTTACAGTAAATGGGTAGCTAATCACATAGACCGGTGAATGTTGAATATGTAATGTAAAAAACCAAACAATAATGACAACCCTAAAACACACTGCAGAAGTATATTTTTTTCTAATTCAATTTAATTTTAAGGTTTGATTGCGAAGGAGTTTTTGGAGTCATCTGCTTCCCAAATTACATGCTATGGGATTGCATCACTGTGTGAAGAAGTCAGTCATGGAGATCTAGCCGTCTTATTCAGAAATAATCATTTTTCAACACTTTACCGGCATAAGGTACTTCTCAGAGTTTCATTCGAGACTTCATCATATTAAAAATTAATTATTAATTTCAAATTATTGAAATTGACGTTGTACTCCAGGATCAACTTCTCAATAATATACACCTCGATTAGAATGTGTCCCTATGTGGCAAATGCAGTTTTATAAGTTTTAATGTGCAGAAAAAGTAGGAAAGATTGTAATGCAAATGTCCAAATGAAGAAGAGGCAATTCTTCTTTAAAAATTTGTTTCGTTTACGAGAATATCCCACTGTGTTCAACATGTTGCCTGCTTTTAGAAAAAACCTTGAAGAGCTCTGTATAAAACTGTTAAAAGTGCTTGATGCAAGAGGAACGAGGTGACAAAATTTTGATTTTGGTTGTCCAAAACTTTCATTTCATTTTCACCAAATGGGGAAAAGCTTCGGATAGCAGTGTAAATTATTTTGATCTTTTACTCAGCACTGTAGCTACCAGACACACAAAAGGGAACAACCTTCATGCGAGTGCCCAATTGCTAAATTTTCTTCGGATGGAACCTATTTTCTTGTTGCGTCTTAGAAACTTATATCCCGCCGATCTGAAAACGAATATGACTGTGAAGAATTTTTTTAAAGACATATTTTTAATATTGTTTGACTTGTTTCCTCCCCTTTTTCTCTAGGATGAGTTGTTCACCCTCATTACTGATCTTGGATTTTTAAGAGAGTCCCAAGTTGTATGGGAAACGTTGTCTAGTATCCACGGTGACTCTAGTTTTGTGGATAGCAATTTTCTTAATTCTCCACCAAAAGAGGAAACTGATGCCTCACCTGCCACCCAGAATACAAGTCATGTAAGATTTTTTTTAATATTAAGGTTGTAAATTACATTATGTGAACATTCTTGAGGAATTTAGATCAAGAACAGGCTTGCTACAGAATAAAGTTATTATAGTGTGCTACACGAAAAATAATCTCATTTCTAGTACTCTGCCTGCTCCGTGAATTTCATGCTTTAAATCGTTGCTGATATATAGTAGTTTGAAGGCCGCAGCACATATTTGTGTTTTTTTTTTTCTAGGTTTGTTTTATTTTGACTTTATGTTTTACTCTAGCGCAATGCTGTTCTTGCATTTTTACGATTTCCAATGGAAGGATATGCTTTGCAAGCTAATGGAGTGAATTTGTGAATTGTAGGCATGTGAATACAACTAATGCAAAGCAATGCAGAAGTGCATTGCCGTTTTGTTACCTAAAATGCTGCGTAATTTATTGTTAAGACAATTTTCTGTGTATTGCCACCAACCAGTTGCAATCAACTTGCAACTATTTTAGGCGATATGTCACGAAATCAGTATCACGGCAAACCGACATTGCGAAAATTAGCACAATACAATATTTTGGAAAACTTAATACCGGTATTTGCTGTCCTACCGATATGCCGCCCAGCTCTATACTAGCTCTTTGCCACTTAAGTGGTTGCAAGTTGGTTCTTTCTAGGCACTTCTGGCTTTGCTTAAAGTGAATTTCAACAAGAAAAAATGAAAATGAAATTCCTTCTATAAATTGGTTAAGAAATTTTTATTCTATTTTGAAAATGAGCCTTATAGACAATACTTTTTTTACAGGATTATCAACTGGCCTTGTCATTGCAACAACAGGGATCAGAATCTGTTTCAGCTTCAAATTCAACTGAGTATGTCAGATAACATATTTGGGATGGGTGACTTAGTATGCCTTTCTATTTTATTACAAATTAACTATTTTTTCCCCTTATCATTAATATAAGCGGAACGCCAGATTTTTTAAGAGTATTTTTATGTGGCAAAACTATCTTCCCCTGTAGCGTTTGATTGGTTTGTCATATAGCTCCACACCTCACAATCAATTAGCCAAATCAGTATAATCTGTCAAAATACTTCAGGTCTAATTTGGGCCACTGATAGAATATGAGATGGTGTTGATCTGGAATCGACTTCAGTGTTAAGAGGGATAATTTGTACTGCTCAAAGATCGTATTGCATGGCATCGCATAGTGGAAAAGAGTGACAAGTCGTGAATGTTGCGGCAAACTTTAAAACAGTTATACCATTAATAATACATACGCTGCATATATGTATGGGTGATGTGTGGGCAGACAAGTGTGAGTCTTGACATAAAATTAAAGAGTCTTGGAAATATATTCGGATTATTCCTCTCAGGACTATGTCATGAAATCAGTAAAGCCCATCTTTTCACACTTTTGATACATCAATGATATATTAAAGGGGGGTTCTAAGAATTGAAATTATTAAAGGGGGATTCTAAAAAAATTTGGAATCAAACATGTACGAAGACCTTCAAATTGTTATATAAGGCAAATATTCAAAAAATTGCCCAAATCTGAATGCTAAATCAGACTCCTCGCACGCCCACAGACCACACGGATGGACTTTGATGTCATCGACTAAAATTCTCAGTTCAGAAAGCCAATGTTAGGAGGCTATATCTGCAGAACAAAAGGCCAAATGCGAAAGGTGCGCGGCACATGTTCTTTGCCTATCATGTGGGGCAAGAAGAATGCTAAAACTTCTATGCAAGATTCGTTTTACATTTCTAAAAAAATGTTCATTTTTGCTGATTTTTGACGGACAAATCTGAAATCTTAGAACAGGGAGAATTAGATTAAAAATATTGAACAAAGAGTTTTCACCTCCACTGACCTTTTGATTTTAGATCTCGTAGGTTTGATGATAGAGACATATGGCATAACAATAATAATAATTATATTAAAACGTTGAATTTCAATAAGACTTTCTCTTCAGGGCCTTAAAAAGTAAGTAATTTCTCTTCAGAGCCTTAAAAAGTAAATAATTAAATTGGCTGAGGAGATGGAGTAGATAAGGCTTTCCTAGGAAAATTGAATAATTAGGCAGTGATAAGCGGGAAATAACCAAAATATTTGAAATTATAGGCCTGTAAAAATGAGTGAATAATCAATATTGAAGCGATTCGCTCTCCCATATTGTGCTGTTATTTCAATCTATTCCATGCTCGCCCAACAACGTTCTGTTATTTTGACTTTGTTGTCTGTTGAATCTCAATATTTGTTTTCTGGCGTGAGCTTGTGACTGTTTTTTGAAGCGTATGATGAGACAAAAATCATTGTGGCCAAAGTTTATATACTAGATTCAGCTCATTGCGATTATACTTCTACTGTCCTCGCTGTTCATACATGAGGTCAGCTGTGCTAATGTTAAGGCAGCATAGTGGTGGACGTGTTGTACATAAAGCGCATGACTGTTTGAAGTCGAAAACCTATCAGAAGTTATATGACCAAAAGAACTCAAAAAAAGAATATGAAGCTAGAAACTGCTAAGCGTGTGGCTGTTGGTTGGTTTTACTATACGATCATTTATCGAATTGATTTTGATACCCATTTCACAGCAAATAGTAAATTGATCATCATTTGTTCAGCTATGAATTGGCAGTACACTTGCAAGAAATGGAGGTGAAGCAACAAAGGTCATCAAGTTCTTCTGCTCTGCAGCCAAGGCCACAAACTGCCGGCGTGTCAGTGAGTCGGAGTGGAGTGGGTGCAAATGCCAGACGCCCTAATTCTGCTCCTAACCATTTGCTTACTGATCAAGATAATAGTAAATGCTCAATTTTATAGCGTTGGAAACTTCATTGTCGTTATACCTATACTTGTCTGGTATCAAATAAAACTCGCTTCGGTTTATGCAGTCAATATTACAACAATATACTGTTACGAAAATGATGAATTGCATCAAAATCTTTACTTTTTGATGGAAAAGCACCAAAGCTGTTTATTTCATTGCAATTAGGCCACATTCATTTAAGATTTTGTTATTTAAAGAAAAATTGTTTTATGTAACACATTTAAAGATAACCAAAACATAACACAAGTTATTTGATTTTGTCCAAAATTCACTAAATTGTTGAATCAGGTCGCTCTCAGCTGAAAGGCTTAGTTGAAAGGTTTTCAGGATACATGTGTTGCATCATTGGATATTTTCTATGTTTTTTATTAAAAAACTTTTTTCATGATATAGCAGTTTAACCTGCGTCAATATTGACTCTATATAAATACCAAAAATTTCCTGTGCGTTTTGCAGAGGGCATATGTTGACCTCCCTGCCCATGTCGCTGACAACATTATTGAGCAAGGAAACGTATATCATGGCTTTAATATCATAAGTAGAACTTATTCTTTCCATTGCAAGGAGTTCTATTTTCTGTTGAAATGCACTCCCGAGTAGAAAAGTTAAAACAGACTAAACTGACAAATGACTACATATAGATTGTTTATTCCCGGCAACTGCACTCAAAGTGCAAATCATTGTATAGGACTGCAAACTTTTACAGTAAAGGGGGTGATATGCCCTGGAGATGGTTAAATCACCTATCAAACCGTTTCTTCCATTTATGGTTGCGTTTTATGACATTCATGAAATATAGGGCACTGAATAGTCCACCTCATTTCCGTTGTTTTCTTGAGATTTTGGATTTTCAATTTTATATTGCTATTCAAAAATGTTTTGCTCTGGTTAAAAGATGCTTCTGTTTCTCTCTTGTGAAAAATCTGATTTTTTCAAGAAGGGTAGATTTCCAAAATAATAAAATCAACCCTTAACGAATCGCTTTCCATACACATGTACGTGGTACATTTTCATATTTCGAATGCCTTGTCATTTTAAACAATGATAACTCGCTATTTGTCATATTTTCTTATTGTTTGTGTAAGTGTATTGCTTGTTGTGTAACTTCATTTTTCATTCAATATCTATATTCTATTACTTGAATTAAATAATATTTGAATGTTTCTTGTGTATTGTGATAGTCATAAGCAGCTCAATATGGTGAAACCCTGTACAACTCTAGATAGGTATCTATAGCAGTCCCGAAATTGCGACAGTACCGCACGTGTTTTGGTGTATAATATATATATATATGAACTAATGTTGTAAATCAACGTGGATAAATCTTTGTGGCATCAGGAACTGTCTAGAGCTTTGTGCCGCAAGAGGTAAGTATGTATGTCTATTTGTCTCAAACAAAGAAGATAGCAGGAGAAACGCGACCAAAAAGGTATAATTGAGAGCAGCTCTACTCGCAAGAACCCGTTGGCCTAAAACATTGACTACTAATTACAAACATTAAATAAAATAATTTGCGGATATGCGTATAACATGTACATGGCCCACTGCGTTGACCATCCTATATCAAGCTTGATTGCTATAGCTACAGATAAATAGGTCATTGTAGTTGGCCATGCAGATCATTGCTTAGTAATATACAATAATAGCACTCGTTCTACAACAATCATTGAATGGGAGCGGAGCAATTTTGTCGGTTTGAAAGTTCACGTGCCGAATACCATATTACAGGTATTTGCTGCCCATGTTAGATAGGGCGTGACCCCATATCCTGGAAGCTATATCTTATATACATGCCAATTCTGCCAGTTTGGAAAGATTGTCCCCAGACCTGAAATTCGGGTTGTTAACCTACCGTGCCCCAAGGCTCTGTCCTAGACTACTTGTACCAATACTAGATGGGCAAAATAATGTATAAATATAACTCTGGCACTCTTCCAAAATCGTTTGATCCATATTGTTTGACATGCAGTAGCGGACATTCACTAGTTTGGCTTCAAAACAGTTGTATCATGTTCCCAGAGCGGATACCAAAACTTTGCAATAAGTGGCAAATGGTTTAACCATCGCCCAGGGCAGATGGCCCTCACTGCACTTTATCATGACGGTTCAGTTTGGAATCTTTTCCGTTTAGACTGCGATTGCTGGTACTACATTTTTTAGTAGCTCTCTGCTATCGAGTGACTGCTTATTAGTTGCCTTTGGGAGCTGCTTTCGGCTGTGCTTGGAGTGAATTCCAGTAAAAAATCTCATATTCTCTATTAAAAAAGATATTTGTGTTTTTCAATCAGTGATTACTGATATTGTGTTCTGCATGAGCTTGTGGCTGTTGAATGATATGAACTTAACAATATATTCTAAAATAAGCCTGATTTTCTACAACATGTTGGCTTTGTGTTTTATATTAAATCATGATCATGCTTTATACAGTGATTACAGTTTTTTAAGGTAAATGTTTTACTAATTATGTTGGATTTTATTATATTTTTGCCATACTTCGGTGATTACTGGGGTGTCCTCATATATGTACAGTTAGTTAGGTTTTCTATAACCGTCTCATTTTATGTGCCCTGATTTTTATGTGCCTGAAGGTGTCCTAGACTTTGCCATACAGTATAAGTCACGATTTTACTGCGCTGTGAAATAAGGCCTCTCAATGTGTTAAGACCGTAGAACTAACAAATAATATTCGGATTTATTATTTCATTAATTGTATGATTCCATTTTATATTGCATAACCACATTAATATTTCGATTCAATTCAGAAAAGTGTTTGAATTGATTGTGAAACTATAAGATATTTGAATTTTGCCGCCTCGATTGATGGATACAACAATTGAATTTCGATATTTTAAAACTATTATCTGCGTTAGATGTGAGTTCTTCATTTTTAGCAGAGTCTTACTCTAATCTGACTTGAAGAGGAAATGCATAAAATTAAATTGCTTCTCATCAAAAGTATTGATAGTATTTAGTTGAGGTACTATTTTTACTAACTTCTTCATTTATTTAACTTTTATTTAACTACTATAGTTAAACAGCTATGTTGTATCTCTCTGCCTCGTCTGGAAAAAAATTCTCCAGGAAAACAGTCGCCTTCCAGAATTAACTCTTTATTGCCAAAGGATTGTGACGCGTTTGATGAGTCAATTTGATTGCACGACGATCGGTGTGGCCGCGAATGTTCATACAAAATTTTAGAATTCGAGTGACTTCCTTTTTCATACTAGTTTCTAAAAACCACACCTGTTCCATGTCGCCACCGCAGCTGGCTCCCCACTGAGATCAAGGTCCTTCGGCGATAAGCAAGTAGTATGCTCGTTTTTGAAACCATTGGAACGCTCTATCAAGCAGCGATGGCCTAGTGGTTGAACATGTTGGCATAGCAGGTTGAAAATCTCGGTTTCAAGTCCCGGCGACTCCGGCTCGTTAATCCATGCCCACCCCTCAACCTAGGGTGTAATAACTCTGGTAGGCTAAGCCGAACAGGAAAAATATCAGATCAGTAATTCTAATCAAAGAAATTCTAATTCTACAAAGCTGGTTAAGGAATTGTATGTTGCCTAAATGTGCTTTTGACTGCATTATGTAACAATAAGAGACATTTCGTGTTCGTAAGTAGTAGCCTAATTGTTTTTCATATAGTTATATGCTAACCCCGTCTGATCATTTTGGGGAGGTTCCGCAAGTCTGATTTTAGTAAACTTTTGATATGTTGATAAACAAGCCTTTGGTTACATAATATGTAAAAATCAGCTTTAGACCATTTTTAAGGATCGATATGTAGTTTGACTGGACTAATCACTGAATTAGTATAATCCTTTATATGATAAATACCGATACAAATTTCGGAATAAATATTAAGATTTTGCAACAGCCTGGACGTGGTGGTCCAAAAAAGTAAATTATAAATCAAATTCAAATATTTAAAAAAATTATATGCATTGAAAACACAAATGCGATTAAATATTTGTATCAGTTCGGATATATGTCGAAATTTAATACTCGTTTTCGTGATGCATTCAACATTGGGTTCAAAGAAAAACTCATATTTCTCAAACAAATAACACACCCACAATTAGTGAAGTCCGTTGAATATTCAAGAATCCATAACAGTGATTCGCATTTTTATTATTAGTATGATTCAAAAAAAAAAAATGTTTTCTGGTTGAGAGCCAGACTTAGAATATCCCTAACATATTTCATGTCCATATAAGAGGTATTAAAATCTAAATTGCAGCATTTATTAAATTTGCTTCTGATAGAAACCTTTACCCTCGGGTGTATGAGTATTAAGAGTATCTGGTATTCTGCCAGTCTGGTTGTTAGATCATGTGATATTGCACAAAAGAGCAATCAGACCGACAAATGGTCGAGTCCAAGGCCCTGATACATGAATCAAAGGCAGATATCCATGCACTGCGATCAGTGCTTGGCAAAAAACAATAGTACGCTCTCATACAGTTCTTTTATGAAAGGAAACATAAAATTGGGTTTTACTTTCTCTATGAGTCAACACTTGTCTATTTGACTTTAACTAAAACCAGTAATGTTGAAAATTTGACTTGTATGTAGATTGTGAAGAACATAGATATCATTATTCCTTATCAGGAATATCTGTACAATCTTATCATACAACCCCATTGCTGTTTAGGCCTGTCAAAAATATTAATGAATGTTAAAAATAAATGAACTTAGATATGATAAATAAATTATATGAAATCGAGATGAAATACTTAAAATGTGTAAATTGATCTAATTATAATTTTTCATTTAATATTTCACACTACTGGGGCTCTTAATGATGCGTCTATTACCAATAAAAGAGATGTATTTGAAAAAATAAAAGGAAATGGAAATGACATATCCAAAATTTGACAAAAACACTGAATAATTAAATATTGAAGACCATGGTAGAAAACGTACTATATAAGAATGCCATTATAATCCTTCTCTATTTGATATATGTAGGTTTGTAGTTCTATAATAATTGGCATAGAGCACTACACCAATGATGATGGAATCCGATGAACTGCCGGAATTTAACATATAACCTCTTTCATCTGACAAATCCTCGGTCAGAATATTGGAATCTCAGAGTGTTAGTGCAAACTAATCAAAGCACCCAATGTAATCGTTGTTCTTCAGTTTGCACAACAGAAAACCTGAGAAAATACATATTAATTCAGACTTCCCCAAGATTCTTTGTACGCAACATAGAGCCAGTTACAAGTAAACTGAATGTCAAACACCCATGATGATGGAATGCTGAACAATTAGAGAATTTCTAGTTGCAGTAATTCAGCTTCTCACGCAAATAAGTCGTACATGCTCAAATGTCAGACAGAAATTAATTGAATCAAACATTGTTCCTTGGACTGGGCGTATCAAACAGTTTCTGGTGAGCTCAGTCGGTGAAATCAATGCAAAATGTGTTTCATTCTGTCATTTTTAATGATCCATCTGGTTCGGTTCCAAAGTGGTATGATTACGCAAGAGGATTGCTGGACATGATTGCTGCTTAATGGGAGCAAGGTAGATGTTCATGTCGGCGCTGGTTATGACTTCTACCAATGATGTATGCCAGTTTATCAGTGTTGGGAATGAGTCACGTCACTTCGAGTCCCGAATCAAGTCGAATTGAAGAACACGAGTTGCGAGTCCCGGGTCTTACCAAAATTACCAAGTCACAAGTCAAGTCGTGTGATACATTTATGAGTCACAAGTCGAGTCACGTGTCGATTTCTAAATTCATTTGACAGCAATGACAGATTGATTTTTCACTTCTTACTCTCACAAGTTTCCGCCTAGAATCACCATCTGATCATTATTGGGTGGACCAACGCGGATTTAACAGCAGGTTACATTGCATGCATTATATGTAGACATATACATATTTAATTGTAATGTGTTCCAACTGTATTTCTTTATGTAACAGTTACTTACGTTAACTTTTAATACATCTCATAACGAAAAAATAGTATTTGTTCATGACGCTGCGAGCAAAAGAAGAATGGGAACAATTTTTGGCTGATACTGGCATCCCAGGCGAATTGTCTGCTACCTACAGCAAATCCTCTGTCAACAACGGACTAGATGACACCTGCTTATCTGAACTGTCCCGAGATACCCTCAAGGATTTGGGAATCACACTGGTTGGTCACATTATCAAGGTAATCCAGCATACAAAAAAGTATGTGCAGCAACATCAAGGTAATGTGGAACCTGATATTAATGCATCAATGACACCAACCAAGGGGTCAACCCAAAAGATCAAGACCCCCAACACTATCAACCACAATGACCCATTCTCAATTTCGTCGTTTCGAGTTCGACTGGAAAATGTCAAGAATATCATTGTCCATAACATCGGTGGCGATTTCAGAAACTGAGCGAAGATACAATTTTGAAGAAGATCAAAAAAGAACTCGTCAATCAACAGTCAAATCTAACTGTATGCAGAATGCAACTACACAACAAGATGGTGAATGCATACAGGACCTCGTGACACGGATCCTAGAATCTATCACAGACTGTAAATATAATTGCGCTCAATGCAAGTATGATTTCACACAAGAAGCCGCAAAAGATCATTTTATTCGAGCACTATCGGATGACATCCTTTAGGCCGATATTTCATGTAAAGCCTCAATACTTAAGACATTTGGCGACACAGTTAAAAATGCCAAAGCTCATGAGGCGGCACTCCAAAATCAATCCGTTCTACAAGAACCCGAGAATACCGTAATGGCTGCAAGAGTACGTTCCTCTGCTTTCAAACGCACCCCACGTTAGTCACCGAAGCCCAAATCTCGACAATGCAGCGGATGTGGCAGCATGGAATACAGTTCGTTCAATAAACGCAGACTCCATTGCCCAGCTTTCGGCACAACCTGTGAAAACTGTGGGGTGCAGAATCATTTTGCCGCAGTATGCCAAAAGAAGGACTCTGCTATGGCATTGATAGCATCTGCTACCCACCCCAGCTCCCGTACAAACAACGTAACAGAGATCATGATGACTGCTTCTACAAAAACGCATGATGGTAAACTGCCCCAGAGACGTATCTCCATATATCCAGACAGTGGAGTCAGCATATGTCTTGCCGGAACATCACATCTTAAGGTATTGGGAATACAACACCGTGACCCTCACCTTGCAAGAAGATTGTGCACACTGCTGGTAATTTCCCCTTAACCCGTCATCATTATGCTACCGTCACTTTTTCAATCGCCAATCATCAATGGGAAGCAAAAGTTCGAAAATCAAAAGAATATATCCTAGCAGGGATGCTTGTGTACAACTTTACATCCTCCCTGACACCTTCCTATTTCCAATGCATGTTCAACAGTTTTCATCCACCGACACTGGTACTTCCGCCACCTCAAGGGAGTTTAACAATATTCATAGCTGCATTGATACACAAGATATCACACCACGCACACCACCTCCCAAACGACCGGCCTCTCTGATATTTTTTAAGTCAGAGTCGAATATAAGAGAAAAGTTGGAAAAATACATCCGTGATTCGTTCGCGACAAACACGTTTAATCATACCGGAGAGTTTCTAACAATGAAAACTAAACCGGCCCATATTCATCTAAAAGAGGATGCCACACCAATGGCACATCATTCTCCCATACCTGTTCCATTATGTTGGATGGAACAAATTAAAGCACAATTGGATTCAGATGTTGCAAGTGGCGTACTGGAAAAGGTTCCGATCGGTGAAGCTGTCAACTGGTGTAGTCGTATGATCGTGGTACCAAAAAAATGGAACCCCACGCAGAACAATAGATCTTCAATACTTGAACTCCCAATGTAAATGTGAAACACATCATTGCCAAGTGCCAACCACCATTTATGTTGGCATGCCAAGTACCCCCGCATACCAAGAAAACTGTTTTGGATGCCACTGATGGATATCACTCCATTGAACTGGATGAGGAGAATCGTCCCCTCATCACCTTTATCACTCCCTGGGGTCGATACCGATACGGTCGTCTTCCTCAAGGACACCTGGCCTCAGGAGATGCATATACTCATCGATATGATGAATTAATCAAAGACGTTCAACGAAAAGTCAAATGCATTGACGACGTTCTTTTGTACGACAGAGACATTGAATCAGCATTCTATCATGTGTGGGACTACCTCACTCTATGTGCTCACTCTATGTTTCGATTCTGCAAGGACTATGTCACATTTGGAGGACTTCACATCACTGATTCTGGAATAACACCATCAGATAAGATCTCAAATGCTATTAAAGACTTTCCTGTGCACAACAATCTGCAAGATGCCAGATCTTGTTTGGACCTGTTAATCAGGTTTCATGGGCTTGTGCTGTCAGTCCCATCATGTCATCATTTCGTGATCGGGTTAAGCCGATTTTATTGGGATGATTCACTACAAGATATCTTTAAAAATCTAAAACGATCATCATATCAAAGGTGCATGATGGCATTAAATCGTTTGACCCTGATAAGCCAACAATGTTGCAAACCAATTGGTCCAAAGATGGCATAGGATATCCCTTACTGCAGCAACATTGCAATTGCGCAATCTCCGATGGCCAACGTGCTCTAAAGCTGGATGGGAACTTGTATTTGCTGGATCACGCTTCACCAACGACGCTGAATCAAGGTATTCACCATCGGAAGGCGGAGCCCTTGTCATAGCATGGGTCTCAAACACTCTCGTTTTGTCTCGGGATGTCCACAACTGATAGTGTCAACAGACCACCGTCCGTCCACTCGTCGCGATATTTTCAGACAAAGACTAAGACAAGATAAAAAATTCCAGATTACAAAGACTAAAGGAGCATACATTTGCATTCCGATTCCACATTCAGCATAATCCGGGCAAATGGCACAAGCGCCCAGATGCTTTATCGAGATGCCCTACCCCATTGACTGCTGGAGAGAACGATACGTTGGCTTCAACTCTATACCATTTTTATGCTTGTGACAATTCCAACATACGAATGACAGTCGATGACAATATCAGCCGATATCACACATCATACAATTGCGGCTTTTAACACAGCTCCAGATTATACACGGCATATAGCTGCCAGTAAGCCAGATTCATCGTCATGCAATTGGATCACACACGAGCAATTCCTCTCTGCTTGTAAAGCTGACAAAACATACCAACTTCTTATTGGCCGGATACGGTCTGGTTTCCCTCTCACACGACACAACATGAGTCCAAACTTGCGACAATATTGGGAAGTACGAGATAGGCTCACCATTATCAATGATATAATCATGCTAGATTGCAACCGCATTGTCGCACCTCCTACTTACTATAAGACCATGCTCACAAATTTTCATTTTGCCCATCAAGGCACATCGGGGATGTATGCCAGGGCTAAAAACTCATTATACTGGCCAGGAATGAATGCATCTATCCGTAATGCACGATATAATTGCTCCAAATGCAACAGTATCGCTCCACAACACAGCAAAGAACCCTTCATATTGACTCCTACTCCGGATTACCCTTTTCAACAAGTATGTGGTGACTATTTCCATGTAGGAGGGCATTCTTACTTCTCATATGTTGATTGCTCCAGTGGATGGATATCAATTCTCCATTTCCATCAAGCTACTGAAAATCTCATTAAAGAATGCCGCAAACTTTTCATCAGTTACGGGACCCCTGAAATCTTCACTACAGATGGCGGCCCTCAGATGACTTCAACAGTGTTTCGCAAATTTCTGGCTGATCTGAATGTACAACATCGAAAAAAAAAAGAATATTTATAATGTATTACAGTGGCTGTGTCATCATATATTAGTTTTATCGTTAATTTCCGAAGGTTTCACGCTGTTCAACATTTACTACTTGTTTGGTCCGATCATTGAATACAGTTTCAGTTTCATTGGATCTCGTTGCATCTTTACTTTGGACTTTGGTTGGGCAGATGCTGGAGGCTAGGGAATTGCGCATAAAACTCCAAGAAACAGTCGCGTTGCGAGTTCATATTAGTTATAAAACTAATGTTCAATCTTGGAATACAGTTTGCCGGTTTACTTCAACAATATGGCTTCGAACTTTTCAAATGATATAATTGAATCTGACGATCGTACAATTTGTCCCGATTCTTCAGTGCAGTTACCAACGAATGACTTTGATCGAAATGAAGCGATTGACAATTCAAGTTATGCGCAAGCTTATACAATTTTACACAATGAATTTGCAACGCTTATGCTGGTTAAAGATAATCAATCGAAAGTTGTTTTACAATATCAGAAAATATGTGATCATTTACATGACTGGAAAACTTGTTTGGATACTTATATTTTACTCAATGGTCCTGATTCACACACAGCTAAACTACATTATATTCAAGTTGAAGATAACCTGAAATCAAGTACAATGCTTTATAGAGAATTGGTGGACAGTTGTGCCACCCAGCCTCGAACACACTCTGCTTCACAAAAATCTAAATCCCGTTCATCAAAATCTTGTTCCTCAAAACATCGTTCATCGAAGTCTCGCTCCTCAAAATCTTCAATGTCGTCTAGCAGGATGTTGGAGAAGTCAAAATTGCTGAGACTTGAGGCTTTACAGGAAAAAAATTAGGTGCTCATGAGGCACATGCTGCTGAAAAGAAAAGACAGCTGGCTGAGATGAAAGCTAATTTCAAAGAACAACGGGCTCAACTTCACAAAATGGCAAGTGACAGAGATTTAGCAGCATCAAAGTCTCTTTTCAGCGATGACGACATTGTGACTTCAAAACAGTTCAGTTTACGTGACTGCAAATCTTACTTCTACTATGGTACCACAAAGATCGAATTCAGTTTCTACTGTGGTAACTTACAATATGGAAAATCAAGGTATCGATAAGGACTTGTTACCTAATTTATCTTTAAATGTTTTGCATACTATTCCCTTTTGTGGAGATCAGCCTCCACATTTATGCACTGAGTCAATTTCGATGCAAGCAGGAGCCACAGATGGATTGCATTTGCCACCACAACAAGCTAGTAATGTTAGAGATTTGAATCTACGATCTGTTCCACATGTTTCACAAGTATCGAATAATTTTAGTTACTCTGCTAATAATTTTCATGATTGTTTACCCAGTAATAATGTTAGCACTGCTGCAATTTTTACCCCTTGTCTTTCTGCGGGGCCGGTGCAACATAGTTCTATGATTTCAAGTCCACAACAGCTAATGGCACCAATTGCTGCTATGAGTATGGGTCCTCATTTGCAACCAGTTAACTCACATTCAAGTATGAATGTTGTTCAGTCAAGCATGGTTGATGGCACTGGGATTTCTTGCTTCCCCCCCTACATAATATAGGAAATTCCTACGATATAGGATGTGTTTTTCCTCCTGACGGTTTAGCTAGTATAGGTTCAAATGTTTGTTATCAGAATCAGCCTATGTATTCAAACATGCAGCAGCAGGTCACGTCAATCATTCCGACAATCAAACCTTATTATTCTGGAATTTCACAATCTAACATTTCCAGCGCTTTACACACTTCCACTGTTTCCTCAACCTTGCTACGTATGAATAGTTCACAGTTACCCCCTCGTAGCCTTATGAGGCAACAACCTTCACTTAACCCCCACATTACTCAATATAATCCTTCGTATCCTTTTCCTACTCATCAAGCTGCAAGCAAAGATTATCCGTATTTACTTGGTAGGAATATACAGCAAGATTTTCGCTTACCCACTTATGATAGGGTAGAATTTAATGGTGATCCATTAGAATATCACGCGTTTATAAGGTCATTTTACAATACGATTGGTCGTCTTACGTCTGATCCCTCGACACTTTTGGCACAATTACTTGCTCACTGCAAGGGTGAAGCATACAAAGTTATCAAACATTTGCGAATGGCTGATAACCCAGCTGAGGCTTACAATGCTGCAAGAGAAACGTTGGAATTTCATTTTGGCAATAGATCACTGATTATAAATGCATTTATTCAACAACTTACTGAGGGACCGAAAATACGCACAAAGTTAAAGGACTTTGCAAATTGTCTTCTCAAATGAGAAATTGCGCTATCGTATTTCACGATTGGGATGCTGGGAGCTTGCTTGATGCTCCAGCATATCTTACTGCTATTTTTGAATGTTTACCGCCTAATATGCGCACTGACTATGTTATGAATGGATCATGGACATCCTTCGCAATTCCTTCATTCAATCATTTACTCAAATTCATTGAATCAAGAGCACGGCTGTATAATACCTTTTTTTTCTACATCTGCAACATTCAATATGTCGAAGCAAGATAACGCTTCGAGTAAGCAGAATTATCATAAACATGTACCCTTTAACAGGAGTATTAACTCTATTGTGACTTGTTATCTTTGCAAAGGTGATCACACGCTTCTGCGTTGCTCAAAGTTTAAAGAAAAAGCCGTCACTGACAGGCGACTGTTCGTTAAGGAACAGACAATTTGCTTCAATTGCAGGCCTTCAAAGAGACATTATGCTAGTAGTTGTCCTTCAGGGAAAAGGTGTTTGATTGAAGGGTGTGGTAAGCTTCATCATACTCTGTTACACATGAAGCAAGCGACTAAACCGCCTGCATTGCATACTTCGTGTTCTGAGGAACCATTATCATCACAGACACCTAAACCTGATGCGGCAACTCCTGTTACTTCTATGTCTATTCTTGATCCCTTATGTCCAGTAAGGCTGATGGCCGTCGCCGTCGAAATAAGTCGACCCGATAATATAGGCAAAAGGACAACTATTGCTTTCTTAGATTTAGGATCACAGAGATCTTTTTGCTCTACAGAATTAGCAAAATTACTTGGGCTTTCTGGTAAGCCAGAACTTTGTATGGTGCGCTCTACGAATGGTGTCAGCATTCACAATGGCGAAAGAATTTCATTTTGCATTAATGGCATCAATAGCACTGACGTTGTTAAGGTACAGAATGCTTTGACTTTTGACAAAATTCCTGATGTGACTCACTGCCAAATCCTGACATAATTCACAAATATCCACATCTCCGTGATGTGGAATTTCCTAATGTTGATGGGAAAGTCGAACTCTTAATTGGTGCTGATGCTCTGGGTGGCTGCCCATTCATTGACTCTAGAGTTGGTCCGCCTGGTACTCCAGGGGCTCTTCTCACATCTCTTGGATGGTGTCTTTATGGCAGGGATCCTTTAATGACTACAACAAATAATTTGACAAACTATATTGAAACTTATGTGCCAATGATATTGGATGACAGTGGATCTGATTCACAAAGTGAAGTTGCTGTTAACTTCATTTCTACTACATTTCCAATTTCTGACACACGTCTTTTATGTAATAATTGTGTTTTCCCAATTACTGATGATTTGTCGCAAGATGACAATTTACAAGATGAAAATAGTTTACAAGATACAGACGATGCATCTGATGGATTTGAAAACCCTTGCATGCGTTATTATGATATTAATGTCAATGATTTTTACGTAAATAAATTTACTAATGGAAATGTTTCTGATTTCTTCTTTCTATGCTCTGCTATGTTTGACACTCTTGAAGAAGAAAGTATTGAACCTGAAATATCTATCTGTCAAATTTGTGGAATTGACTTTCCTGATTTGAATGAAGATCCATTTACTACTCAACCATCACTCGATGATGAAAGAGCAACTAAGATTATGAACGACACTCTAAGGCGTGTCGATAGCCGTTTACAAATTGGTTTGCTGTGGAAATTTGACGATATCAAATTGCCTTACAATTATGTTATGGCTGTGCGCCGCTTATTGTCAGTCAAACGTAGAATGGAGAAGGATGCTGATTTTGCCTCTAAATACATCGAAAAAATGGATGAGTACATAAGAAATGGCTATGCTGAATTGATACCCGGTGATGAATTGGCACCGACAGATAGAACGTGGTTTATACCGCATCATGCTACACGACAGTCGAAATTCCGTATTGTCTTTGACAGTTCAGTGGAGTTTGATGGGACGTCTTTAAACAAGAATTTATTAACTGGACCTGATTTCAATAACTCCCTTGTTGGAGTTTTGTTGCGTTTCCGCCTGAACCCCATTGCAGTTTCATGTGACATACGTCAAATGTTTCATAGAATACTTGTCAAAACGGAAGACACGGAGTCATTACGATTCTTATGGTACCCCTCACATGATATTGCACAGCCTATTGCTCAATTTAGAATGCTCTCTCATGCATTTGGGACTTCTTGTTCTCCGTCAATTGCCTCATTTGCTATCAGGCAAGTCGCAAGAGACAATCTATCTAATGCTGACCCTGAAACCGTTCAATGTGTATTTTCTAACTTTTATGTAGATGACGGACTTTACTCCAGAGAAACAGTGTCCGAAGCTTCTGTTCTAGTGCAACAAACGACTGAATTGCTTGCTACGGTTGGTTTCCATTTAACTAAATTTCTGAGCAATGAACCACAAGTTCTGGAGTCTGTTCCGAATCAGGATAAAGCTCCCGTGAAACATGAATTAGAACTGGGAGACGACGCGCTAAGTTGTACTCTCGGATTGAATTGGAATGCGACTACTGATCAATTTATTGTAATTGTCAATATCAGTGCACGACCGCCTACTCGTCGTGGTATACTTTCTATGGTATCTCAAATATTCGACTCTCTTGGTTATGTTCAACCATTTGTTCTGATTGCCAGGGTGATATTACAAGATCTGTGTTATGAAGAATTTCACTGGGATGATTTAATCGTTGGACCTCTCAAACAGAAATGGGAAGATTGGATTTCAAAGCTACCAGATTTGAATGGACTTTCATTCTCACGTTGTTATAGACCTGCTTGATTCGTTCCTACTTCTTACCAATTGCATGTTTTCTGTGACGCAAGTTCATTTGCTTACGGTACTTGTGCTTACTTAAGAATGATTGATAATGCAGGAAATGTACGTGTAACGTTTGTGAAAGGTTCGTCAAGAGTAGCGCCAAAGAAAGTTATCACAATTCCACGATTAGAACTAATTGCTGCTGTTTCTGCGTCAGAGTTGGCTCGATGTATAAAATTGGAATTACCTGACTTGATAACCGATGTGTTTTTCTATACGGATTCGATGACAGTTCTGAGAATGATTAATAACAGATCAGAGCGTTTCAAAACTTTCGTTGCGAATCGCCTAAATACAAATACTTTCTGAACCAAGTCAGTGGTATCACGTTGACACTAAGTCAAATCCAGCTGACATAGCAAGCCGCGGAATGATGCCTGACAAGTACCGAAAAGCGGAATGTTGGTTCCAAGGACCCTCGTTTCTGAGAGATGAGAATTTACCTTCACATAAATCTTTACAGTTTTCTGATTCACTTGAAGATTCTGAGATAGCTTCGGAAGTGAAAGTTAACTACAATATTGCATCGAATGTTGCTACTGAAACAAGTACAACACGTCATGGATTGTTTATATTATTGGTACGTTACTCCAAGTTTGAGAAACTTCTTACGACTGTAACCTGGCTTAATAGATTCAAAATGTACCTGATTCAAAAGCATTTGAAACGTGGGAACTCTCCAACAACAGGTTGCTTCACTGTCGCAGAACGAGAGAATGCGACACTGGATATTGTAAAGCTAATTCAACAAGATTCCTTGTCTTCTGAAATGTGTTACTTTAGTGATTTTAATTATTCTGGTTCACCTCCTGCTAATAGAAAATTACTCAAATCGCTATTTGCAAAAGAACTTTTACAATGCAACCCATATGTCTCTGATGGAATACTTCATGTAGGAGGCAGACTTCGACATTCTGAACTGCCCCCTGATCAAAGGAATCCTGTCATTCTACCTCCATATCACCATGCTACAAAACTTCTTATTGATCATTATCATTGCGAGAATGGTCATTGTGGATGCAATCAAGTGCAAGCGTGCTTGTTACAGAGATACTGGATTTTACATCTCCAATCTGCTGTTGCAAAGGTACCACGTGAATGCATAAATTGTAAAATTCGCGCTGCAAGACCTGGCAAACAATGGATGTCAGATATGCCTGCTGTTAGGCTTTGTACTGGAAACAAACCATTTCATCATTGCTTCGTTGAACATTTTGGCCCTATAAATGTGAAGCTTGGAAGAAGTGAGCACAGGCGTTATGGCGTTATTTTTACATGTCTTTCTACACAAGCTGTTCATCTAGAAGTAGCTGAGAGTTTAGATGCTTCTGCCTTTCTGCAAGCATTTTTTCGATTCGCCGCACGCCGCTCTAAACCAGCTCATATGTATTCAGACAATGGGACAAATTTTATTGCGGGAAGTAAAGTTCTCAAAGATGGAATTGCAAATTGGAATAAGAAACAAATTAATGATGCTCTTGCACAAAAGGGAATTCAGTGGCACTTCTCTCCACCACTTGCAAGTCATCAAAATGGTGTTGTTGAGAGGATGATTAGAGAAGTAAGAAAAATTTTGCGAAACATGCTTGATGATAAACCTCTAACTGATTATTCTCTTTGGTCCTTTTTGACTGGAGTGGAATCTATTTTAAATGATAGGCCTCTTACTCGTATTAGTTCCAATCCCAGAGACCTTCACGCCCTTTCTCTTAACTCTATCCTGATAAGTAAACTCGACCCTGACCTTTCCCCTGATGTTTTCCTGCGTGCTGATGAATACAGACAGGGTTATAGGCATGTCCAGCGTATGTTAGACATATTCTGGCAGAGATTAACAAGTGAATATATCCCCTTGCTCCAAAGACGTTCGAAATGGTTGCATCCCTCTCCCAATCTTAGGACAGGTGACTTAGTACTTATGTTCGATGATATCCTCCCCCGCGGCAGTTGGCCCAAGGCTGTTGTGGACGAGGTTTCCCCAGATAAGCAGGGAATTGTCCGCAGAGTTAAGGTGCGAACAACCAAATCTTCTTTTGTTTGTGATATAAGAAAGATTTGCTCACTTGAACTTGACTAAATGTTAAAATGGGTAAATTATGCTATCATGTAGATATTGTTATGTGCTTTCTATTCATTATGTACTCACTTTCTATTCATTAAGTTTCACTTGCTTCGTTTATCTCTTATTTCTGAGATAATTTACCTAGATTTAAATTATCTGAGGCCGGAATGTTAGATATAAACTAGCCGTCCTACTTTAGTGAACTCTAATTTAGTGTTTCTTTATATTATGCGCCGAGAGATGACTCTCTCTTTTATCCTGACATGCCCAAACATGTTTATGTGAATTTGTTGCGTCACAGAAAGCATTTTGTATTTGCGCGATAAGGATTTATCATAAACATGTACCCTTTAACAGGAGTATTAACTCTATTGTGACTTGTTATCTTTGCAAAGGTGATCACACGCTTCTGCGTTGCTCAAAGTTTAAAGAAAAAGCCGTCACTGACAGGCGACTGTTCGTTAAGGAACAGACAATTTGCTTCAATTGCAGGCCTTCAAAGAGACATTATGCTAGTAGTTGTCCTTCAGGGAGAAGGTGTTTGATTGAAGGGTGTGGTAAGCTTCATCATACTCTGTTACACATGAAGCAAGCGACTAAACCGCCTGCATTGCATACTTCGTGTTCTGAGGAACCATTATCACCACAGACACCTAAACCTGATGCGGCAACTCCTGTTACTTCTATGTCTATTCTTGATCCCTTATGTCCAGTGAGGCTGATGGCCGTCGCCGTCGAAATAAGTCGACCCGATAATATGGGCAAAAGGACAACTATTGCTTTCTTAGATTTGGGATCACAGAGATCTTTTTGCTCTACAGAATTAGCAAAATTACTTGGGCTTTCTGGTAAGCCAGAACTTTGTATGGTGCGCTCTACGAATGGTGTCAGCATTCACAATGGCGAAAGAATTTCATTTTGCATTAATGGCATCAATAACACTGACGTTGTTAAGGTACAGAATGCTTTGACTTTTGACAAAATTCCTGATGTGACTCACTGCCAAATCCTGACATAATTCACAAATATCCACATCTCCGTGATGTGGAATTTCCTAATGTTGATGGGAAAGTCGAACTCTTAATTGGTGCTGATGCTCTGGGTGGCTGCCCATTCATTGACTCTAGAGTTGGTCCGCCTGGAACTCCAGGGGCTCTTCTCACATCTCTTGGATGGTGTCTTTATGGCAGGGATCCTTTAATGGCTATAACAAATAATTTGACAAACTATATTGAAACTTATGTGCCAATGATATTGGATGACAGTGGATCTGATTCACAAAGTGAAGTTGCTGTTAACTTCATTTCTACTACATTTCCAATTTCTGACACACGTCTTTTATGTAATAATTGTGTTTTCCCAATTACTGATGATTTGTCGCAAGATGACAATTTACAAGATGAAAATAGTTTTACAAGATACAGACGATGCATCTGATGGATTTGAAAACCCTTGCATGCGTTATTATGATATTAATGTCAATGATTTTTACGTAAATAAATTTACTAATGGAAATGTTTCTGATTTCTTCTTTCTATGCTCTGCTATGTTTGACACTCTTGAAGAAGAAAGTATTGAACCTGAAATATCTATCTGTCAAATTTGTGGAAATGACTTTCCTGATTTGAATGAAGATCCATTTACTACTCAACCATCACTCGATGATGAAAGAGCAACTAAGATTATGAACGACACTCTAAGGCGTGTCGATAGCCGTTTTACAAATTGGTTTGCTGTGGAAATTTGACGATATCAAATTGCCTTACAATTATGTTATGGCTGTGCGCCGCTTATTGTCAGTCAAACGTAGAATGGAGAAGGATGCTGATTTTGCCTCTAAATACATCGAAAAAATGGATGAGTACATAAGAAATGGCTATGCTGAATTGATACCCGGTGATGAATTGGCACCGACAGATAGAACGTGGTTTATACCGCATCATGCTACACGACAGTCGAAATTCCGTATTGTCTTTGACAGTTCAGTGGAGTTTGATGGGACGTCTTTAAACAAGAATTTATTAACTGGACCTGATTTCAATAACTCCCTTGTTGGAGTTTTGTTGCGTTTCCGCCTGAACCCCATTGCAGTTTCATGTGACATACGTCAAATGTTTCATAGAATACTTGTCAAAACGGAAGACACGGAGTCATTACGATTCTTATGGTACCCCTCACATGATATTGCACAGCCTATTGCTCAATTTAGAATGCTCTCTCATGCATTTGGGACTTCTTGTTCTCCGTCAATTGCCTCATTTGCTATCAGGCAAGTCGCAAGAGACAATCTATCTAATGCTGACCCTGAAACCGTTCAATGTGTATTTTCTAACTTTTATGTAGATGACGGACTTTACTCCAGAGAAACAGTGTCCGAAGCTTCTGTTCTAGTGCAACAAACGACTGAATTGCTTGCTACGGTTGGTTTCCATTTAACTAAATTTCTGAGCAATGAACCACAAGTTCTGGAGTCTGTTCCGAATCAGGATAAAGCTCCCGTGAAACATGAATTAGAACTGGGAGACGACGCGCTAAGTTGTACTCTCGGATTGAATTGGAATGCGACTACTGATCAATTTATTGTAATTGTCAATATCAGTGCACGACCGCCTACTCGTCGTGGTATACTTTCTATGGTATCTCAAATATTCGACTCTCTTGGTTATGTTCAACCATTTGTTCTGATTGCCAGGGTGATATTACAAGATCTGTGTTATGAAGAATTTCACTGGGATGATTTAATCGTTGGACCTCTCAAACAGAAATGGGAAGATTGGATTTCAAAGCTACCAGATTTGAATGGACTTTCATTCTCACGTTGTTATAGACCTGCTTGATTCGTTCCTACTTCTTACCAATTGCATGTTTTCTGTGACGCAAGTTCATTTGCTTACGGTACTTGTGCTTACTTAAGAATGATTGATAATGCAGGAAATGTACATGTAACGTTTGTGAAAGGTTCGTCAAGAGTAGCGCCAAAGAAAGTTATCACAATTCCACGATTAGAACTAATTGCTGCTGTTTCTGCGTCAGAGTTGGCTCGATGTATAAAATTGGAATTACCTGACTTGATAACCGATGTGTTTTTCTATACGGATTCGATGACAGTTCTGAGAATGATTAATAACAGATCAGAGCGTTTTAAAACTTTCGTTGCGAATCGCCTAAATACAAATACTTTCTGAACCAAGTCAGTGGTATCACGTTGACACTAAGTCAAATCCAGCTGACATAGCAAGCCGCGGAATGATGCCTGACAAGTACCGAAAAGCGGAATGTTGGTTCCAAGGACCCTCGTTTCTAAGAGATGAGAATGTACCTTCACATAAATCTTTACAGTTTTCTGATTCACTTGAAGATTCTGAGATAGCTTCGGAAGTGAAAGTTAACTACAATATTGCATCGAATGTTGCTACTGAAACAAGTACAACACGTCATGGATTGTTTATATTATTGGTACGTTACTCCAAGTTTGAGAAACTTCTTACGACTGTAACCTGGCTTAATAGATTCAAAATGTACCTGATTCAAAAGCATTTGAAACGTGGGAACTCTCCAACAACAGGTTGCTTCACTGTCGCAGAACGAGAGAATGCGACACTGGATATTGTAAAGCTAATTCAACAAGATTCCTTGTCTTCTGAAATGTGTTACTTTAGTGATTTTAATTATTCTGGTTCACCTCCTGCTAATAGAAAATTACTCAAATCGCTATTTGCAAAAGAACTTTTACAATGCAACCCATATGTCTCTGATGGCATACTTCGTGTAGGAGGCAGACTTCGACATTCTGAACTGCCCCCTGATCAAAGGAATCCTGTCATTCTACCTCCATATCACCATGCTACAAAACTTCTTATTGATCATTATCATTGCGAGAATGGTCATTGTGGATGCAATCAAGTGCAAGCGTGCTTGTTACAGAGATACTGGATTTTACATCTCCAATCTGCTGTTGCAAAGGTACCACGTGAATGCATAAATTGTAAAATTCGCGCTGCAAGACCTGGCAAACAATGGATGTCAGATATGCCTGCTGTTAGGCTTTGTACTGGAAACAAACCATTTCATCATTGCTTCGTTGAACATTTTGGCCCTATAAATGTGAAGCTTGGAAGAAGTGAGCACAGGCGTTATGGCGTTATTTTTACATGTCTTTCTACACAAGCTGTTCATCTAGAAGTAGCTGAGAGTTTAGATGCTTCTGCCTTTCTGCAAGCATTTTTTCGATTCGCCGCACGCCGCTCTAAACCAGCTCATATGTATTCAGACAATGGGACAAATTTTATTGCGGGAAGTAAAGTTCTCAAAGATGGAATTGCAAATTGGAATAAGAAACAAATTAATGATGCTCTTGCACAAAAGGGAATTCAGTGGCACTTCTCTCCACCACTTGCAAGTCATCAAAATGGTGTTGTTGAGAGGATGATTAGAGAAGTAAGAAAAATTTTGCGAAACATGCTTGATGATAAACCTCTAACTGATTATTCTCTTTGGTCCTTTTTGACTGGAGTGGAATCTATTTTAAATGATAGGCCTCTTACTCGTATTAGTTCCAATCCCAGAGACCTTCACGCCCTTTCTCCTAACTCTATCCTGATAAGTAAACTCGACCCTGACCTTTCCCCTGATGTTTTCCTGCGTGCTGATGAATACAGACAGGGTTATAGGCATGTCCAGCGTATGTTAGACATATTCTGGCAGAGATTAACAAGTGAATATATCCCCTTGCTCCAAAGACGTTCGAAATGGTTGCATCCCTCTCCCAATCTTAGGACAGGTGACTTAGTACTTATGTGCGATGATATCCTCCCCCGCGGCAGTTGGCCCAAGGCTGTTGTGGACGAGGTTTACCCAGATAAGCAGGGAATTGTCCGCAGAGTTAAGGTGCGAACATCAAAATCTTCTTTTGTTTGTGATATAAGAAAGATTTGCTCACTTGAACTTGACTAAATGTTAAAATGGGTAAATTATGCTATCATGTAGATATTGTTATGTGCTTTCTATTCATTATGTACTCACTTTCTATTCATTAAGTTTCACTTGCTTCGTTTATCTCTTATTTCTGAGATAATTTACCTAGATTTAAATTATCTGAGGCCGGAATGTTAGATATAAACTAGCCGTCCTACTTTAGTGAACTCTAATTTAGTGTTTCTTTATATTATGCGCCGAGAGATGACTCTCTCTTTTATCCTGACATGCCCAAACATGTTTATGTGAATTTGTTGCGTCACAGAAAGCATTTTGTATTTGCGCGATAAGGATTTTCGCTTTGTAGGCATTTTGTGTTTTACGACTATTTTAGGGCGTTTATTATTGCAGTCTGGTAATTGAGTTTAGTTTTGGGTGTATCGTATTATAGTGTTCTGGCTAAGTTGGGTTGTGATATTCTTGATAGTTAGGATTATTTTACTGCTAATTTGTATTGCAATAGTTAACTGTAGAATATTTATAATGTATTACAGTAGCTGTGTCATCATATATTAGTTTTATCGTAAATTTCCGAAGGTTTCACGCTGTTCAACATTTACTACTTGTTTGGTGAGATCATTGAATACAGTTTCAGTTTCATTGGATCTCGTTGCATCTTTACTTTGGACTTTGGTTGGGCAGATGCTGGAGGCTAGGGAATTGCGCATAAAACTCCAAGAAACAGTCACGTTGCGAGTTCATTTGAAGAGAAATTTGAACTCTTACTCCACAGTACTCTAAACAATGATAAAGCTGCCCAGGCAGTTCTGCAGTACCGCAACATGTAAACATCAGTCCAGGACAGATTCTCTTTGCTAGAAATCTCCGTGATCGCTTACCATCCCATCCAGAGCACTACCGCTTATACAAGAAGTGGCTTATTACATCTCTGGAACGAGAAAAACAGAAAGAAATGGTCATTTATTAGAGCGATACAATCAAACTGCGAAAGATCTTCCTAATCTGCCTCTACGAACCACAGTTATGATCATGAACAATCAAAATAATAAAAAAAGATGAGATAAGCCTGGCATTATTGTTCAATGTCTACCTAACAGACAATATCGCATCAAACTACATGGTTCTGGACGTACCATAACCGCTGATTACTTCGCCAATACATTGGCACCGCACCTTTGAAGGCTGCAACATATACACCGCCATATGCATTTACCCTAGACCCTACCATCCCATTAACACCAAATCTACCCACTCCACCATCCACATCACCAGAACCTCCACCCAACCTCTCTCAATCACCTAAACCTCTCCACCCCTACACCAAGTCACGACACATCGACTGTGACAACATCACCACTGGAGATTGCCCCCCTGTGGAGGAGAAGGAACACTAATCAAACTTGAACATTTTGTAAAAAACAATAGACTTTTATTTCATGAATCCTTTTACAAACTATCAAAAGATTTATTCCCAGCGAGGGAGATGTAGACATATACATATTTCACTGTCTTGTGTTCTTACTGTATTTCTTTATTTAACAGTTACTTAAATGCTAGTAAAATTTATTCGTTAGCTTTTGATACATCTTATAATGAAAAGATAGTATTTGTTTATTATATACTTCTGGGCGCGCTTTCTCCTCTGATCAATCACACAACAGCAGACGACCTGCTTTTTCAGAGCATAATTGCAGGCTAAATTTTTATGTCTAGAGACAAGTCGCTCCTGCATTTTAAGATGAGTCTCTCCTACAGTGGTGAAATTCAGAATCATCCGAATCAATAAATTTTACAAAATTGATTTAATTCCAAAAACCTGTCATTCCCAAACCTACTCAAAATTCACCTGTCAAGGTTATGGTCATACATTTCTCCACTTTGCGCTATTGGCTTGCTAATACCGGTAGGGATTTTGGAACAGTGTAGGTTTAATGATGTGAATAGCACTAGAAATTTTCTGCATGGTATTCAACGGCAAAATTCTACATAGCATTCTACACGATACTAGAAAAACTGGAAATCATTTACAGAATTTAGTAGAACCAAGTTATTTATGAATGCAGAATGGGCAGTTGGGCTTTCTGACTTTTTATAGTTATATTATTGTGTCATGTACCGGTACTCTGCTGTTTACGCCTTAAGAAAATGAGTATAAATAGAGAAAAAAGAACATTGAAAAAAGCACGATAATTCATCACAAATCAATATTAAGTTTGAACATCGAAATTTCTGTTTTCAATGTCTGGTTTTAATAAAAACCTCAATTAAATTAACTACATTGCTACACATTTTGTATGCATTGCTGCACTTTCGATGTGGATTCGGACGCCCAAAGAAGCACGATTTCGTCACTCTGGCAGATAAACACTAGGATATAGTTCCAAAACCCCCCTTCTTGGATACACTTCTGATCATGCAAGACCTGAGACCGCCGTTTTTCATTCCTTAAGACAATAAGAAGGGTAGCGCTCTTACTAATAGAGCCAACTTATTATTTGACTCATCTGTCGACCCTGACTAGTTAACAGCTGTTAAGTGAATATAGCCAGTGTTGGGAGCTTGTGTCCCAAGTCAAAGAACACACGAGTTGCAAGTCGAGTCTAAGACTTACCAAAATTTAAATTTAAAGTCTCACATTGTACTTTCCAGTCACAAGTCGAGTCATATACTTTAAGAGCCGTAAGATGAGCCACAAGTCGATTACTAAATCTATTCAACATCAATGACAAGTTAATTTGCTACTTTTCCTTTTATTAGTACCTACTTAGAATCATTATTGGGTCGATGAACACAGAAGTCACAGCAAATTACATTGCATGACATGCTTTATAGCCTTATGGGGGCGCATTTCCTCCCCTGATGAGACATGAAACGGCAATTGGCAATTTTTCAAAAGGTGATTGCACGTGATGACTAGAGTATTTCCAACACAGAATAGAGCAGTGCTGTAAATCTCACACCTATTCCTGCACTCCCCTCCAGAGCAAGACTTATAGAAACTGTTAGATTTTGGCATGGGCCAACTGGACTAATTTTAATGTGTACAAGAGGTTTTAATTCGACTATAGTTGCTGCAACTTCTTGAAATATTATTTTTTTGTTGTTTGCTTTTAAAGTTTCATGGGCATCATATAGATATCATTTAAGCACAAGATACTTTCGAAAGCTCAACAAATTACATCGCTTGTATTTCACCAGTTGAGCATATCAAAATAGAACTTTTATGAGTCTACCTGGTGACAATCATTTAGGAGAAAATTCACTACCATAATCACCTATTTTCTTTTGAAAATACATTTCGAAATGATTTAAATTTTTGGTTTGTTTTGTAATTGGGAATTGTAGATAGTTGCTTTATGTCTGACCATTCTTGAAAGACCAATTCCAAAGCGAAGATTAGCGATTTATGCCATGTTCACAACCAAACCGAAGGGAAATAATGAGAGAACATAAATAATAAAAAGCGAAGGGTTTTTATGAATAGATCCATTGCAAAACACATTTAGAGGTAGCATTTTTTTTTAAATATAGGTAGTCTAAATCGAACATTTGCAAATTATGTAAATTTTTCTCGCTTATTTTTGTTTAAAAAAATTACACCTGTTCTGTGTCACTTGATCACGCGAAGCAATTTTTTTCTACTGCCCACCAACTATGTCAGTGTACAGTAACAACTAGTACCATATGGTACTGGCAAACCGGTAGTCAGAACCCCAATATTGAAACTGTTAAATCAAATGAACCGGTATCTGCACTGTATATATGCAGGAGAGAATGTAAAGAAACTAATTCACATTGAAAGATTGAATAGGGTTAAACAGTACCGGTACCGGTATTTTCCAGCTTTTCTCTCCCTGTTCCCCACAAGATAAAACTGAAATCCTATCTTAGGCATTTGGCAAATTTATACTGGTAATATACATTACTCTACCGGTAAAGAGGCACAGAGAAACAAAAAAAAAACCTGTAACACTACAGTACCCTACTTGTGCCTGCATTCGGTATGTCCCACAGCCATCACCATACTGCATATCCTGGATCAAAACACCTCATAGCTTGGTGTCAATCAACGTCCCAACCAGCATCTTCTTCTATAATAGTTAATGGTTGCTTCCTATAATCAACTTTTACACCCCCCCCCCCTCTTAAATATACGCTAGATCCGCCACCTCAAACGCCAAGCAAACAAAGCGCAGGAAACTACTTGAATTGTTTACAATGGGAATTAGAGATCATGTGACCAGTCAAAAAAGTTATATCTTTCTGATTTTATGTTGTTGGTGAAAAGGCCATGCCAGATTAATTTCCGCAAAATTCTTGGGTTGTCAATACATAAATAAAAAATTTCTATCTTATCTGACCAAGTTTGGTCAAGATATAAACGGTGCACGACCCTAAAATATGGTGTAAACAAAAGTCTCCGAAATCATCAAAAAACTATCAGCAGACTAAATCATGAAAAGTGATGGCTACCATGACGCGGTGGGGTCTAGTCCACACGCAAGTCCCCAGCACAAATGAGGCAGAATAGACAATCAATATGCGAGTGAAATTAGCTTTTCAGTGGCTAATGTAAAATTGAAGTGTGTATAGGTATCAGTTAATTTTATGTATTCGGGGAAGTAATTCCATAAAGTAACACCCTGAACGTTTTGTATCACTCTCAGAGAATCTGGGCATAAACAGTGTGTTTGTGATGAAAATCTAGTGTTTCTCAAAAGGTGCAAGGAATAGATCATTCAAATATTGATACATGAGTTTTCTTAGTTCAAAATTATAGATATATACAACTTCCAGTAATTTTAATTCCTAATGTTTGGGGGAAGGTGGGCATGTCGCGAAAAGAGGCAATCTTGGGGTGTCAAGAGGCAATTTTACCTTTGAGCAATACTACATGCTATGTTTTTTTACAGCAACCTTTTAGCAGCTGATCAAACAAATATGATATTTTTTTCAAAAAAACTTTCGGAATGTATTTCGACATGGAATATCTTATTTTGGCCTTTTTTTAAATTTCCACTTTTTCCACCGAATATTGTACTTCAATAATCTTTTATTGATAAATAACTTTGTATTAGTATCGGCAAACATAAGGCACATTTATTTAAATCCTAATTTTAAAACATAGAAATAGTTTACCAAAAGGCGATACAAATAAAGATATCACGTTACAGGGTTATCAGGAAAGCAAACAATACCTAAACTAAAGTTTAAAAACGTGCCAGGGAATAACTTTTAAAGAAACATTCGAAGAAAGTAACGCGCGTTTGCTTACCTCAACAATTATATGAACATTGCTAAATTCGGCCAAACACATCATACGGCCCCCCTCCCCCACAGAAAATTAAAATAAAGTGGCGCGAAACACACATACACCCACACTATAAGTTTCAACACATGCGAAAAAGAAGTTGGACTGTACTGGAGAAACTGAAAAACAAAATACGTAAAAACAATGAAAAAAATAAAGTAAAACAAAAGTGGGGTAAAATAGAAATAAAAGGACATAAATACCAATAATAAATTTCTACATGCATTACTTGATTTATTGTCCGAGATATCCAAATTACAATAATGATTCTACCTTTTATTGTTACTGATATGAATTATTATAATGATTTCATTTTGGTATCTGATATACGGACATCGTAACATGGATTGAGAAAAAAACATTTACAATAGGATACGACGGTTCGACAATAATAATTCCAGATGCTATTTTTTGCAATATTGGACATAACGGATTTTTAAATGCCATTATGGATCGAATTTGGCATATTTTATTAACATGGATATTACTGATTGAAAACTATGGCCAATACTTTTTTTTACATATGAACCGGTGAATTTAAGTCATTGCTATAAAACTAAGATTCAGGACATCGTTTCGATTGAGGTATAAAGTTCATGGATGTTTGAAAGTGCGACGTTTATTTTACTTTGGAGATTGCAGCATCTGGTGATGAAGAATACATACAATTTTCTACTCTGCACGTGAAAAACAACAAAAAGTCTAGGCAGTCAACTATTTACCAAAGACGTTAGGCGGGGAATTTTATGAAACTTAGAATACTTCCATCCTACCAAGTAGACTATGAATCATATGTGGATTTGGATTCTAATTTAGAGACCATAATGGTGGGGTCGCTTACTTCATTATCTTGCTGTGATCGCTTACTTCATTATCTTGTTTTGCTTAACCACCATTCACAAATTATAAGGATCAACCGAGAAGCAATCATTACTGTCAATCTGAGTTGAAAACATGCCTATTTACAAATAAACACTGCAATCACATCAAGACAAAATAGAAAAAAAGAACGACCATGCATAAATGAGTAGTCAAGCTCAACTGACTCGCGAGCAAAACATTGTTGGGTCAGGAGCATAAACTCTCGTTACACATACAGAAATAACACACATAATTCTCGAAATAAATCACTAACCTACTATTCAAGAAGTGGTAGAGAGTTCATACTTTCGTCCAGGGTAGATACCACTCACTGCATTCAACGTTGGCAGTTCAGTTCCTTTGGAATGTTTCCTGCTTAGCGAGCAGCTGCTGTTATTTTTCCACATATTATGACGCGTCCAAATGAAGTAAATGGCCCTCAGTCCCGTGCACCCCGTAATAACGGTCAATAATTTTTCAACTTGTTTTTCTAACGTTCGCGGGTTGAGGGGAAACTCTGTTTGTGTGGAATCATTCCTCCTGACGTCTTAGCAATCTGCGAGACTACCCTTAATCCTGGAATCTCATCTTCTGTTTGAGGGTTATTTGCCGCTCATACGCAAGCATTTTCCAAGGCATATGCACGGACTTGCTGTCTACGTTCGTAGCAATCTGCCGGTAGCTCGTGCGTTTGGCTTAGAGTCTACATCGTCTCCGTATCTGTACTTGCGAATGTTGCTTCTGACATCGATGTCATTCTTATTTTTCGTATACTGATCCCCCTCAACCCAGGATTGTTCTGTTCTGGGCGACATCTTTTTGCAGATGGACAAGATTTTAATGTCTTTTAATGTTTTTATAATGGGATTTCAATGCCCATCAGGATACCTGGTTGAATTCAGCTGCAACTGATCTTGCCGGAATTTAAACTCACAATTTCGCTCAAACTCAATTACCGAGTCACTGACACGGATGGTGGAATTTATGACCAGGATACCGCTCCTTCCCGAATGAAAATTTGTTTTGTCTCAGATCCAGGTGATGTATTCTCCCCGATTCCCCAGCCCCCACTTAGTACTTACCCCCACGTCATTTTGCAGCTGACATTAGAAATCCTATAAGTAAAGAGTCTCCTTTTCGCCGCACTTTTTATAATTACAAGAGCGGTGACTTGGACTCTTTTAGGGACTTCCTTCGCGATGCGCCGTGGAGTAATGCTTTCTTGTTGCCTGCTGATGAGTACGCGGTGGATACACCTTGGAGCAACGATAATAGACGACTTTATAGAAAGGTTCGGAATATTTGTAAGAGAATTTTCAGAATTGCTGAAACACGATACATGGACTCCACCAAATCCAAAATTTCATAACAAAAATTGGGTTCCAAAGATTTTTGGAAAATAAAAAATAATGTAATGAACAGGTATAAATCTAATATCCCTCCTCTTTTAAATGACCCTGAAATTTTGTGTTCTTCTTGAAACGAAGCGGAGTTGTTTGCCAGGATGTTTTCTAATAACTGCAGCCTTGGTTTGGTTTCTGGTACCTCACCACCTGATTTTTCAAATTGAACTGACATTACATTGAAAGACATGACAGTAACTCCGCTGCTTGTTTTTAGAATGATTTCCAAACTCGAATCGAACATATCTCCTGGTCCTGACTGCATTTAATCTGTGATTCTGAAGATTCTTTCACCTGAGTTACCCGCTATTTTGGCCGAACTGTTTAATAAATGTCTCAAAGAATGCACCTTCCCCAATACATGGAAATGTGCGACGATACCGCCATTCAAAAACTGTGGCAATCGAACTGCTCCCAATAAATATTGTACAATAAGTCTCTTTCCAATTACCAGTGAAATTTTTGAATCAGCTATTTATAATAAAATTTCTGGACACCCGGAGTCGCTTTGTCTCCTCACTGACAAGCAGTATGGTTTTCTTCGTTCCCGCTCTACTGCTGACTTGTAACAACCGAACGAATATTCCGTGCTCTTGATCGCTGTGGGCAGGTGAAGTCGGTTGCTCTAGACGTTTTTAAAGCGTTCGACAGAGTTTGGCACAGAGGTCTGTTGAGGAAAATTTAATCGTATTGGATTTCTGTTCAAGTTTTTTCAATTGTCGAATCTTTCTTATCCAATCGCAAGATTAATGTTGTTTTGGATGGACAACGTTCGGGAAATTATTTCATTTTATCCGATGTCCCTCAGGGATCGATTGTTGGTCCAACTTTGTTCTAGGTATACATTAATGACCTGCCTGATAATTCGATATGTGATTTGGTAATTTGCGCTGACGATACAACTCTATATTCTTGTCAAAACGAAAAATCTCTCCCGGAACTACGTCTAGCTCTGGCAAAACCGCTTGAGTGTGATTTGAGCACAATATCTAATTGGGGTAACACTTGGGACGTAAGTTTTATCGGAGTTTTATCAAGTAATCGTTACACTAGTACGAATGCAACTCAAATTTCATTATCTTGTTCTGGAGGAATCCTCAAATATTCGTCTCCTTCGACACACACTGTCTAAGGACAGAACCAACCAAGTCACACCCGGAATTAAAAACGAAAACTATTTACAATGTGCAAGGTATTCATCACAGTTCACACACAAGAATGATTGGGGTAACTTTCAAACATATCCCAACCGTGGAACATACAAAATGTTCCACTCTCATTCAGAAAATAGCTTTTAATTCAAGCTCATTCAGACAGGGACCGGCGAAAGATCGTGACATCTATCTATCACTCGACCTCTGAAAGGATGTGAACAAATAAGACACACCAGTGCAAAATGAAGTAACAAAGGTTGACAGTTCTTAATGAATATCCCATATCTCCCTTCTTTATCTGTATGAACTCTCATAGTTGCACAAATAATAGTTACGTAGCAATTGCTGAAATTGAGATTTACTTCTGACCTCTCTAAGATAACCAGGCCGTTCCAGATTTTTGAACCCATGTAACGTGATGACTGTCGGCTTACGGTTTGTTTCAAAAGTTGGACTAAATTTCTTCAACTACCAGAATTTTTCAAACATATCATTGAAATATTTTGCCAAGGAATTGGTGTTAAAAGCATATATCAGGACAACTATTTCAAACGGACCAAATATCTTGTACTTTCAAAATTTTAAGGGATTTATAAATATGATCAACATTTTCATGCCTTTTCTTATTAAATACCATTCTCATGAACCGATTGTATCTACTCGATTACATGCAAACGAGATAATATGGTTTTATGTCCATGAAGCCAAACTGACCCACAATACCGTATGTGACTCAATATCCATGCTTGGAACATATTTATTGAAATTGTTCTGTTTCTTCAGTAAGTTGGGGGAACTTGTTATTTTTGCATATCCGAATCTTCGTGTAAGTGGACAGGGTGATATTTTAAAGTCACAGTTTCTTGCCGGCTTAACTGATGAAAGCATGATCAAACATGTTACAATGCATAAACCTGAAACGTTCGAAAAAGCTTTGTCGCTAGCTACTCTCTATTATTCGGTTGATCATTCTCAAATGACAGGGACATTAGCAAATCGCACATCGCTGCAGTTAATGCGAAACAAGACAAGGCCGCAAATGATTCATCTTTCGAAGGTAGCATTGGTGAACAGATTTTAGCGAAGCTGGATTTGATAATCGAATATGTTAAGCCACGCGGTAACAGCTCTCGCAATTTCGATGGCACACCACGTCCTAGGTGTGGTAAGAATGGACATTGGGGTAGGGATTGCAGAGCATGTTTTAATTGCAAGCAGATTGGACACATGAAGCGCGATTGTCCTAATCGTGTGATCCCACTGAATCTGCGCTAAATGAGAGCAAACGCAAATTTAAATGACACTCAGCGGACTTGAAGTCCTCAGTGTCCGCTGAATTGACTAATGTTGATGGACCAGTAAACTATAACCTAGACCTGAATATTTTTTTGCAATGCAACAATACTTGGCATTTACGTATACTTATTGATGTTTCCATCTTTGATGCCATAGGTGGGAAAGATACCGGCCTAATTCCACTAGAAGAATCCCTTGTAGCAGTTGGGGGTTGTGATTTATTGTCCTTGGGTACAATGGAGCTTGATCTGAAAATTGAATTATTTTTCTACTCGTCGCACTGTGATTGCTGCCCAGTTAGGCATGTCTAAGGGGATTTAGGCATGGACTATGTTTGTGAAAATGATTGTATTCTCTATTAATCATCAGGTCACATGATGATACGTGGGCAAGAAATTAAATTGCATACTGAAAAATCGGTACCTTGTTGCCGTGTCACCATACGAGAAGACATTAAGATCCCGCCACACTCTAAAGTGGTCGTTCCTGCTCGACTTAGTTGTCCCTGGTCGAACTCTTCATCTGATATAGCCGCCATTGTTGAACCGCTAGATTCATGCTTAGTTGCTGATTCAGCTGGTTTCTTCTATTATGGGTCCAGGTAAATCCACTGGTTGGATTCCGTCGTTTTTATTTTGCGACAATGAAATGTGGTACGGTATGAACTTTCATTTCCTACGGGCTTGAAACAGTGATCGAAATGCGCCACAATATCAGTGTAACTAGTACGCTTACATTCCGACAAATCTTTCAAAACATCGAGGGCTTGTCCTGTCATACAGGCAGCTAACTCTAGACCAGCAGTATTATCATCCTACATATTATAGCTAGAAACCAATTCAAAATGACACAGATAGCTAGGCCACGTCCTGGTATGGGCTCCATCAAAATACATTGGTTTCTTTGGTGCTCTAGTCATCATAGAAACATTAGCTGTGGTATTGAGAGAATCACTGTCAGTATTAACACCACCACTAGCGCATAGTGTAGTTTGAAATTGTGTTCCAGTAGAAACTGATCTACGTTTGCTAACAGAGGGCTTACATGCAACTTTTCGGCTCTCTTTATCACCAGAAAATGGAATAACAGGTGTAAAATTACTCGCATGACCTGGTTCCACAATACGAACCTCCATTGTTTTGAGAACACGCATTCATGTCGGCCACTCGGTTACGCATCATCTGAAATCTCTGAGCCAGAATCTGAAGTTTCGTCTGCCTCAAGAATTGGACGGGACTTCGGACGAGGTTTAGGTACCGGTGTAAAATTAGCAGATGTAGATGTAACCCGACTTAGGCGGTCATCATGCGACATTGGCGTTGTTCCTACAATATTAGGATCCCCATTACCTTTCATCATAATCGAAATGTCCTGCAACATATTGTAAATCTGTCCGAAAGATGACTTCGTTTCCGCGTTTTGACATTCGACCGTTTCAAGTTGAAAAATAATGTGCTACAAAACTTCATCCATTTTCGCTTGTCTCGCCAAAATTTCTTTCCGTCTCTGCTCAGATTCCTTCACCCTCTCTTTAAATTAATGTACTTGCAACTGCAAAAGTTCAATGTGCTTTCTCACGTATTTTTCTTCCTCATTTTGATCGCGAACTGGTCGACAACAGTAAAATCAACTTCAAAATGTCCCAAAGACGCAACAATAAATATATGATATACTAGTTTTGTCCCTATCAAAGTCCAGTGCAGTTCGCAGTCAGAAATTTTTTATTGTCAATCCTAGCGTGCTCGTACCTGCGCGCGTACCTGAAATGGACGCTGAGGTTAGCCACAACCAAATATATCCGGTTCGAGTTGATAGTCTTTGAGACCCCTTGAATACAATTTCGAACAAATTGACAGTATCAGCTGATAGCCCATAAATGGAGCGCAGAGCTCAGTCTAAGCATATGATTAGTCAACCATGATATTTGACCTACAGCGGACAAAATAAACAAACATACTTTGATGTCTCACTAGATAAAATTGTAAACATTGTTAATTGCGTACTGTGAAATAAAGTTCATTTAATTTCATTAGCAGGCGTTCATATTGATTGCATAACTTTTGCTTGGTCCTTTTAAACTTACATGAATCGCATCATACCATGGCTTATTTTTTAAATTTCCTAATTGGAAAGAAAATTTCAAATACACAGGAAAAATCATTAAAAAAATTTTCAAAGCAATCATTGGCATTCTCAAAGTCCATGTAATCAGATACATATATATTATTCAACCTATCCAGAAAGTATTTCAAATTTTCAACTTGGCTAGAGCTTTGTTTTTCCAAGAGAGAACATTGGACTACTTGGGAGATAGTCTGAGACACATTCTACCAAGATTGCACTGTTAGGTTTTTCAAATACATTCTCAAAGTCCATGTAATCAGATACATATATATTATTCAACCTATCCAGAAAGTATTTCAAATTTTCAACTTGGTTAGAGCTTTGTTTTTCCAAGAGAGAACATTGGACTACTTGGGAGATAGTCTGAGACACATTCTACCAAGATTGCACTGTTAGGTTTTTCAAATACATTTGTCCAAATATGATCAATGCTGGCAGCAGAAGTTGCAGTTATTCTGGTAGGAGAGTTAATAAAAGAGTAAAATGAATGCAGTGTCATTGGACTGATTCAATAAATCGTAATTTATGTCACCCATGATTAATTTAAAGATTTAAAGATTTGTGAGATCATTTTGAGCGCTGTAACTGACATCGTTTCTAATATATAAACTTATACCACCACCTCTAAAATTGGATCTATTATTTGATAAAATTTGTATTCTTGAAGTGAGTTGAAATGACCATCAGCTGATGAGTTTGTTAACAAGGTCTCATTCACAGCAATATCATGAGGTTCGTATGGAGTAGAATTAATTAATGCTTCAAGTTTTGTAAAATTTTTGAAGAAGGATATACTGGATCTAAAATTTCATCATTAATAGGCTTGTAATTTTCATTCGGCAAATAATCCATCAGATATTTCATTTATTGTTTAAAATGGTAAGATAATGAAAGATTACTGTGGTAAAAATTAATTCAGTACATAATTGTGATGTATCTAATTTCCAATACTGTTCATGTGAATTTGAATCTTATCTGTTAGTTGGTAATTGCTGAGCTACCGTCCTGATTAAGAGATCCTAAATTCGTTGATTACTTTGTTTAGGTCTGGCTCTCACTTGTTGCCTTGTATCTAGTATTTACTATTCAATTTACTTTGTACTTAGCTGTGAAAGAGTTGATTGAAGTCTAGTATTGATTCTGGAGTTGTATTTTGAATTGTATACTGCTATAGGTTACCACAAATTTAATCAACTCTTCAATAATATGAACCGGCTGTTAAAACGAGCAAGACTTGAGGTAGATCCAAATGAACCTGAAGCAGCTAAGATTTATAAACATTGCTTCAAAACTACCTTGGGCTTGGTCACAGCAGCCCAGGCAGCTTTACCTAGTACTATTGAGAGCTCTACTCCCCCAGAAGTGGATAAACTTTTCTTGTTGATCAATTATTTATCTCCTCTGCTGTACACTTGTGTTGAAAAGGCAAAGTTTACAGTACTTTGGATCTTAAGTCCGCCTACTATCAGATAGCTCTAGACATGCCAATTACCGCTTTTGAAGCAGATGGCAAGCTTTACCAGTAGTGCAGGCTACCCTTCAAGGTTACTAACGGTGCTCCTTTTTTTTCAAAGAAGTATTGATTCCCTTATAGGAAAACATGAATTGCGTGGAACTTAGGCTTACCTTGGCAACGTTACTGTAGTTGGTGATGATAAAACTGATCATGATATTAAGCTCTGAGCTCCCTTTGATGCCGCTAAAGCTGAAAATTTCGACTTTCGACTCGAGCAAATCTATTAAATCGATTTGCTTGGGTATCGTATTTCTTACGGCAGTATCTAACCTGACCCTGAACGCATGAGGCCTTTGTGTTAGAATCACCACTGCCTACTACAAATAAGAAATTGAAGAGAATCATTTGAAAGTTCGCGTATTACGCCAGGTGGCTACCCGATTTTTCCTCCCGTATACGAACTCTTATCAAGTCTGACCACTTGCCACTGTCTCAACCTGCAATGGGGGTGGGAACTACTGTACGTCCTCGTCGTCCACCTTGGGCAACTCAAGTTGGCAAAATCAGTAGTAAAGCAACACATCTTGATCTAACACCGAATAATGTTGAAGAACATGAAAAATAAAACCAGATCGGAGAGCTGTGAATGCGGCAGCAGCTGCAAACCTAAACCGTCCTTCTCAGGACGAGAATCGATAGATTCTGGCAATGACCCGATAAAACCCAAGATTCTGCAGTTAAATGTGGAAGGATGGACAAATGCAAAAAGAGATATATCCAAAAACTCTTAAATGACTTGAATTTTTCAGTAGTATTATTAGAAGAAACGCATCAAACTAATCCAGAAAAATTGAAATTGTATGGTTTTACTCTTGCTGACTACATCTCCAGCCTCCACCATGGCTTAGCAACTTTTGTTCGAAACAACATAAACTTCGAGAAAACTTCAATTTCCAATGGAGCACAATACTGATTGGAAATGTTTCGATAACTAACATATATAATCCACCATCTTCAAACTTAATTATTAGTAAGCTCCCAGCTATCTCCGGCCAGCACATTATTTCTGGCGATTTTAACTGTCGTCACGAGCTATGGGGCTACCCTGATGCAAGCGTCAACGGGAGTCTTCTTGCTGATTGCAGCAGCACCCACGATCTTCACACACTGTATGACCCTAAACAACCACCCTCGTTCGAATCGGGAAGATGGCGTTCTGGCACAAATCCTGATGTCACTTTTTCAACTTCTGTTAACGGAATTACACCCGAAAGAGAAGTGCTTGGACGATTTCCACGATCTCAGCACAGGCCGTCGCTAATTCACATACCACACCTACTTGTACCAACCACTTCAGCCCCAATACCTCGATGGAATTTTCGCAAAGCCAATTGCGCGCGATTCAAAGAACTTTCTGACCACCTAGAAACAAATTTACCAACTCCGACAAAAAGTAATGTTAATGCTGCATACAAGTCTTTCACATCGATCATAAAAAATGCTGCAAAAAAGTCTATACCTCGCGGATTTAGAAAAAGCTATATCCCAACATGGGATACAGAATGCACAAATTTATACAAAAATTACAATTAAGCTTATGACCACGAAATGGCTTCAGAAGCAGCCACGGAACTGATTAACACATTGGACGTAAAACGACAAAAAGGTGGGTGGAATCCGTAAGCAGCATTGATTTCAAACACTCGTCTAGAAAGGCTTGGCCAACAATAAGACTCATAGGAAATAAGGCGAAAAAGAAGAGCTGTCCGACTAACCCTGACGATATTGCCAAACATATTGTGAAAAATGAACTTATAAGAAGACGGACAAAAAATTCACCAGGACTGTAAAAGGGGACTTGACTTATCTGTGCCGAAACAATATAGATGAGAATTCACATTTGGCTTCATTCTTTACCAACTCAGAACTGTTGGTGGCATTGAATCAACTGAAAACGGGAGAAGCTCCTGGACCAGATGATATCCATAACGAATTTATAGTTAACGCGGGAAAGCACATATTAGAATGGATGCTGAACTTCTTCAATGTACTATTAACCAGTAACCACATTCCAAAAATGTGGCGCCGGTTGTGGGGCTTCGGTTGTGGCTCTATTGAAACCAGAAACATCAGACTCTTGTCCCTCCAGCTATCGACCCATCTCGCTACTTTGCACATAATTTAAGCTCATGAAAAGACTAATATTCAACAGAATTTATCCAATTATTGACCCCCAACTTCCGGACGACCAGGCTGGATTTCGCAAAGAAAAATCGACAATTGATGGGGTTTGCCGTTCAACGCAGACTATTGAAAAAGCCTACGACGACAGACAAATATGCGGAGCAGTGTTTCTCGACTTGACAGCGGCATATGATACGGTTTGGCGCACTGGATTGAAATTAAAATTGACAAAAATTATTCAATGCCTTACTCTCTCATCTTTCATAATGAACATGCTATCATCAAGGTTTTTTGTGCTTTATACCAGCGACGGATCCTCCAGTAAACCACATAGACTCAAGAATGGCGTGGCACAAGGTTCTGTACTCGCGCCAATCCTGCACAAAATTTACACCAGCGACTTCCCCAAACCAAATCTACCAGATACATGTACGCCGACGATGTGGCTCTAACATGGTCAGCACCAACCTACGCGGAAGTTGAATTAGTATTATCTAGTGACATGAACCATATTGAAAAATATCTCAAGAACTGGCGTTTGTAATTGTCTATATCCAAGACCATTTCATCTGTATTCCACATTCGGAATTACTGTGCAAGGAAGACCATCAAAATTGAATTTGGGGAATATCCAATAATTCTGAAATGTGAATCTAATCCAACATATCTTGGAGTAAATTTGGATCGGAGTTTTACATTTGGAATTCATCTTGAAAAAACCAAAAAGAAGGTTTCCGCTCGGGTTGCGCTGATGAAACGCCTAGCAGGCCTAAGTTGGGTTGCACCATTCGATGTACTTAGAACATCAATTTTGGCTCTTGTTTACTTAACTGCTGAGTATTGCTCGCCGGCTTGGCGTCGCAGTGCTCATACTACCCTCATTGACACCCAAATAAATGAGGCAATGAGCGTTCTTACTAGATGCATACGTTCTACGCCGACTCACCTTCTTCCATGTTTGGCTGGTATTGAACCATCATAAATTAGGCAAGATATTTGCTGTCAATAGCTGTATAATAAGGCTGCAATTTCAACTCATTTACTTCACCAAACATTATTCGATTCAAAGGCTCCAACACGTCTCAAATCAAGGAAGTTACTCCGGCCAAATATGGAAGAGATAAGCAGGCGTGATAGTATGGTACCACCAGTCCCTCTCGAAATACAGCCATATATCAACCAATTCAGTTCAAAACCTCCAGGTCACAAATTACCCCGGAAGGCATGGGTCCAACTCAACAGATTACGGAGCGGCTATGGACGCTTCAGGTCACTGATGTACAAAATGGGCCTGTCAGAAACTCCGTTTTGTGATTGTGGCAAATGACACTACTACTATAAAGCTTCTAGCACTTGCATGTCTTTTCAAACATAAAAAGTATCAATCAAATACAGAAACAGGACAGTATAGACGCTTCAATGGCATACCGATACCCTCGAAGCCTATCCCAATAAGAAATTATATTTTGTAAAGAAACTACCACAATTGTGCCATCGGTGTCCCATTCTCAACAAAAATCCAATCAAAATATTTCGGATCGGGATAGTAGCATCATGGCATTTGTATGGTAGCACCCTGAATCGCTCGATATTAACATTTTTGTTTACTACCATGCGCACAGACCGTTTTATTCTCATTGTCACGCACGAGGCCTTCATCCTTATACGGCAAATCAGTTGTTAAATTACTTCTACGTCAGAACATAAACTATAGGATAGGATAGAATTTTTATCCTGCGGGTGAGAAAAGCCGAGAATGCAGCTTAACCATATGGCGAACCACAACTTCTCGTGCAGATATCAATTCCGAATTGGGATGTTGGTTTTTGGATTATCGTATTTCCTATTTTTTCTGTGCATGGACCTGGTTGGTGGAGGAAGTCGTAAGCAGCGCTTACGTGAACCCCCGGGCACAGGCGAGGCGTCCAGCAGACCTGTCGCATATAATCATCATCCCTCACAGGATTCAAACCTGCGTCATGACGACCAGAGATGTGTAGCTCGAAGCGTATTCCCAACGCTCTTTTTCGTGCACTGCCCATGGACGATACGACTAAAAGTGTCACGCTTGACCGCTCTCAGTGAAATTTCAGTTCGCGGGGAAATACGCAAGAATTAAGAATTTGACAGTGCAGAGCAGAGAGTGTTGAGTGACGGTCCACACAATTCGTTTTCCATTTTATTCTTATTCATAAACCTTACTTTTTCTCATTGTGTTGTATTAATTACCGAACGACGAAACAAAACATTGATTGATTCGAGAGACCCGACGTGAGTTCGAATCCGAATGAAGTAAGTTCAAGTTCGACGAACTGAAAAGGCTTTAATGAGCGATAAGTTACATGCGGGGTGCCCCTGGGCGAGACACTGTAACCCACAGCCTTGGGACTATTCTCGATAACCTCACCGGTTCCTCATATGATCACACTGGATGGAATGGCAAGACGCAAGAAAAATCTCGTAACCAGATATAAATTAATTGTGAACATCAGCATTGTCAGTTCAGAGTTGTTGACTGTTAATTGCATACTGTGAAAAGTTCAAAGGTGCATTGCACCATAGCCGTAAAAAGCCATAAAATACAAATCGTTGGGGCTTTAGGGTTTTTGATGTCAAGATATACTGTATAAGCTGTGAGAGAATCAACTCTGAAGAAAAATAATGAAAATTTGAGAAAGATGGGTTTTTGAGTGGTTAGGTTGGCATGGAATGACCCTTAGGTCTCTTCACTCATATGCAAATTTCATGTTGTAAATTCTGTTGAAAATCGTTGTGGTCATGGATTTGAAGATGAAAAACTCTACATTGTTGCTATTGCAAAGTCAAGAAACATCTACTGGATTTATTTGCAAGTTCCCCCTGCAAGCCCTTCATCCTGTTATACTGTAATGTTCATTGCACTTAGGCCTCGCGACGCGCAGTTTGACTACAGTAGATGAAATGCAAATCAGAGTTGCTGGTACAGTTTGACTACAGTAGATGAAATGCAAATCAGAGTTACTGGTACATTTTGGATTTTATCATCTATATTTTATGGATCAAATTGATGGTGTTCTATTTGTTGAACTGAACCTCATGAAAAATATATGTGGAACTATTGTTAAAATGCACTGGAGCACTCAGATTTTTAATGGCATGGGGAAGTCCCAAAAACATTCCCAGGGAATAGTTTATTCATAAAATATAAATCTACTATTTAAGTGTACCTAGTCGGTGGTAACTGACTCAGATGACTGGAAGTTGAGATCGTTACCGTCCAACCTGTACTGAAGAACTTTTTATCTCTATATTTATATGTCATGTTGCCTTATTTTCTGGTTGATAAACAACTAGTACTGCCACTAGTGTTTTAGTAATGTATATAAATTTTGCTTTCAGAAATTTTATGCATATAGTAATTCTTCCCTACTTATTCATATTACGTATGAATGGCAATAGAAGAGGCCTCCTATAACTTGGTAAAGTTAATATTCTTTGACCCATGAATTACTCAAACAATCCGTTGTTAAGTTCATTTTCTCTAAACGCTATGATCGTTGCTCTGGAACCAGTAGAATTCATTCCTTATGGCCGCCAGGTCATCTCCAATCACCCAGGTAAATAAAAATATTATCGTAATTGCAGAGATATAGCTACAACAGTCCGCCTCACTGACATTGCTGACTTGAAGTTTTGTATAAAATAACGTCATTAATTTTATTTTTTTAACTAAAAGTTCATGCTAAGCCAGGCCGAAAGCAGTGCCTAAAAGGAGCTAGCTATCGTCCACTTAGATGTCAATGAGCTGCTATAAGATATGAGGTGTCAGCAACTGCACTCTATGTGGAAAGCATCTCATGCAGAACTAAACCATCATGGTAATGTGCATTAATAGTCGCATACTCGCGTATAATTTGGCCGAAGCTATCGTCTTAAGTCTATTGGTCACTCTCGCGCAAAGGAATAAATCTGTAGATTTAGATCATGCCATTTATTTGGTCACAGGGACAGAAAATCCTAGATTTTTAATTCGTATGAAATATACCCATTTGAACACCTTAGATTATCAAATGTTTGGGCACAAAGCAGATCGTAATGCTTTTCTGCATGCATTTAACATTTTAATGACATCATAATACAGTTTTAGTGGAACTAATGATTAGTTAGTATACATAATATTTTGGTTTATTTCCGCAGCTAAAAAATTAATTATATTTTTTGTCACACTAAAGTGTTTGGTTTTGTTCTGGTAAGAATGGTAATTGATAAAAGCCAGAAAATAAATTGCGCAATTCCTAAAGTTTTAACTTTAAAATTATTGTCTTTCCCTTCTTTCCAATTCAGAATCACCCCATGTTGCGATTTAGACTTTTTTCAAAGTAATTTTTATGTTTTTTCTTATTTCTTTTTGATTGGTTATTTTGTAAAATACATTCAGCAGTCAATTGCTTTTGCTTTTAAATGATCGTTTCAAGCGTTTACATAAATTATTATTAAAGTCCCAAAACCCAAGTTGTAATTCTGTGTAAGTCATGCATTATGGCGTCATAGTATGTCATAAACATTGGAACATAGTTGTATATAATACTACTGAAACTTCAATGGGAAAGGTAAAACATGTTAAAAAGCAATACAGTAATATTAAACAATTAGTACCCAAAAAATTTTTTAAAAAATCAGTACTTTTCCTTAATGCAATTTCCAATACTATGCTAGATTGCCATTATCCTCCATTCGCTCGCATTATTATTACTTAAAAAGTAATAAAATTTGATGCAATCTTTTGTATGCTTTGTTCAGGAATTTCTTGTCTGCATTTACATCAATCGCAAGCACCTGCAAGATTAGACCGAAGCTTGATTGGTACTTTCAGTAAAGTCAGTCTTGATGACAAAAATCGGGTAACGATCCTTGATTTGTAGTCATCTGTCATGATCCAGAGTGGGGCGAGTAACCTAATATGAAAATTCAGTTGCCATGGTTGCTTATACAGGAAAGTGATATGCTTTGTTTGCAGTCATGTTCCTAATCAGCCAGTAAAATTAAGGACATGTTTCTGGTTGAAATATTTTTTCATTTTAAGACAGATATTCGGAAAACTGGAAATGGAATGTTTGACCATTTTGCATCAAAATTATCATGAAATGCTTTAATTTTATGTTTTCTGAGAAACAACACATTTAATTTTGGTAAATGGAGCTAACTGTAAATAAGTGCATTACAAAAAACAAATCACAATGTTATAGATGTGTGCAGTATGCACGTTTGTAATACCAATGCATGCATTTTCGACCAACACTAAGTTTATTCTTCGCGACTTGATTTATTGTTAAGGGGTCATTACCAGGAACCTTCGGCAACCAGGTTCGTGGTTCATGTAAGCATTGATAACGGCTTTCCTCTCTCGCAGACAGGTAAAAATATGTCAAACAAGATTGGGTATAAAACCAACCTCCCAATGCAATAAAAATCGACAAGCTTAAAGTGTTTCCTTTGTGGTATTAAAAGGCCCATCAGCTGAACATAATTTTGACAGATACTATTCAATACAATCGTTACGTTTCTAGAATTTTTTTTATTCTTTAGCCCTGCTATCTGTACTTGTTATTAAGACCCTCCTGTGACGATTGAATTACATATACCAGCCTGAAACTTATTGCAATCTGTCCATGATCGACTACAAATAACACACAAATTTAGTTTGTGATAACCATGTTCTGTTTTAGCTGCTGATAAAGCAATTTTATATTAGTATTTGGGATCAGTTCCAAGTTTTGAGCTCACATGCTACTTGAGAGGCTCTGTCAAACTTCAAGCATTCTTCTATTTATTGTAAGATTTTATGGTAATGTTTGCCATGAATAATCTTCAAAGTAAACTAAAAACATGTTCATAATACATGCATTTTGACATAAAGAAAAAATACTTTCAGCTACTTGAAAGCTATTTCTTCTAGTATTCGAACATGTTATCCTATGATTCGAATATTTATAGGATTCTGAAATATGGAGGCTGAGAAGCTATGAGAATGTAGAGGAGGAATTGTATATTTGCAGAAATACTGTTATTTGGAGTAGAAGTTGCAGAGTCATTAGCACGTACACTGTCGATTCTCCAGTAATTCATGTGAGTTTTATGTTTTTCTGAAACACCACGGGAACTTGACCCCGAGCATGATGTCTAGTGGTTAAACATGTTGACATTGCAGGATGAAGATCTCGGGTTCTAGTCCCAGTGAGTCCGGCTTGTTATTCCATGCCTACCACTCAACCCAAGGTGTAATATCTTGGGTAGGCTAAGCCGAACAGGAAAAGATCATATCTTTCCAGCAATTCTAACCCTGTCCATATATAAGTGGCCTCATCATAGTACAGAGCCTTGGACAGGGTGATCCGCTCCAAGAAGTGGATGATAAAAAAAGCAGGCATAAATTGGAAAGTAGTACAGAAACATAAAAAATAGGGTTAAAAGAATCTATTTATCTGTTATATGTTAACTGGTAAATGTTTTTGAACACTGATTAAGTCAACTTATGAATTATGATTTTATTCAATGTCATATTGTTTTATTTGTTCTTCAATATTTAGATTTACCATTTGAAGTGTGTATTAAAATTCTGCTCCTGCTACTACTGCCTATATTAATATTCGTTTCGATTCTAATGTTTATAAATTTAATCAAGTTTGTGGTTATTTAAAGTGGTTGCAACATATTAAAGAATAGAAAGTTTTTTCTTGTTTCGAATGATAATATGATCAACGAAAACCTGTTAGAATTGTTATAATCTTAAATTCAACAACAATTGGTCGTATTCAAGCATTGAGGGGTTTTGAACTTGAGTTGAATGATTTTCCCATGATCATAACAAAATTATTAATTGTTCCCCACTATTTTATTTCTTAGAAATTCTTCCTATTTTACCATGTTGACATTGGGAAATAACTCTCTAGGTCTGAATATTGTGTTCTACAGTATTACTATATCTCCTCTAGTGCATGTATTCATAATATACAAAAATAATTTCTGTCAATATACTGTAACTGTGTGTGAGAAAAATACTGACTGTTTAGATTGAAATCTTTAAAAACTGATATGTTCAGGTCATTACATCAAAAATGTTTAATATACTTCTAAACAGAAAATATCAACCAACAAAAAAAAATACTATTTTGCAATTATTTCATAGAGTACAAGTTATTTGACTTGTTTGTTTGTTTCGTTTGCAGGAGAAGTACAAATTGAAATCTGCAAAAATCAAATGTTGAAAAATTTTGTAAATTTCAACTGCGAATTTTTTTTTATAATTAAAATTCTAGTTGAGTTTTGTCCAGATTCTTTATCATGCCTCTGCCATGGTCATTAGTACCAACCATATTCATTTTGTATTTAGGCGGTCTGGTGTTCTTTTACTGTGGATGGGGAAGATTCTCTTATTCATGACTTATATAAGAACAATGTTAAAAATAAGAAAACAGTTGAAGGGTTTGCAGTTGTATCTGGCGGAAGTTTGCATATATTTTCACGGGAAGGGGATGATTATGTGACATCACTGCCATTCAAGGTGTGAATTTTCTACCAATACTTTTAATTCAAGTGTTTGAATTCTCAACGTTGAAATTAAGTAGAATGTACATAAAGACAATCAGTCTTAGTTATGCAACGCAAGAGGCATGACAGCGACAGGGTGAAATTTTAGTAAAACTCTAATGCCAGTAAGAATCCCCCCCCCCCCCCAATATGCTAATGCTGGACTCTCTCACATATCTATGTCAGTTTTCATGTGAGTGTGTTCATTGTGGTGAAATAGCTGTCTGTCTGGTTTTAGAATAGTGAAAATAGTGTCATATCCTTCTATACCTTCACAATATTTTGACCGCACACTTTGACAAGGTCATTTTTTTGGTGGAAAACTGGCTTTCAGACGAACACAACTAAGTTGCTCTTTGACACACAATGCAATTGCAAATGAAAATTTTGTTTGGTATTATGTATGTTTTATCAAAGCTTCACGCCATTGATAATTCTAGCTTGCTATTGTTCATAGGATATGTCAGAACATCTTGGCCACCAGATCTTCATTATTATTTTCAAGCGTTATAATTTAGGTTCAGTAGAGAAGCACAACCCTGAAGTGATGCAACGATGCAAATTTGAGATGCTACTTAGAAAGACTTTCAGTCAGCAGATACCACTCACTGCACTTTACCATGGCTTTACGTGGTTGACTTCCGTTTGGGATGTTTTCTTTTTAGTTATCCAGTGCAGTTGCTGGTACTACACCTTTTACTATCTCTTTGCTGCTGTGTGGGCGTTGGTTGGTTCCCTTTGGGAGCTGCCACTGGCCTTGCTTAGAGTGAATTTCAATGAAAATGAAATAAAAATTTTTTAGCGACTCATTGTTTAAGTCTTTTGAAATTATTTTTTTAATACAGGTTAAGAGGGTATGGAATACCAATTTTGGACTTGTATTTGAGAGAAATCAAAGTGCAAGTGATTCGTCTTCATCTCCATCAGACAATGCTTTAACAACTATATTTTGTCTTCAATATCCTTTACGTGAATTTTCACCTGTTGTTAAAAAGTTTCAAGGTATGTTTTTAATATCTGTAATAAGTTCGCAAAGAATTTAACTTTCTATGAGAAATATTCAGTACAATCGTGTAGAAGAGGTAGGAAAATCAGCCAAACCCTCACTGAAGAAGTTTACTAGTCAAGGGTTGTTATGTGCTAGCCATGGCTCTAGTCCAGGGCTATTCGATCTGAATATGAAGCAACTCAAGGGCAACAGGTAAGTGATTGATGATGTCCATCACATTGCTGCTTTTATGGTTGTAGTACTACACAATTTTGACAATTTTCTGTGTATCCACTGCGATGATTCCTTACACATCAATATTATTTTTCATTTGATGAAGCATATGAAACCCTTGTCCATCACCATGATTAATTTTTAGGTCTTTGCATTGTCCATACCTTTCAAAAGTTCCAACATAAATATTTATCTGACTTCAAAGTGGATTTTTGGCTAAGACTCACCATTCCCCAAGCCATCACTTGTTTCTTTAATCCATGTCCATAGCCAGTTTTAAAACCACGCTTTGTCGAAAGTGACAACCTTTCGCCAAATTTCATTAAGTACTATGTTTTCCTTTGATTGTGATGAATCGAATATTCAGATTCTGGACTCTCAAATGTTTGACTTGTAAATCTGGTGACTAGACCTCTTGCTCTACCCTACCCTACCCTCTAGTCGTTAGAATATCATTAACATAGAACAAGATGACTTTTTGTGTAGCACCGAGAACGATAAGTTTCTTTGTATATATACATGTATAATATACCTCAACATATCCCATAAAGGTACCTGAAATAATGTTTCTACTATTTTATTTATATTGTTCGAATATTGATTCTTGTTGTATGGTGTTTTCATCTAATGCTTTATGCTTAAAGGTGGAGTTCGTTATATGAATCGTTCTTGTGAAAGTATTGTTTTTTGTGAGGAAAATCTAGTTGTGACATTTGACTCCAAACATGGATTACACACAGTGTGGAAGATGAGGAGAATCACCAATGATGATATGACATCTCTGGAGAATAATCTCGCTCAACAGCAGCAATTGCATAATCAGGTCGATATACTTCTTGAAAAACTTTCTGTAGCATCCTGGAAATTCAAGATATTTTCATATGATATTTACATTTGAGAAGTTTATTACATTTGCTTTTTGAAACTTAATTTGGAGCGTTACTTTGTTACACAGTGATATCATGATTAGAACAAAATATATGTACCTTTGGATTTGGATAGTATCAATATTAGAACTATAAGAATGATAAACAATGAAGTGTTTTCTGTCGGAGATAAAAAAATTTAGGACGTTATGGATGGGTTTGCCATCGTCAATGGCTAACTCCACTTCATTCTACAATGACTCTTCAGTTGTATATGGAAATGTTTTCTGCTCAGGATGCAGATTCTGGTATACATTCTAAGTTGCTGCAGGGTTTTTTATTTGTCAATTATTTGTTCAGCTTAAGTTTTTCGTCCAATCTTACTTTGAGTGGATTTAAAAAAATCATTAATCATCAAGCCTGCAAATTGTTATAATTTCTGTGGTCCAATGTTGATTGGATAAATGTTTTTCTCTTGCAAAATATATCAGACATTTACCATGGAAAAGATAGTCATTTGGAAATCCATTTTAGAGGATACCAAAAATGGTCATATATTCATTTTCTGAAGCATCACAGTGATATGGTTTTCACAAAAAAAAATCTTGATAAAGGTAATTGTATTTGAATATTCAAAAGGGATAATCATTACTCCCCAAGTTACCGGTACTTGAATCGTGAAAACCATACTGGTATATACTTGGCAGCTGCCTGCTGCAATGATAAGTAGACGCATGCAACATCTGGCGTTGATAAAGATAACTTTTTTTCAGTTGAGTAGTATTCGACAGATGTCACTATCAAGTCCTGGAATATCACCAATGCGATGCACAAGTTATAGAGGATCTCCTGCTGCATCTAAGTTGCCCAATATGTCTGGTTGGTTTTTTTTGAAGGAAATTTTTATATAGTTCTCTTTATCTACAGAAGTTTACTCTGAGCAAGGCTGAAAGTAGTGTTTGAAAGCGGCTTACTATGGTCAGTCAAATGTCAAAGAGCTGCAACGAGATAAAGTGCCAACAACTGCACTTTAAATGGTAAACACCCCTTACAGAACTAAACCACCATGGTTAAGTGCATTGAGTGGTATCTGTCCTTGGCGATGATAAAAAATAGTTTACCACTTCTTTGTTTACGTTCAGTTGCCTTTCACGACACTCAGATGTTAAGACCGTTTAAAGCCCGTACAAGGCTATTTAAGATTACCAAAGGTTGGCTTTACAGTAGGAGTGAGATTTGTCACAAGTTCCTGCACATTATCAATTCAGTTAAATTGCTTAAATATGAAAATATAGTGAAAACAGTATTTATTGAAAACATTGAGAGTTGATGCTTTATTTTTCAATCAAAGGCAACGACCTGTTGATTTTTTTGTATGATGGGCACAACTGCTCAAACAAAGTCGGGAGCTTCAGATGCAGTCAACTATCGCTGGGTTTATTTCCATTCTCTACTTCTGATTTGACAATGCGTTCAATTCGATTTGATTCAATGTCTAATGATTTGTTATCAAATTGGATAAATATTCACTCTTTTGTGCGATAAAACAATTGAATATCATACGTCTCAAATAATTCCCTTGCTTCGCAAAATGTTATCTTGTCGAAATGGATGTAATGATTGGAGAGATTCAGCAACTTCGGAACAGACTTTTACTTGTTTAAAATCTAGCATTTTGCTCTTTTTCTATCATTTATAAACGAAATGAAAATCTGTATGAAATTTCAAAATGACTAGGTTTATGTCTAATGCAAAGAAGCCTTGATGCGAACTTTCTCAGCTCAGTATTTTTGATTTGCAAAGTATGCTCCTCAGATAGACTCCTTGACAGTGTGTTCCTTTATTGTGATAAAATAAAGATAAATTAACTATGTTTTATTTGGAGATGTGAAATTCATGTGAATGTTTTTATATTCGTTCGCAGTAATTGAATGAAACCTAATCTATTATATTTGTCAGAACCACTTAGTCAAGCATAAGATTCAAAATACATACAGGTTTAAAAAGTGTCACTGGAAAAACCCTGAATTTCTATCCAAAATTGGATTTTTTTTCGGTCTATTAAGTAGCCCAATGTAGCACAATTTGATTTTCAAGTCGTCAAAAAAGCGGGATCAGCTCTTTCATAATAACCCAATTCAAACGCCAGACAGGCCTAGATGTCCCATAAAATTGGCACACCTATGAGCTTCACTGAATATTTACTTCAATTTTAAAAGTTTTCTAAGTGTGTTTTCGGCAAATTCAAAAGTAATATTTGATATGCTGGAATAATTTTTGGGGCAGCAAAATATTTGAAATTGTCCTTCCCTCTGAAGCTTTGCAACATTAATTTTTAATTTGTCATAGAATCTGATTAGGTAATGAGAGATCAACCAAAAAATTACCAACACTACCCACCCGCATGGGAGAACGAAATGTTTCAATTTGTATTTTCCATTCCACTGTCTCGACTTCGTATCTCATTCACACCTCTCATACGTATTTATTATAATATTAATTCTTAATTCTTGTGCAGTGGACATTTATGTATTTATTTATGTTTAGCTGGTCTTAGCGGAATGCAGTTACAGCCTTCTGTTTTGATAAGAACTCCACACACAAGTCGAAATCCATCATTTGCTCATTTGTCGCATACTCCTAATTCAAGTAGATTATGTTCACCGAGTGATGTTTCAATTAATTATCCGAGGTATCAAATTTAACTTATACTGTCATTGAGTTTAATTATTAAAGCTTGATTTTTTTTCTCGAATGAGTACAACTACCTTTGTATCAGTCCAAAATATGTATTTTAAGCTAGTTAAGCCAAAAATCAACCAACTTACAACAAACATTGATGTAAAATCATGAATCTAATTAACCATGATTCCTAATAGTTTTTAATTCATTTTTCAGCAAAATCATGATTAGGGGTGGCCAAATATATAATCCTTTTGTTGATTTCGAGTTGTTGCAGAAATCAAAACGAATAACTCATGATTCGAATGTTCCAAATTGAATATCTTTGACAGCCCTAATCATAATATATAATGCATTTGGAGTTCTAAAACGTTACATATATAAATTATATTTGAATTTCGAATTTGTTTTAACCAAATTCTTGGCGTAATTCTATTTTTGGTATGAGTAAGCTGTTGATTTTTTGAAAAAGCTAACTCAAATTCTTGTTATAACATCTGCCCTAATGAGAAGATTGAGAACATGTAAAGTATGTGCGTAACCATAAAATAAATATGTGAATTGTCTTAATAAATGTTTGTTTGTTTTCAGTCACACCTTCTCTCCTCTGGGGCATTCTCCTCATTTGGTCAGATCTCCGAGTGGTCCAATTTCGCATGAGTCTCTTTGCTTAAATGAGAGTGTACATGAGTCAGCAGAACCTCTTCGACCAGAAATTTGTCTTGACCATGTTTGGTCAGAAAAAGTGGTGGGAACTCGCGAAGGGCTTAGTGTTGGTAATGCTGGTTATTCTGTTTTGTAATTGTAGTAATTGTAAACTTTCCCAACACATGAGATTGACATACTTTCTGTTTTAACATAAAGATATAGAGTACAAATTCTTCCATTATTTCTAATAACATTTAATCATGAATATGTTTTTGATTAAGCCATCATTTTGAGGAATATACTGCGGAAATATGCAAGGATGTAAAATGCTACTTTAAATAAAATTATTTTGTTGGCTATTTTAAACTTATGAATTTTATGAGATAAAGAGGTAAGGTCAGTTGTGGTATCCAATTTAAATTTACCTGTTGCAAACAATGCTTGAATCTCAAAGCCAAGAGTTGTATATATTATAGTGACCTATTCAGAATTGTTGATTTGTTACTGACATTCGCCTTTTAGTGCACAATGTATGACACAATTGGTTCATCGGAAATAAATTTGATTTTTTCACTCTTATAAATGAATATCAAACTTGATATCGATAATTGATATCAATTTTTTTGATTAGTAATGATTGCTCAACATTAGAATTAAAAGGAACCACTAGCCCGCACGAACTAAGACTTGTTTCTTATACTTTTTATCAACGAGCAATGCTATGGATAAGATACTCTCTGGAAACAAAATATCTCCAGACTGCTAGGAGGTTTTATAAAGTTATATTCGATTCTTTCAGGTTGTGCCAGTAAAGCTTTTCTTTCTGAGGATGTATGTGGTCAAAAGTTCTTGGTTTATCACATTGATAATTTGCGCCAACTTCGATTAGTTAAATATGGCTTGAGCAATGATCTGTCACAATTTATCTTTGGAGCTGTTGTCACGTATCCTGCCAGAGATGCTGTTCCCTTGAAGGTTGGTTTTTCTCAGCTCTATGTGATTTTTTCACCTTTTACTGTGATGTATAAGGAGTGAATGGGGAGAATCAGTCATTCTAGGAAGTCATCTAACATTGAAGTGGGGAATAAATATCTGAAAAACAATATATCACCTTTCACCCTCTCGCTTCATTCTAGCTATTGCACATATTGGGATAATGTTTATTCAGAAACATTCTTTAGAAATCTAAAATATATGTTTTTTCTATTGAAACTCATGGTTGACATTTTCGATCAATAATAAAACCATCCCTAAAAGTAGTGTTAGATTTGGAAAGAAATCTGTGTTGTTTTGTTGTTTCAGGATTTGAAAATGATTGCATTGTTGGATATGGTTGGAAACATTTTATTATACACAGGCACTGTAAAGGTAAAGTATGTTCCCCATTATTTTGTGAAATTGTAATATGTTCATTGATTAGAGTGTTTATTAGGTGTACAACCTTTAAAAATCTTTCATCCTCTATCAATAAATTGGATTCAATTTATAAATTCCAATATCAAGTCTTTCAAAACTATCATATCATATCAAAACTCTTTTGTCCTATAGGTCTTATTTACTATTTGAATGTAGATTTTGGCGAGTCATTGATACCTAACAGAACCTCACATTAAACTTATATTTCTATGGAATGAGAAGATATTTTATCTAAAAGTAATTTTACTTCATTTCAAGATTTTTGGTTTGTGCTTGTGCGATCTTTTTGTATCTTTGTTTATAACACCATATCTAAAACGCTCGTAGGTCATACCAGAATGGCAGAATGCCAGCTTTTCTGCTTCCCAAAAACTAGAAGAAAATATTCAGCATTAGAAGAAATTTTTTCAATAGACTAATATCTAAAATATCTTCTGAGGAATGTATAGGCGCGACCTTTGGAATAGTCCTAATAAATTTTGCTCTGTGTTGTAAAAGGTGACTAAAAGGAAGCAAAAAAATGGTAGATGATTTAATTATCGCACAGGGCAGATACCACTTCATTCACAACGTGGCGTTTCAGTTGCTTTTGAGATGTTTCCAGATTAAAGTGAGTGACATTTTGTATTAGCTATCTGCGAATTGAGTGGTCGACTTCTTTTGTCCGCTGCTTCCAGCCTTGGTTAGAGGATCTTCTATAAAAAAAAAACAGTACAAAGGGTTTGGAAATCATCAATGAATGTTATTCAATAATAGTGTCCATGAAAAATAACATGAAAGTTTTTGTACATTTCAACAATAATGAAATGCTTCGATAGTCACTATGGTTCTCACAAGGAACTCGTCTCTGTATTGTCACCGCAATGGTTGGCATAATTTTTATGAAACTTATTATTAGTCTTTTTTTTCAGATGGTTAAGATGCATATTACTGGTGTTCCCATGTCATCATTAAGTTTATCACATGGTTTGAGAAATCCAACGCCATCACTCGGCACACCTCAGCCTATTTCCACCCCTGCACATCCTAGTAGACCTGGTAGTATGCTGGGAAATATTGATGAGGTTGGTATCATGCATCATCAGGGATGTAGCTGCATGCAATAATATCTGTACTTTTGATTTCTATACCAGAGTGTAGAATATTTTCCAAAATTATGCTCTGGACTCTCAAGACATGTTTACTTCATGAAACTGAAAGTCCAACAAAAAGTTATACACTAGAGGCAGTTCAGAGCAGTAGAGATAGGCAGTTATGGCTCTTAGGATTGCTTGGTTTAAAACAAATATCACTACAGTAGCCGCACCGATAGGGTGTAACTGATCTCCGAAAAGCAGTCAACTCAAAAATTTTCTGTTAGGTTGACCTGCCTAGCATTATAACCATCAAGACGGTTGTAAATGGCTCAATCATACATCATGTGTTAACAATTAATTATTACATTTTCCATTACTTTACCCAACTGGGATTAGACAATTTCACTTATATATAATATATTTATTTAACGCAACAAACACGTTGGCTGTATTTTGCTCAACCGATAAATTCTGATATTTAATTCGATAACCACAGTGACGCTCGTTAATTCATTTCCTTCATGGAAGCCAAAACATGCAAAATTGTAGGTGCAAGCAAGTTGCCATTTAACGTGTATTATCCAAATGAATGAGCAAAATCACTATTCCAGGATAAAGTTAAGACAAGCTTGTTGATGTCCATCTACAGATGATAGATTAAGGAATGGTCCCAAGCCATCGGCCCCAGACCATAGCTCTGGTGTAATTATTCTATGTCACTAGTCTAATTTTGTTCCAATTCTAAAAATATTACCATGTCTAAATTTTACGTAAATTATCGAATGCAAATATTGGTCATGATAACTTGCACACAAGATACCTTGCTTTTATATGCGCTGCATTTTGCAGTAGACATTTTTATCATTTGCTCTCCTTTCCAGTTTGTAATTAAATGTTTCTTAATTATTTGGCGAATCATATAGCTAGGTGTTGTTTAAAAATGTGTGATTTTTATGGTGATACTATGCCAGCGAGCATAGAGGATTGACATTTCATTGCACAACACACGACTAGAGCTTTTAAAAAAAAGTTGTAAAAAAATAACGTCATCAAAGTTTAATACTCTTCGTGATAATTATATTAGGAGAAAGTTCTATCCCAATAAAATTCACATTTACTGTTGCGTCAAGACATAATCCATGACTAATAAGTTTCAGTATAAACAACATCTTGGTTTGTTCGATCGAGGATCAAATATAGTGTAGAGTTCGTAAATACTATGCTAATGTGTGAAATTGCTATATGGTATTAATATGCTATGCTATATATATGACCAAATTTCTGAAAATGGGGGTGTTTTTTTTGCACCCTAGCCTACACACAGTACACTACGAAGATTGTTGCATTTGACCATATTTTTCTGATACAATTATTGGCATTGAACACTGTGGTAATTTTTCAAAGTTGAGTTATTGCCGGGCTATACTGAGCACCCAATGATTGTTTACTTTTTCAAGTATCTCACTACCTTCTCTGCATCATCAACTAGTTATCTATGCCATAAAAAAAGAATTTTTAGGTGACCCTTCAACCTTGCAATTATGCAGTTCAAAATATAGTGGCAAGTTTTGCTGACATTGTCAAAGGATGCCTCCTTTTATAAGATCGTCTAGATATTTAATAGTAGTTTTAGTTCGATCATCACATCTGCAACCATGATTTACATTATTTAGGTTGGTTTACTTTCACCAGTACCTGAACTTGCATTCACTGGTGACACAGATGTCAGTCTACTGACGTTGGACGAACATGCATTTATAAATGTTGGACATACATCAAACGCTATTATATCGCTACCTCAAGTTGTTGGATCAAATTTATTGTTAGAAATTGCAAATGGATGCTATTATAAGTCTGAAGTCCCGCAGTTGTGCACGACTACACTAGGTAATTTTGGAATAATAGTGATTTGCTACAAGGAAGAAAATACTATGAAAATGTTGCAAAAATTTTAAATTTGTTTTTCGAGCTTCTGTAAATACTGGATAATAATTTGTTTGTGTTCTAGTGAGTTCCTATTTTAGAAAATAGATTAATATGATAATACTGTGAATGATTCATTCATATTGTTTTCTAATATTGTAGTGACTTTCCTTTAATGAATGAATAAAACTTATATTTGCTTATATATAAAGACCGATGGATGAAATTCATAAATTTTATTATCTCTAACTCCTTGCATATGGTATCAGTATTCACTTGATTGTTGCTTCAACCTCATAGAAAATTTTATTGACAAAATTGTTTATTTTAATAAAACTTGTTATATTGTTTTGCAGTCGAAACATGTTTGAAGGCCTTGCATCATGTACTACCAAATGACTTATATTTACAAATCATTATCAAGTGGTATTCTATGAGGCATTCCCCTGGTTCAATGACGAGGTAATTATCATTGCTCCATTTTTTATGCCTTACTCCTTTTAAAAAGTAGTTGGGTTGGTGCAGATATCAAGAAATTTCTCCCATAACCTACCATATATTCAATGCTGAAGCAAGTATTAGTAGGTTAAAGTAAACTCCTGCTCCTGGCGAATC
>OZ023146.1:1001431-1013004 GCA_963675895.2 Styela plicata
CAATGAGAAGTATCTTTAGCTCGGGTTTATTGAATATCATTCAGGATTTAATATGCCTCATTGTCGAATGAATTTATGAAACCAGCCAAGTTAAAGCAGCATTTGATGGCTCAACATTCTAAGCTGGCTGAAGAGCCACAGGCTTTCTTTGACAGAAAGAAAAAAGGATATTTGGAGCAAAAAATACTTTCACACAATCTTTGGTGTCGAACGAAAAATTAATGAAAACATTTTATTTAGTTGCGCTAAGGGTGGCTCGAGCCAAGAAAGCTCACACAATTGCGGACAATTTAATTCTTCCAGCAGCAATTGACATGTGTGAAGTAGTTTTGGACTGCAAAGAGGAAATTCCTTTGTCGAACAACACGATTTGAAGAAGAATAGATGAACTTTCGAATGAAATAAAAGCACGGCTGCTTGAAAGACTGAATCAAACTTATTTTGCAATCCACCTGGATGAAACTACGGACATTGCTAGCGAAGCACATCTTTTGGTTTATGTTCGATATTCATGAGGAGTCGAAATGATAGAAGATTTCATGTTTTATCATAAAATGCAAGCAGAACAACCGGTTTAGACGTTTTCAACGTACTTTGTGATTTCTTTTCACAATCAGAACTGTCGTGAGAACGATGTTCGGCTATATGTACCGATGGTGTAGCTTCAATGACCGGCAAGCATTCGGGGGCTGTAGCTCGTATCAGGAAAAAGTACCAAGCATCATACAAACGCACTGCAAAATTTATCGCGAGGCGCTTGTTGCGAAGCATTTAGGAAAAGCTTCGTCTGAGGTCTTATCTTTATGTGTCAAAGTTGTCAAATCTATAAAAGCTTGTCCACTGCAGTACCGAATGTTTTCGAAACATTGCGTTGAACTAGGTTCAGAACATTCAAGGCTTTTGCTCCATACGGAAGTTAGATGGCTTTCGCGAGGAAAAATTGTAGAACGCGTGTTTGAACTGCGAGAGGTTTTCTGGCGCACAATGCAAAGAGCGCACTATGCAAACTTAGCTTCACTAGTAGCCGATGAAATTTGGCTTGGGAAACTTGCATATCTGGCAAATATTTTTAACCTTCTCAATCAACTGAAGTTGTCACTCCAGGGAAGATATGCGAACATTTTACTGAGTCAAAACAAAATAACAGCATTCGCAACGAAACTCAACATTAGGAAAACGAATGCATGATAATGTTGTAGATATGTTTCCAGTTCTGTGTGACTATAAATTGCCAATAAACCTTTAATAAATACAGATTTGATTTTCTCTGACATTCGACAACATTTGGAATTGCTTTCTAGGCTTTTTACGAAGTAATTTTTGAAAGAGTCATTACCGCGTACCACCTGGAGGCTCTATGATGTTGCTGCATACCAACTAATTATCAACAAACTCAACTTATACCAAAATGTATAATTTAGGAATATTAACAGAGAGTGATTGGCAAATAAATCGGCCCAGGAAAAATAACACAAATTAACAAGGCAAAATTTAATTTGATGTTTGCAATTGTTTCTTCTCAACAAGTTGTTCTACGCTAACAGCTGCGAAATAGCGTTGCGAGCCAAAATCTTGTAGTTAGAGGCCATGCTCAACCAGAAGTTTATTGAGTAAGATTCCTCGTGGATTGTTTTTTACTGTCTCATCACACTGAATGTCAATGATATCTTCTTACTCTCCCATTCCTACAGGCAGAAGAGATGGATTAATTGGGAACGGATTTGTGATGTATGCACAGCATGCTATATACGGAAAATAATGCATTAATTCGGTTCTAAGCAGTTCCAGGTGACATCTGATTTCCTGACATAATTTATTATTGGGTTGTCTCTGAAGAGAGTTTAGAAGTCTAAAAATTCCATATTGCTTTTTTTCCATGTCTTTTATCCAAATGTACAGCTTGCGAATATATGCTTCCAGCTTGGAGATAAAATCTGAGATAGAGCTGTTCGGTCCTTGGAAAAAACAAAGTTATGTTGTTCAGAGTTTCAAAAATATCCGACATGTGCGCCAATCTCGAGATGATTTCCTCGTTTTCCAAATCGTTTTTAAAATTAGAACTTTTTTGTCTGCAAAACGCAAGCAATTCATTCCTCAATTCAAAGACTCGTCTTGTCATATTTCCTCTTGAAAGCCAGCGCACCTCCGCTTAGGTGCTGTTTCTTCACATTCTCACCCAGTCGCAGTTCAAAATAGCTCTCATTTCTATCCTTCTTTCCTGGGTGGTTTGCTCAAGATGGCTTCATAGCCCCATTAGAGAGAGTTTTCATGCAGACTACACATTGCGGCAAATAGTCTCCTCGGTTCTCAATAGCAATAAAGCCATATTTTATATATTCAGGTTTATATTTTCGCTTCGACTTTTTTGGAATAAACTTGAAGAAACAGAAATACTATTATAAAGTCTAGATAAAAATTGGATTAAAATACTAAAAATCTTGGAGCAGTGGTTTTCAACCTATTTTTGCTCATGACCCGCTAAATTAGTAAAAAATGACGTTGGCTCATCAACGTTCAAAAAAAAAATGAATAAAAAAATACCAAGCGAGAACCGTAAGCCTCATGCTGAGAACTTAATAAAGAAAATCCAAAAGGACAGTGTATGGCTGGACCCCAAACAAAATAGTTCAGGATTTGTTTATCGGCAAAATATGACTCGTTACTGTTGAGTTTTGCTAAAAATTACTGTCCATCAGAAAAAATAAGCTAGCAGTCTATTTCTTCCCTTTATGCTGCAGCTGTTTATACAAGGAAAAGCTACGCAATTTAACATTCCACCTTACTTCCTAGTTCTATGTACCTTTCTGCAAAAAAAAACAAGCCTACTGTGAAGTGTGGGGAAATGGTTTTTGATGTGAAGAATATGGAGAAAACAATAGCCGATTATGAACAAAGGAGACACGTTTATTACGCCAGTCACTGCAGTTAAGAAGCTTGTCCTCGCGTACTGTTACAGACATCTAAACAACCTCTCCGCGCGGATTTTTCTGCTACAGATAAAATTTTAAAAAATAACGGTTTCTTTTATGGATACTACAGGTACTACAGGTACATTGAGAACCACTGGGTTAAGTGTTGCGAACGAATATCCACTGCTCTCACAAAAGGCTACCCAAATGTTATTACTCTTTGCCACTACCTACATGTGTGAGGCAGCATTTTCAGCTATTACAAATATGAAATACCGGTCCAGATTTATCATAGACTCTGAATTGCGAGTTTGCTTGTCACAAATTGCTCCAAAAATTGTTGTGCAGTAAGAAGCAACCCCATCCATCCCATTTATGTTGTCATTTTGATTAATAAACATGATTCAGTGTCACCTATTTTTCATTTGTATTAACCTTTATCGCTGGTTAGGCGGAAAATTATTACAACATAAGCTTGGGGTCCGCGAATCACTAAATTGACAAATAAGGGGCCAATTGCCCAAAAAGTTTGGGAAACTCTGGTCTAGAGACTTTGCCTCCCACAACGATCTGCGGGTGCCTGGTTAGCTCCACTTAGCTAATCACGATATAACTAACTATTCCACGATAGTAAACACAGGGCGGTTTGAAGAGATAGGGACGGTGATTTCAAAGTTGTGAGAGAGAGCTTGGTCTAATCGGAAACTCTTGAGGTCAATACAGGATAGAATTCTGTTCGACTGATTTGCTGTAAAGAATGCATACGGTATCATAGCTGGTTGCGTTTGTACTTTTTTGTTATCATAATTACTCTGTCTCACATCACTACTTGACAAGGAGTTTTTACTTTTCTATCATATAAATTTATATATATATGGTCAATAAAATAATTTTAAAAACGCTTTTTCCAAAGCAAGGCTCTCTCTATTGACTACAAGTTTATGTTTCCAAATAACATTCAACTTGCGCAACACAAAAGATGTTAAGAAAACAGATCAGGAACAAACCAGATACAAATAATTTGAATAGTAAGTAATATAACAGGGTTGTTAATGCTGCTTTATTGCATTTGTGCTTCAATATCAATCATTGGATACTTGTATTTATACATGCAAGAAGTACAGTAACACGCTGAGAAACATCATTACAAAAAATATACATTCTTATATAACACCATTGCCATTTTCGAGGGATTGAGAAGGGACTTTATTGAGTGGTCATCAAGGCCTGGTGCAAGGTTTAACAAATAGTAAGACACAAACAAAAAAAGAAACAAACAAAACTTCTCAAAATTGTTTCAGTTCAAATTTCATTTCGAAGGTATTTAAGAATTCACTATCACAGTTGGTTCTGACAATGGCAACAAAATTTGTCATATGAAGGTGCTCTCCATAAAAAATCCAATATAAACTGAAAACATGCACGTTGATCAGATATGACTTGACCCCAGTATATACAAATAACAAATATACACTATATTAAACAAACAAATACATGTTTCTTTAGAAAATATCAAATACATTAATATTTACATCTGCTTTTGGAAAATATGAATTTTGATTTGAATCAAATATTATGGAAGTATCTACTGGACACCAATGACAAAAGCATTTAATCACACATGTTAGAAGTCAGATGAAGGTAGAAGCATCATCACACCTCAATCATCGAATAAAGAGACATCTAGCACAGAGTTTCCCAAAGTGGGGTCCGCGGAACCGTAGGGGTTCGCAAAGACTGCACAGGGGACCCCTGACTATATGACAAAATGGAGTAAACATGCTTGACATTGTACGATGCCGTACATTCATTGTCGCAGATGAATGCCGCTGTGATTCGTTACTAAAATAAATTATTTAAAGAATGTTAGGTCTTGTCAATCTTAAATATTTAAAATGAATTAGCACGTCTTGACAGGTGCTCTATCTTAAAAATTGTACAAGGCTAAACTGTTTACCGGTTGGCTATGTAGTCCGAGCATTAAAATAGATAACCCAATAGGTGATCAGGTTATGAAGTTATGAAGTTTCAATTTTTGTTCAATTGGCCTTAGGCCTAGCTCAAGGCTAAAGCGATAGCCTGTTGCAAAAGGTTGTGCAGAAATAAATTTGTTAAATGTGTACCGGTAGTCAGCTGCAGTGCCACCACTGCGATTTTTCTAACATCCAGACTGACATGGATATTTTTTACAAATATGAAGACAAAATACCGGTCCAGACTTTTCATAGACTCTGAAATGCGAGTTTGCTTGTCAAATCCTAGTAATTGACAAGTTGTGCAGTAAGAAGCAACCCCATCCATCCCATTGATGTTGTCATTTCGATTAATTTTATTTTTATTTTTATTTACTTTATTTTTATTTGTATTAACCTTTATCGCTGGTTATTATTTTCAAGGTCAGTATCTGCGTAAGGCCAGCTCTCATTTGCCATTATAGTTATGGCCTTTTCATTAGGTATGAAATACCATATAAGCTTAAACTGACCCATATTGTTGATCAAAAATGACTAACACAATATGATTATTAATTTAGCCTTATCTTATATAGTATTTCCTATTTTGGCCAGGATTTAACAATCTGCCACTGCACCATTCCCAAAAGTTCCTAACAAAATCACATGAAAAGAAACAATCCTCCACAACTCTAATATTGCAAACGATGCATTCCCCTGATTTTCCCCGATATTCCCAGTATTTAAGTTTGCTTCCTGCGGGAAGACCATTATGAACTATTTTATAACTAAGTTGTTTGTTTATTGATTTATTTGAAATCCTAAATTCCCAAATACTGTTCCAATTGATGTGTTGGGAGAGATGGAGCTTATTGTGAATGTACTCGTTATTAGATAATGCTATATATTTTGATAATTTTGAAAATGATTTTTGTTGTTAAATCAAAACTCATCACAACTTTCCTGCCTTGGTTCGTCTATTGCGCTGCTGATTTTGGTTCTTTTTAGTTTACTGGTAGGCTTATCCAAATTTCAAAAAAGTTCATCAGAGCATTTGATTATTAAATTTTGTCTCATTCGATTTTCCAATGCATGAGAATTCAAACAAAAACAAAAAAAAATTACGCCGTATACAGACTACAAATCATACAGACTGTTGTCTACAATATATCTTTCTGTTATTATTTTTGAAAAACCCCATATGGCCACTGAAGGATCACTTACAAAGGGTTATTTAATAAAATTCCTGTTCTGATTTCTGGAATTGTTGTTGGGTGGTTCCTTTACAAACGCATTGTTTTGAAAGAATTTAACTATATCTGGATATAACGTTGGTATTGCCTCATTTCTTTCAAATTTGAAATACAGAATTTCGAGCCTGCCCTTTGATAGACTGTCACAATACTGGGTCAAAAATAAATTGCTCCCCTAGCCCATGGACATCACTCGCCTTTTAATACCCTTTAAATCCATCTGATTTGAGTTGCATATATCTGTATTTTATGTCCATCATTCCCATACCATCTTTACTTCTATTATTGCAAATAACATTCCTATTTAATAATTGGGCTTTACCGTACCAAATAAATTTTCATATTACTGTTTCCAGTATTCTTATGTATTAGTGAGTGAATATATTTAAAATTAACAATATGCCAAAAGGTTTTGATAACATTAGAGATTTAGTTATCAGGATTTTTCTTATAAATGTTAAGTTTCTGCCCTACATATCTGTGACTTTTTCAATATTATTTATTATAGTAGTCAGTTTTAATCTCTGGAGCTGATATTGTCTCCTAAATATGCTCCAAATTGTTTTATCTCATCATTTCTCATTGTGATACCTTTGTAATTTTAAACTATATTCCACTACTGTGCACTCCCGCTCAAAATATAGTACTTTATATTTACTCTGCGACTTGTACCCTTTTCAAAGTTGTTTAAAATTCGTAAACTTTCATCGATGGATGCTAAATTTATAACAGTGAGTGTAACGCCATCTGCATAGATTTACTTTCCTTCCTGGTCAGAAGATCCAATTATATTTCTATTTCTTCTAATGTTAGCAGCTTATAGTTTGGACATAAATAAATACAGTGGTGGAGCGAAGAGGCATCCCTGCCCTACGCCTCTTGTCAATGGAAAGCTATCGGATATATAGTCATTTGTAATTAATTCCGATCGAGTATTTTTGTGCAATGCAACTATCCATTTAATGAAATTTGGCCCAAACCTAATTTTATACATTACTTTAGCCAACATCGCGAAGGAAGTCCCGAAAAGAGTCCGAGTCACCGCCCCTGTAATTATACGAAGTGTGGTGAAAAGGAGACTCTTTACTTACAAGAGTCGGATTTTTTAATCTCAGCTGCAATATGACGTGGTCGGAAGTACCAAGAAATGACTGGGGAACCAGGGAGAATACATCACCTGGATCTGGGACAAAAAAAAGTTCCAGTCGGGAAGGAGCGTGAATCGGGTTGTCGGGGATCCTAGTCATAAATTCCACCATCTGTGTCAGTGACTCAGTAATGGCGAAATTACGAGTTTTAATTCCGGCAAGGACAGATGCACGTGGATTCAACCAGATATCGTGATGGCCATTGTAATCTTCCATTATAAAAAATTTGTCGAATGGACAAGACATTAAAATCTTGTCCATCTGCTAAGAGATTTCGTCCAGGATTGAACAATCTTGGGTTGACGGGGATCGGAATGAGGAATGAGGTTGATTTCAGGAGCGACATTCGCAGGTACAGATACGAAGATGAGGTAGACTCAAAGGCAAATGCACGAGCTACAGGCAGATTGCTACGAACGTAGACAGCTAGTCCGTGTATATGCATTGGAGAATCCTTGCGTATGAACGGCAAATAACCCTCGACCCCGGAATCAGAAGACGAGATTCCAGGATTAGAGTTGGTCTCGCAAAGTGCAAAGACGTCTGGACTATTTCTCGCAGAAAAAGAATCCACAGAAACAAAGTTTCCTCTCAACCTACGAACGTAAGAGAAAAAATTAAAAATTGTTGACCGTCAGATTCTTAGCACCCCCTCCCCTATTACGGGGTGCACGGGACTGGGGGTCATTGGCTTTATTCGGACGCGTCATAATATGTAAAAAACCAACAACTGAACACTGAGCAGGAAACACTCCAAAGGAACTGAACTGCATATGCAGTGAGTGGTATCTACCCTGGACGAGAGTATGAACTGTCTACCATTTCATGAGATTAGGATTACGTTTGGTTTACCTTCTGTCTGTAGAACTTCCTGATAAGGGTGGCCCTGCTAGGAGAGAATATCTCCAATCAGTATAGCGCTAAATATACAAGGGTAATAAGCCCATCCTGAGCCACGACAAGGCAGTAATTCCAGGGACGTGTTATGTGCTCACTTTGGTGAATAGACCGCACACAGGTATGCGCGTATAAACCTTATTTAAAGTTTTTTCTATTTTCAATAGATTTTTCTCTCATTATTTTGGTTCTATTTATTATTTGTTTGCAATCATCTCGTACGTTGTCCACCAACGCTTGTAGAAAATTGTATCAAACGAGAATTTCTTGATTTTCTGAGCTACAAACTGAAACTAAACTAGCAACGTTCCAAGGTAGCTAGAAAATGAAAGGCCCTATTGAAAAATTCGTAACTTCTGCAAATCTGATAAAGGCAAAATTCCAATACCACGGGGCTATAGAAAAATGTATTCTGAATATACCAATTAAATTAGATCAACAGTGGAACGTTCAGAAGTTGACAGATAAGAACGCGAAAATTGATAAAACTTGCATTTTTTCACATTGAAAAATTCGTGGACAACATTACATTAATATGATATGAGGTATATATATTCAGCATGTACTCACTAAATCAGAACAAAAACGGAACCAGATAAAAGCGAGAAAATTGCATAGAAAATTTGTTTTTGAAAAATTTGGGATCAATTGAAAATTCATATCTCCTGAAAATCTGATAGAGGCAACATTTCGAAACCATGACGTGATAGAGAAATAAATTTTACGTGCACTCACCAAATTAGAACAACAGCAAAGCGTTTGAAGTTGGTATTTAAAAGCGCGAAAATTGTTAAAAATGACAAAATATTTGAAAATTCAGATTTATATTACAAAAATTCGTAATTCCCACAAATCTAATAAAGGGAACATTTTAAAACAATCGCTTGATGAAGAAATCTATTTTACACGTTTTCATTGGATTAGAACAACAACTTAACGTTTTAAGGTTGCCAGATAAAAATGAAAAAATTGCGGAAAATCTCAAAATTTCAGAGTCATATTGAAAATTCTCCACTCCTCCAAATCTAATAAATGCAACATTTCACAACGATACGCGTGATAGAGAAATATGTTTTACATGTACTCAATAAATAACAACAGCCGAACGTCTTGCCGAAATGTTAAAAATTTCAATTTTTTAAAAAAAAAATTGGGATAATTTTCAATACTTCATAACTCCTACAAACCTAATAAAGGCAACCTTTTTCAATATGACCCGGAAACTTCAATAATTTTGTCATTTTTAGCAATTATCACGCATTTATCTGGCATCGTCAAAATATTCCGCTATTGTTTTAATTCAGTGAGTACACGTAAAATAAATTTCTCTCACCTGATCACACCATGGTTTTGAAATGTTGCTTTTATGGGATTTGAAGGAGTTACCGGTATAATTTTTTCATATGACCCTGGATTTAAAAAAATTTGGTCATTTTAACAGTTTTCGGTATCGGCGGAGAAAAGTTAATACCGTACTGTATATACACTCCGCGCTGCATGTACAGTACGGTACAGTACCGGTATACATATATGGCTTGATAAGCTTAGCAGTTCAGAGTTGGTGCTTAATTACCAGGTTATCGTACCGATACCTAATCAGTAATACCGGATTATGTTTGTTACTATATTTCAGTTTGATATTTATTAGATGTATCAGCCTAAATAGCCTATGTACTCAGCATGCTTGCAGGAACAGCAAATGGATCGGATAATCCGAATGCAGTGGTTTGGAATAGTCCGGGAATATGGCTTACTTATGTGATTGTAGTTGCTTTTCTTCATTTTATATTTTTGAGTATGCCGTGGTTTACAACATCTGTGGTATGGACTCTTACAAATGTTATTCATGATGTGGTGAGTTGTTTTTTTGTACCAGACAACAAGCCGTAAAAACAGTGACTGATAATAATCAACAAAAACTGAAAGCGAAATTTATGTAAGATTTTGGAAAGGTTTAACAGTCATAGTATCCTGTATGGTTTGCGTTCACCCCATCACCACAGGATGAGGCCGTGACCAAGCACATGAAACGTGAGCAGCGCAGCTATTTTCATAAATTTTTATTTGATCTTGTTGCTGCTACTGCACCTGTGCACTGTACGTTAAGATTCATAAACAGGCAAGCTCGCGCGGACATTCGGCTAGGGTACAAATTGACCAGCAGTGATACATGGGATGTCAGGGTTAACGATATCGATTGTCTTCTCGCCATCTGTGAATCATCCTTGAAATTTTACCAATTGTTTGTAATGTTTTTAATGGCGGAATAATCCAATTCTAAAAACAAGAAATCTTGCGAAATCCCTAATTTAAGCAATATTAGTGGCGACTGCTAGTATCGATGAACAAAAGACATCGCTGAAACATTGCTCACATATTCTCAATTGAGTCCGAAATTTTATATTTAAACAAGGGTGGTCAAGAAGTCATTTGGCTTCTAGAGACACAATGGTATTGGGATTTGAACATGAAGTGATTTCAAAGTCTCAGTTGGAAGGGAGAAAAAAGTACTTTTTCGAAGGAAAATTACTCACGGCGGCAAATTAGCGTTACAATCCAGTGGTGACAACGAACACTGGAAAGAATATTCCCAAATGTGATTTTGTTTTGTGTTTGGTTCGTATGATATGTGAGCAATAACAGTAAAAAAATTGTGTCATCGCAATAACTTTAATATTTCCATATTGGTATAAGTCAGTCTTGGCAAGTGATTGGAAAGGAAATACTTTTGTTCAATTTAGTATTGTTGTTGACAATTATAGAAATAATTGTTAAATGTAGCAATATACCATCTTGAATTTTTGTGAAAAAGACGTCAAGATTTTTTTCGAGCGATGCGTGGAGCCGACAAAGCTGCACCAAGCCTGATCCTTGTTTATTTTAGTGTGGGCGTGATGTTTTCGTATATAATATGCAACCTCGCTGACGTAACCACATTTCTTGCTTAAAGCAGTCTCTCATATTCGTGCGTCGAAGTGGCGTAAATATGCCGTTCGCGATAGTGTGCTTGAACTGGACATTAAAACCCCCCAAAATTGGCATTAAAATTGGCGTATGAAAATGGGACTAGGATGAGAATGTGAGGTAACACCTCTACTTTTAATTATTATAAATTACTTTATGTCGTTTGTGACATGTTTTTATATAAGATGTCCCACAATATACATAAGGTTGTCTTACTGATGCATTGCGTTGTGTTTCCAGGTGTGCAAATAACACGCGTCATTTACTTGTCAACAGACTAGCGAAAAAAATTACCAAGCGTGAATCTATCGAGACCTTTCTGTATAATATCTTATAATAATAATGTAACGGAATGCAAGTGTGTCGATTGAGCTGATTTAAAAGAGTGTAAAACATTCAATTTTATTTAGAAATTTTTTTAATGATATTTATAAACAACTTATGGTCGGC
>OZ023146.1:1013104-1024508 GCA_963675895.2 Styela plicata
TTTGAATTGCCAAGACTGACTTATACCAATATGGAAATATTAAAGTTATTGCGATGACACAATTTTTTTACTGTTATTGCTCACATATCATACGAACCAAACACAAAACAAAATCACATTTGGGAATATTCTTTCCAGTGTTCGTTGTCACCACTGGATTGTAACGCTAATTTGCCGCCGTGAGTAATTTTCCTTCGAAAAAGTACTTTTTTCTCCTTTTCAACTGAGACTTTGAAATCGCTTCATGTTCAAATCCCAATACCATTGTGTCACTAGAAGCCAAATGACTTCTTGACCACCCTTGTTTAAATATACAATTTCGGACTCAATTGAGAATATGTGAGCAATGTTTCAGCGATGTCTTTTGTTCATCGATACTAGCAGTCGCCACTAATATTGCTTAAATTAGGGATTTCGCAAGATTTCTTGTTTTTAGAATTGGATTATTCCGCCATTAAAAACATTACAAACAATTGGTAAAATTTCAAGGATGATTCACAGATGGCGAGAAAACAACCGATATCGTTAACCCTACATCATATGCATCACTGGGGTCTCATGAAGTTTAGTACCATATATCCGATTATCATAAAAATTTCCCATGTTGGGAAACGACTCATCCTAACCCGGGAGACAATGCCAGATACTTGCAGCTTGCAGCATTGGCTTCACTAGACCCCATCACTGCTGGTCCAATTTGTACCCTAGCCGAACGTCCGCGCGAACTTGCCTGTTTATGTATCTTAACGTACACATACAGTGCACAGGTGCAGTAGCAGCAACAAGATCTAATAAAATGAAAATAGCCGCGCTGCTCACGCTTCATGTGCTTGGTCACGGCCTCATCCTGTGGTGATGGCTGAGCGCAAACCATACAGGATACTATGACTGTTAAACCTTTCAAAATCTTACATAAATTTTGTTTTCAGTTTTTGTTGATTATTATCAGTCACTGTTTTTACGGCTTGTTGTCTGGTACAAAAAAACAACTCACCACATCATGAATAACATTTTAAGAGTCCATACCACAGATGTTGTAAACCACGGCATACTCAAAAATATAAAATGAAGAAAAGCAACTACAATCACGTAAGTAAGCCATATTCCTGGACTATTCCAAACCACTGCATTCGGATTATCCGATCCATTTGCTGTTCCGCCAAGCATGCTGAGTACATAGGCTATTTAGGCTGATACATCTAATAAATATCAAACTGAAATATAGTAAAAAACATAATCCGGTATTACTGATTAGGTATCGGTACGACAACCTGGTAACTAAGCACTAACTGCTAAGCTTATCAAGACATATACATGTACTGTGTACATGCAGCGCCTAGTGTATATACAGCATACACTGTACAGTATACCCACTCCGTACCATCAGCTTGACCGGTATTAACTTTCTCCGCCGATACCGAAAACTGTTAAAATGACCAAATTTTTTTTTAAATCCAGGGTGATATGAAAAAATTAACCGGTAACTCTTCAAATCTCATAAAAGCAACATTTCCAAACCATGGTGTGATCAGGCGAGAGAAATATATTTACGTGTACTCACTGAATTAAAACAATAGCGGAATATTTGAGGATGCCAGATAAATGCGTGATAATTGCTAAAAATGATAAAATTATTGAAATTTCCGGGTCATACTGAAAAAGGGTTGCCTTTATTAGATTTGTAGGAGTTATGAAGTATTGAAAATGATCCCAATTTTTTTTTTAAAAAATTGAAATTTTTAACATTTCGGCTGGACTTTCGACTGTTGTTCTAATTTATTAAGTACATGTAAAACATATTTCTCTATCACGCGTATCGTGTTGAAATGTTGTATTATTAGATTTGGAATAGTGGAGAATTTTCAATATGACTCTGAAATTTTGAGATTTTCCGCAATTTTTTCATTTTTACTGGCAACATTAAAACGTTGTTCTAATCCAATGAAAACGTGTAAAATAGATTTCTTCATCACCGATTGTTTTTAAATGTTCCCTTATTAGATTTGTGGGAATTACGAATTTTTGTAATATAAATCTAAATTTTCAAATATTTTGTCATTTTTAACAACTTTCGCGCTTTTATATGTCAACTTCAAACGCTCTGATGTGTTCTAATTCGGTGAGTGCACGTAAAATTTATTACGTCATGGTTTTGAAATGTTGCCTTTATCAGATTTTCAGGAGATATGAATTTTCAATTGATCCCATTTTTCAAAAAAAAAAAAAAATTTCTATGCAATTTTCTCGCTTTTATCTGGAGTTTCCGCTTTTGTTCTGATTTAGTGAGTACATGCTGAATATATATACCTCATATCATATTAATGTAATGTTGTCCACGAATTTTTCAATGTGAAAGAAAAACAAGTTTTATCAATTTTCGCGTTCTTATCTGACAACTTATGAACGTTCCACCGTTGATCTAATTTAATTGGTATATTCAGAATGCATTTTTCTATAGCCCCGTGGTATTGGAATTTTGCCTTTATCAGATTTGCAGAAGTTACGAATTTTTTAATAGGGCTTTTCATTTTCTAGCTACCTTGGAACGTTGCTAGTTTAGTTTTAGTTTGTAGCTCAGAAAATCAAGAAATTCTCGTTTGATACAATTTTTTACAAGCGTTGGTGGACAACGTACGAGATGATCGCAAAAAAGGTCAATTCACACACATACCGACCATTCCAACGTCGTACAAATCCGTTTCATAAACAAATAAAGAATGTCCACACTGGAATTACTGCCTTGTCGTGGCTTGGGATGGCCTTATTACCTTTGTATATTTGCGCTATACTGATTGGAGATATTCTCTCCTCTCGTCCATGGTAGATACCACTCACTGCATTGGCAGTTCAGTTCCTTTGGAGTGTTTCCTGCTCAGTGTGCAGTTTGTGGTTTTTTCCCATATTATGACGCGTCCGAATAAAGCCTTTGAAAAGGGTACAAGTCGCAAAGTAAATAAAAAGTATTTTGAGCGGAAGTGCACAGTACTGGAATATAGTTTAAAATTACAAAGGTATCACAATGAGAAATGATGAGAAAAAACCATTTGGAGCATATTTAGGAGACAGTATCAGCTCCAGAGATAAAAACTGGACTACTATAATAAATAATATTGAAAAAGTCACAGATACGTAGTGCAGAAACTTAACATTTATATGAAAAATCCTGATAACTAAATCTCTAATGTTATCAAAACCTTTGGCATATTGTTAATTTTAAATATATTCACTCATACATAAGAATACTGGAAACAGTAATATGAAAATTTATTTGTACGGTAAAGCCCAATTATTAAATAGGAATGTTATTTGCAATAATAGAAGTAAAGATGGTATGGGGAATGATGGACATAAACATACAGATATAGGCAACTTAAATCAGATGGATTTAAAGGGTAAAAAAAAGGAGAGTGATGTCCATGGGCTAGGGGAGCAATTTATTTTTAAACCAGTATTGTGACAGTCTATCGAAGGCAAGGCTCGAAATTCTGTATTTCAAATTTGAAAGAAATGAGGCAATACCAACGTCATATCCAGATATAGTTAATCCTTTCAAAACAATGCGTTTGTAAAGGAACCACCCAACAACAATTCCAGAAATCAGAACAGGAATTTTAATTAAATAACCCTTTGTAAGTGATCCTTCAGTGGCCATATGGGTTTTTTCAAAAATATTAACAGAAAGAGATATTGTAGACAATAGTCTGTATGATTTGTAGTCTGTATACGCGTAATTTTTTTTTTATTATTTGAATTCTCAGGCATTGGAATATCGAATGAGATCTGATTAACTTTTTTAAATTTGGATAAGCCTACCAGTAAACTAAAAAAGAACCAAAATCAGCAGCGCAATAGAACGAACCAAGGCAGGAAACTGAAAGATGTGATGAGTTTTGATTTTTGATTTAACAACAAAAATTATTTTCAAAAATATCAAAATATATAGCATTATCTAATAACGAGTACATTCACAATAAGCTTCATCTCTCCAACACATCAATTTGGAACGATTATTTGGGGATTTAAGATTTAACAAATATAATCAAAAAACAAAACACACTGAGGGTTATCTAAATATCTACAACAGCGCCTTCGCCTGCCCCAGGAAGCACACTTAAAAACAGAGGGTTTATCGGGAAAATCAGGAAGGCATTGTGTTGGCCATTGAATTTAGGTTTGTGGAGGATTGTTTAAAATTCAGGTGATTTTTGTTAGTGCAACTTTATGGGAATGGTCGGTGGCAGAATTGGTAACTCCCTGGCCAAAATAGGAAAATAAGATATATAAATGGAGAATTTAAGTATTCAGATTTGTGGGAGTTAGTCTTTTTTGGATCCACTATTAGGACAGCTTTTACGATTATATAGGTAGTTTTATACTAATAGCAAAAGGCCATAACTAGCTAATGGCAAATGTACTGCCTTACTCAATACTGATTGTTGAGAAACTATAACCCCCGATAGAAGTTGATACAATAAATAATAAACGTCAAATAAAAAATAAAAAAAATTAAATCGAAATATCAACATCAATGGGATGGATGGGTTGCTTCTTACGGCACAACTTGTCAATTCTAGGATTTGACAAGCAAACTCGCATTTCAGGGTCTATGAAAAGTCTGGACCGGTATTTTGTCTTCATATTTGTTAAAAATATCCATGTCAGTCTGGATGTTAGAAAAATCGCAGAGGTGGCACTGCAGCTGACTACCGGTACACGTTTGAAAAATTTATTTCTGCACAACCTTTTGCAACAGGCTATCGCTTTAGCCTTGAGCTAGGCCTAAGGCCAATTCGAACAAAAATTGAAACTTCAGAACTTCATAACCTGATCATCTATTGGGTTATCTATTTTAATGCTCGGACTACATAGCCAACCGGTAAACAGTTTAGCCTTGTACAATTTTTAAGATAGAGCAACTGTCAAGACGTGCTAATTCATTTTAAATATTTAAGATTGACAAGACCTAACATTCTTTAAATAATTTATTTTAGTAACGAATCACAGCGGCATTCATCTGCGACAATGAATGTACGGCATCGTACAATGTCAAGCATGTTTTCTCCATTTTGTCATATAGTCAGGGGTCCTCTATGCAGTCTTTGCGAACCCTGGTTTGTCTGGTTTGTTCCTGATCTGTTTTCTCAACATCTTTTGTGTTCCGCAAGTTGAATGTTATTTGGAAACATAAACTTGTAGTCAATAGCCTTGCTTTGGAAAAAGCGTTTTTAAAATTATTTTATTGACCATATATAAATAAATTTATATGATAGAAAAGTAAAAACTCCTTATCAGGTAGTGATGTGAGACAGAGTAATTATGATAATCCCATCCCATGGGATTACTGCCTTGTCGCGGCGGATGGGCTTATTATCTTTGTAATCTGTAGCGCTATACTGACTGGAGATTATCTCTCCTGGCAGGGTCACCCTTATCAGGAAGTTCTAGAGACAGAAGGTAAACCAAACGTAATCCCAATCTCATGAAGTGGTAGAGAGTTCATACTCTCGTCCAGGGTAGATACCACTCACTGCATTCAACGATGGCAGTTCAGTTCCCTTGGAATGTTTCCTGCTCAGCGTGCAGTTGGTGTTTTTTTCACATAATATGACGCGTCCGAATAAAGCCAATGGCCCCCAGTCCCGTGCACCCCGTAATAGGGGAGGGGTGCTAAGAATCTGACGGTCAACAATTTTCAATTTTTTTCTCTTACGTTCGTGGTTGAGAGGAAACTTCGTTTTCTGTGAATTCTTTTTCTGCGCGAAATAGTCCTGACGTCTTTGCACTTTGCGAGACCAACCTTAATCCTGGAATCTCATCTTCTGATTTCGGGGTCGAGGGTTATTTGCCGCTCATACGCAAGGATTCTCCGAAGCATATGCACGGACTAGCTGTCTACGTTCGTAGCAATCTGCCTGTAGCTCGTGCATTTGCTTTTGAGTCCACATCACTTTCGTATCTGTGCCTCCGCATGTCACTTCTGACATCGACATCATTTCGATTCTTCGTATACCGATCCCCTCAACCCAAGATTGTTCTGTTCCTGGATGACATCTCTTTGCAAATGGACAAGATTTTGATGTCTTGTCCATCTGCCAAATTTTGCATAATGGGAGATTTTAATGCCCATCACGATACCTGGTTGAATTCACATGCACGCTTAAAACTAAAAAATTCGGATGCACTGATCTGGCACAGGTGATGATTAAATTTCTGACTAGGATTCTCCCCGCAACCCTGCACGCTTCCCGACTGTTTTGTCTCAGATCCAGGTGATGTATTTCCTTTTTTTTGAGCTGAGATAAAAAATTCAACTTTAATAAAGAGTCCTTTTCACCGACTTCTTATTTATACAGAGGGCGGGACTTGGACTCTTCTGCGGTTCCCTCGCGATGTGCCGTGGAATGATTGTTTTCTTGTTGCCTGCTAATAGGTGTGGGTGAAAATCGCAGAGTGGATACACCTTGGAATTGATGAATTCATTCCTCACCGAAGATTCCAGGTGAAGCCCCACTCTCCCCATGTTTTCACCCGAATGCTCGGCGGCAATAGCGACGAGAAATCATCGTTTCCACCGCTATCGTCGACATCCCAACGTCAATAATAGGCGACTTCACAGAAAGGCTAGAAATAATTGTAAAAGAATTTTCAATTTGCTAGAACTCGATACATGGAATCCACCAAATCCAAAATTTCACAACAAAAATTGGTTTCAAAGATTTTTGGAAAATATAAATAATGTTATGAACAGGGGTAAATCTAGTATCCCTCCTCTTTTAAATGGCCCTGAAATTTTGTGTTCTTCCAGAGACAAGGCGGAGTTGTTTGCCAGGATGTTCTCTAAAAACTGCAGCCTCGTTCGGTTTCTGGTACCTCACCACCTAATTTTCCAAATCGAACCGACGTTACTTTGGAGAACATGTCAGTAACTCCGCTACTTGTCTCTAGAATGATTGCCAAACTCGATTCGAACATATCTCCTGGTCCTAACTGCATTCCATCTGTAATTCTGAAGATTCTTTCACCTGAGTTGTCCTCTATTTTGGCCAAACTTTTTAATAAATGCCTAAAAGAATGTACCTTCCCAAATACATGGAAATGTGCAACGATTGTGCCGGCATTCAAAAACTGTGGCGACCGAACTGATCCTAATAAATATCGTCCAATTAGTCTCTTACCAATTATAAGTAAAATTTTTGATCAATTATTAATAATAAAATTTCTGGACACCTGGAGTCGCTTTGTCTCCTCACGGACAAGCAGTATGGTTTTCGTCGTTCTCGCTCTACTGCTGACTTGTTGACAGTAAAACTGAACAAATATTTCGCGCCCTTGATCGTTGTGGGGAGGCAAAGTCGGTTGCTCTAGATATTTCTAAAGCATCTGACAGAGTTTGGCACCAAGGTCTGTTGCAGAAAATTCAATCGTATGGGATTTCTGGACAAGTTTTTTCAATTGTCAAATCTTTCTTATCCAATCGTAAGATTAATGTTGTTTTGGACGGACAACGTTCAGGTAATTATTCCATTTCATCCGGTGTCCCTCAGGGGTCAATCCTTGGTCCAACTTTGTTCTTGATATATATAATGACCTGCCGATAATTTGATATGTGATTTGGTAATTTACGCTGATGATACAACTCTATATTCTTGTCTCAATGAAAAATCCTCCCGGAACAACGTCTAGCTCTGGCAAAATCACTTGAGTGTGATTTGGCCACAGTATCTAATTGGGGTGACACTTGGCAAGGAATCTTTAACTCGGAGAAGACTAAAGTTTTATCAAGTAATCGTTACACTAATACGAATGCAACCCAATTTCATTATCTGGTACTGTTCTGGAGGAATCTTAAATATTCGTCTTGTTGGACTCACACTGTCTATGGACATGAGTTGGAATGAATATGTCACTAGCATTGCTAAACAAGCATCGATGAAAGTCGGTTCTCTATATCGAGCTCGCCATTATCTCACTCCCGAAATCATTCTCCATTTGTACAAATCATTGATTCGACCATGTATGGAGTATTGCTGTCACATTTGGGGCAGTGCCGCTGTCACTGTTCTTAGCATGCTCGATCGTATTCAACGGCGTGTGGTCAATATGATTGGTCCTAAACTTTCCTGCAGTCTGCAAAGTTTGACACACCGCCGCCTCGCTATGTTTATTTTACAGATATTATAATGGTCTTTGTTCAAAGAAGCTTTCTGCTCTCGTTCCTCAGAACAAAATTTTAAATCGATCAACACGATTGGCTACCAATTCGCACCTATTCACTGTGGAGGTTCCACAATGTCACAAACAGTTTTATGCAAGAAGCTTTTTTCTAAGAATATCAAAACTTTGGAATTCCTTGCTCTTGCCTTGATCTACAAGGCTTTAAAACTCGCGTTAATAGACATCTATCAGGGATGGGGGTTCTTTAATTCCTGCTCCTGCATTTTATGTAGCTCTTTGCACTTTAGTGGCCCCAGGAGAATTTTCAAGTTTGATTCTTTTTCTGTGTCCTTGCTCTGAGCGAATTTCAATAAAAAAAAATAAAAAAAAACACAAAGTACAAACGCAACCAGCTATGATACCGTATGCATTCTTTACAGCAAATCAGTCGAACAGAATTCTATCTGTATTGACCTCAAGAGTTTCCGATTAGACCAGGCTCTCTCTCACAACTTTGAAATCACCGTCCCTTTTCTCTTCAAACTTTACTATCGCGGAATAGTTAGTTATATCGTGATTAGCTAAGTGGATCTAACCAGGCACCGCAGATCGTTGTGGGGAGGCAAAGTCTCTAGACCGAGTTTCCCAAACTTTTTGGGCAATTAGCCCCCTATTTGTCAATTAAGTGATTCGCGGACCCCAAGCTTATGTTGTAATATTTTCCGCCTAACGAGCGATAAAGGTTATAACAAATAAAAAAATAGGTGACACTCAATCATGTTCATTAATCAAAATGACAACATAAATGGGATAGATGGGGTTGCTTCTTACTGCACAACAATTCTTGGAGCAATTTGTGACAAGCAAACTCGCAATTCAGAGTCTATGATAAATCTGGACAGGTATTTAATATTTGTAATAGCTGAAAATGCTGTCTCACGCATGTAGGTGGTGGCAAAGAGTAATAACATTTGGGTAGCCTTTTGTGAGAGAGCAGTGGATATTCGTTCGCAACACTTAATCCAGTGGTTCTCAACCTGTAGTATCCATATGAAAAAACCGTAATTTTTTTAAATTTTATTTGCAACAGAAAAATCCGCGCGGAAAGATTGTTTAGATGTCTGTAACAGTACGCGAGGACAACTTCTTAACTGCAGTGACTGGCGTAATAAACGTGTCTCTTTTGTTCATAATCGGCTATTGTTTTCTCCATATTCTTCACAGCAAAAATCATTTCCCACACTTCACAGTAGGCTTGTTTTTTTGCAGAAAGGTACATAGAACTAGGAAGTAGTATAAACAGCTGCAGCATGAAGGGAAGAAAATGACTGCTAGCTTATTTTTTTCTGATGAACAGTAAGTATTAGCAAAACTCAACAGTAACGAGTCATATTTTGCCGAAAAACAAATCTTGAACTTTTTTGTTAGGGGTACAGCCGTAGACTGTCCTTTTGGATTTTCTTTATTAAGTTCTCAGCATGAGGCTTACGGTTCTCGCTTGGTATTTTTTTTTTAACGTTGATGGGCCAGCGTCATTTTTCACTAATTTAGCGGGTCATGAGCAAAAATAGGTTGAAAACCACTGCTCCAAGATTTTTAGTATTTTAATCAATTTTTATCTAGATTTTATAATAGTATTTCTGTTTCTCCAAGTTTATTCCAAAAAAGTCGAAGCGAAAATATAATCCTGAATATATAAATATGGCTTTTATGCTATTGAGGAACGAGGAGACTATCTGCCGCAATGTGTAGTCTGCATGAAAACTCTCTCTTAATGGGCTATGAAGCCATCTCGAGCAAACCACTCAGGAAAGAAGGATAGAAATGAGAGCTATTTTAAGCGACTGGGTGAGAATGTGAAGAAAACAGCGCTAGACGAAGGTGCGCTGGCTTTCAAGAGGAAATATGACAAGACAAGTTATTGAATTGAGGAATGAATTGCCTGTGTTTTGCAGACAAAAAAGTTCTAATTTTAAAACGATTTGGGAAAACGAGGAAATCATCTCGAGATTGGCTTACATGTCGGATATTTTTGAAACTCTGAACAACATAACTTTGCTTTTTCCAGGGACCGAACAGCTCTATCTCAGATTTTTCTCCAAGCTGGAAAGATATATTCGCAAGCTGGACATTTGGAATAAAAGACATGGAAAAACAAGCAATATGGAATTTTTAGACTTCTAACCTCTCTTCAAAGACAACCCAATAATAAATTATGTCAGGAAATCAGATGTCACCTGGAATGCTCAGAACCGAATTAATGCATTATTTTCCGGATGTAGCATTCTGTGCATACATCACAAATTCGTTCCAATTAATCCATCTCTGCTGCCTGTAGGAATGGGAGAGCAAGAAGGTACCATTGACATTCAGTGTGATGAGAAAGTAAAAAACAATCCACGAGGAATCTTACTCAATGACCTTCCGGTGGATGGCTCTACATACAAGATTTTGGCTCGCAACGCTATTCCGCAGCTGTTAGTTTTTTCCAGTACGTGGGAGTGTGAGCAGGGTTTCTCCGCTATGACGCGCAACAGTCGAAATAGCCTTGACACTCCTGGACACGCTGTGAGCTCAGTTCCACCTCGTGTAGATCAACTTGTTGACAAGAAACAATTGCAAACATCACATTAAATTTTGCTTGCTAATTTGTGTTATTTTTCTGGGCCGATTTATTTGCTAATCAGTCCTGGTGATATTCCTAAATTATACATTTTGTGTTAAGTTGAGTTGGTTGATAATTGTATGCAGCAATATCATAGAACCTCCAGGTGATACGCGGTAAAAAAGGGTTGAGAATCACTGACTTAACCAGAAAGATGCAAGAGGTTTTTGATTTAAACTAATCATTAAAGTTCGGTCAGATGACAATTTAGCAATTCTTCTTCCTTGCATCCTGACAGATCAGTTTTTGAACAACAAAGGGTTTAAAATCTAGTCAAAAATCTCACATTTCTCTTTCAAAAAATTCTAGTAATTCCAAATGTCGTCGAATGTCAGAGAAAACCAAATCAGTATTTATTAAAGGTTTATTGACAATTTAGTCACACAGAATGGAAACATATCCATAACATTTTCATTTATTCCCGTTTTTCATATGTTGAGTTTCTTTGCGAATTCTATTATTTTGTTTTGACTCAGTAAATGTTCGCTTCTTCTTCCTGGGGTGACAACTTCAGTTGATTGGGAGGGTTAAAATATTTGCCAGATATGCAAGAAGATATGCAGATATGGATATGAATGAAACATC